>OW964833.1:23285154-23687654 GCA_943142095.1 Ophonus ardosiacus | reverse complement strand
ACGTAAGTTCTTCTTTCATTTCTTTATGTGCTGTATTAACGTTTTGTTTCATTCCAAGATATTTGTAGGTGTCATCTTTGTCCATGCTTTCTATACAGTTATCTGGTTGACTTACAATTTCGTATTCGTTTACCTTTTCCCATTTTCCTTTTTTTTATACCATTCATCTATCTACTCCAAATTCCATTTTTACATCCTGACTGTATGTTTCTGTTTGCTTTAGGAGTTTTCTAAGTTTTTCTTCACTTCTTGCCATCAACTTGATATCATCCATGTAGACCAGATGTGTGAATTGATTTATTCCATTTTCTACCTGATATCCAATATTATCTTTGTTAAGTATGGCCGATAATGGATTCAATGCGACGCAAAACCATAGGGCGCTGAGCATAGGCGTAACTAGCAATTAAGGCGCCTATGGCCAGCCACCAAAAATGCGCCTTTTATAAGTACACGCGTGTAAAATAATAAGATCTAGATATTATAGTATTTAAGCATGATAAAAAAAAAAAAACTTACAATTATTAAACATATACGCATATTCGCATAATACAATATGTATCTCGTATATTAAAGAATTAATTAATACGCCAGCAATGAATGCCCGTGAGGTACAAATATGTCATCATCTTTACCGATATCTGTGATAAAGCAGATTGGCACACCCAGAAATGGGTAGTGTGCCGTGATGATATATTATTATTATTATTATTATTATTATTAATTAATTAATACATATAATGATTAAGTATTGAGAAATAAATAAAACACAAAACAGAACATTTTATCTACATAATTTTAATTTTTCGCGTTATTAAATCATCAATGACAGAATCAAAATCCACTTCAGCAAATACTTTATATTCCATAGAAAGTAAACTTACACTACTAAGGGCCGATTTTTCAATCTCTGGTTAAAATTTTAATTTTAAGGCCCTGATAGTTAACTTAACCGGCAGTTTAACCAGAGATGAAAATATCGGGCCTCAGTTAAGTAAATAATTGCATCGTTTTGTTGACATCAATGATAAATCTGTCATTTGACAGTTCATTTTGTTTCAGTTTTGTTTATTTAACTCTTAGTTAAAATCATATGTTTTGTCCTTTCCTTACTTCAGACTCGATCTTAAGCTCTGTTCCATGCTAATTTCACACTGTATTGCGTTATAAAATAGTCTGAAGTTAGCATGGGACAAAGCTCATGCGGGAAACTATGTTGAGTATAGTCGATATCGAAAGGATGACATGTAATTCAAAATTCTATCACAATATCACTCGCAATTTAATTATTTTCGCGTCTTTCCAACAAGGCGCCTATGGCCGCGGCCATATTGGCCATAGGCTATTTCCGCCTCTGGCGCTGAGAGAGTCGCCTTGAAATATGCCTCTTTTTATATCAATAAGGTCTGTTGTTACCTGTTTATTATTCGGCGTCCTTATATGTAGAGTTGTTTTCCAGTTCAACATAGATGTTTCCAAGAAATTTATTATTTGTGGGTGGATTTTATATATTTTCAATATTTCTATAAGATAGGAGTGTGGTATACTGTCAAAAGCTTTTTTATAATCAATATAAGCGATGTACAGGTCTTTACGTTTCTTCTTTGCTTCTTCAGTTAATATCATATCTATTATGAGCTGTTCTTTACACCCATGGCTTTGTTTTCGGCACCCTTTTTGTTCTTCTCCAAGGATATTGTTTTTCTCTAGGTGGTCATATATCTTCCGAGATAATATTGATGTGAGTAGTTTGTAGGTTGTCGGAAGACATGTTATTGGTCTGTAGGATGCAGGGTTGGCAATAGATGGGTGAGTCTTTGGTAGGAGATAAGTGTTGCCTTGTGTAAAGAATTTTGGGGTATTAGTTGGATTTCTTATAATGTCAGTAAGTGTTCTTGCGAGGTGTATATGCATGCCGGTAAATTTCTTTAGCCAGAAGTTGTGAATGTTATCTGGTCCTGAGGCCTTCCAATTTGCAAGATTCTTTTTTTTTTTTTTTTAATATATATTTAAGGATTCTTCAACAGCTACATGGTTATTTGAACCCTGGTACATTATGTAATTAATATGGTATAATTTTACATTGCATTATAGTTTATACATGTCATTAGATGAATGTTATATTTCGTTATATAAGTTTGTGTCTTTAAGAAATGATATGATGTTTTCTTCTTGTTGTTTGATGTTGGCTAGTGCTCTCGTTATGTCGGTGGGGATGTTGTACTGGATGCGTTCTTGATCGTATTTCGGACAGTTTTCTATGATGTGTTGAATTGTCAGTGTTGTGTTGCAGTTGTCACATAGCTTAGGGGGTGTTCTCGATAATATGTAGCCGTGGGAAAGTTTCGTGTGACCGATGCGCATTCTTGTCAATATTATTTGGTCTTTTTTTGATCCCTGTGGTGTCCAATGTTTTGTATCTGTTTTAATTGATCTTAGTTTGTTATTCGTTGTTTGGAGCCATTTATTAAGCCAGTAGTGGGATGTTTGTTCCTTTATGTGGCTTTTTAGTTCGTCATTGGTTATGGGCACATTGGTAATGTTCTCGAGTTGTAAGGCTTCTTTCGCTGCGATGTCCGCTTTTTCGTTGCCCTCGATGTTTGCATGGGATGGGATCCATAGGAATATAATGGAATTGTTATGGGATGATAAGAGTTGTAGTTGTTGGCGGATATTTTTGGCTATTGGATGTTTAGGGAGAGGTGGTTGTATGGTAAGTAAAGAGTTTAATGAGTCTGTGCATATGATGTGAGGGGTGTGAGGGTGGTGCTCGGTGATTAATTGCAATGCTTGGTTGATGGCGAATAGCTCAGCGGAGAGAATATTTGACAGAGATGGCATTCGATATTTGTATGTTTCTTCTTCGGTGACGAATGCGGCTCCGGTTTTGTTGTTAGCATAAGACCCGTCGGTGTAGATGGTTTTCCGATGGTTGTTATTTTGGATTATGTTGTTGAAGAGTTCTTTATATTTGGTTATGGGCGTGGTCTCTTTCGGGAATTGAGTGAGCTCTAGGTTGAACATGTGTGTTGCAGGATTCCAGGGTGGGATTTGGGGGTAGGTGTAGATGTAATCGGGTATCGTCAGGTTTAAAAGTGTGGTAGTGTTTTGGATGTGAGATTCTTTACTGCATTTTGTATGTCTTTTAATTCAATATATTCAAATTGCATGACAGGTGTTTTATCGTGTTTCTTCATTTCCTGCCTAATCCATTTTGCTCTTTTGTTGTGTTCAGTTGGTGTTTTGTTCTACTTCTTTTTTCCTGTGTGTATCTGTTAACAATTTATAAAAAGATTTTTGACTATTCTGAAACATGTTGTTTTGTGTTCGTCTTAAATTACATTCTTTATACCGCTTTAGTCTGTTAGACTTAGCTGCTAGAAGTTGTCTTAAATAGTCAAGGATATCTGCGTCAGTGTCGTTGTTTTTGTTTGTGTATTTTTGTCTGACTTGTTGGCTTTTTACTTTCACTTTTCTGCTGGAATTCCCTCGCATACTTTGTGTAAGGACACCAATATCCTTCCTTATTTCTTCTATTTTACTTACTATTCTCCTTTCCCAAGCTGGTATTCTCCTCTCATTATTCTTAGACGTTCCTTCACTCACTGTTTTTTGTTCGTTAAGTTGGGTGACTGTTAGTGCTCCTACGTAAATTATTGCTAAAACTTCTTCAATGGTGCTGTTCTCCTTAATGCGGGTTTCCAGAATATTATTGCATGCATTTATTATCCTATTAGTACCTTTTTTGTGTATTAGTTTTGGTAATCTTGGTTTCATTGTAGGGTCTAACCCTTGGTACACAAAGTAGTTTCTGTCAAAGGTTTCTTTTATATTTTCATATTCTATATTCCGGTTTTCTGCTTCCGTAAGAATATTTGGTCTATTACTTGTGGTGGTATTCCTTTCTTCTTGTACTGTTGTTTCATTTGTTTGTAGTCCTAATTCTTCTGCTACTTCTTTTCTTATTTTGTTTATAGTTTCAGGTCTCAATCTGTTGTGTGTGAAGAGTTGTCTCCTCTGGTCCAATATATTCTGAACGGTCTTGTGACTTAGTTCTGGGAATCGTTCTATCATCCTATGGTGTAATTCAGCACTGTATAATACGTTCTTACTTTCCATTTGTGTAATTACCAGATAAGTACGGTATAAAAATATATTCATGGTTTCTGACCATTTAAACCGCTTACTTCTATTTGCCACTTGCGTGGTCTCTTCTAGTTGAGGAGAAGCACTGCTAGTGGTTGGGATATCTCTGGGTATGTCAGTTGTATCCCTTTGCTCATTTTCCATTGTGATGCTTGGTTGTCGTCTAGTTGCAGGATGAACATCATGACGGTTCCGATCCAAGGCACCCTGCACCCTGGTTCCGCCTTGGCTTGCGCTTCTTGTCACAGGAGCTCATTTTATGAAACACATCTGTCGGGTAGCTAACCCGGAGACGGTTGGTACTTTTAGCTTCCCCCTTTCGCTGGCTTGCAGACAAGGGTACTTAGCCCAACCAACACGTCGAGGTAAGTACCACGGGGGGGTTAGTATTATTATTATTATTATTATTATTATTATTATTATTATATTATTATAATTATTATTATTAGTATTATTATTATTATTATTATTGTTATAATTATTATTATTATTATTATTATTATTATTATTATTATTATTATTATTATTATTATTATTATTATTATTATTATTATTATTATTGGTAATGATGATGATATACTCGCACCGTGCGAGCGTTTACTAGTCGTTACCTCACGGGCACTCATTGCTGGCGGGGAGAGTATTATATAAAAGCATAATCTTTCTTACCGGGGATATTAAAGGAGTGCCTTTAAGGCGCCTACGAGGACTTAATTCCTGGGGGGTGCAGGGAGGTACACTTGTACCAGAAGTGTTATTACTGCAGCTAACGGATGAAACACAGAGATCCGGCGACTGACTTGCTGAGACAGGAGGTTGAAAGTGGCGCATAAATTCTGGGTCCGGAGACTGAAACTCCATTGACAGAGAGGGGCTTTTTGGTGGAGTCTCCTGAAAAAGAGAAAAAACTGTTTATCCAGGAGAAAAACTGAATCATCTCAAATCCAGTTTTTCTTTTAACAAGGCTATTCGCGACTTGAACCTAATTGTAATAAACCGAATTAAACTAATGAAATTGATTGTAACAAAGAAATATTTGATAGCGAATCTGATTATGCAACCAATAAATCTAATGAAATCAAACAAATTCTATTTACAACAATGAATATTTTATTGTAACATAACAAATCTGATTACAACAATGAAAAATTGTTCATAATAAAACAACTATGATTACAATAATGGAAATAGTTTGTGCCTGTATTTGCTGTGTTACATGTTAGATTTACATATTTTGGGACATCGATGTTAGACATTCTTTAGACATTTTCCTTTTTCTTCTTTAGTTTAAAGCGCGATTCCAAAATATTTTAGGACTTTTTTAAAACTTCTTTTTTGTTATAGTTTAAAGCACGATTTAAATATTTTTCTTTTTTATTTGTAACAGATAACGTTTCTTTTAAGATTGAGACAATTTTAGTCGTATTTAGAATTTTTTGATGTTGTAATCGATTAATCGATATGACATTGTAAAAGAACATTCAATAAGGAGTATAAACACTGGCTTTCCTTTCTTTATTTATTGAATGGAAATATTTGATTAAACAATAACAATACTCAGAAATGAATAAAAAATATAATATGTAAAGATTTTCTTACCAAATCTTCGGTGATGCTTACTCGCCACCGCATCTAGAACGATATACACAAGAAGGTTAGAACATGAAAATTATATTTTGAAATAAATAAGCATCAAATTAGGGCTGTCAAAAGTATTCGGTTAACCGGTTTTTTTTATAATGATATATTCGGCTAGCCGGTTAACCGGTTTGTAGCCTGCTTTTCACCGGTTTATAGCCGGTTCTTAACCGGTTTAAAGCCGGTCTGTAACCAGTTTAAAGCCGGTTTATAACCGGTTAATAGCCGGTCTTTATCCGGTCAATAGCCGGTTTTTAACCGATCAATAGCCGGTTTTTAACCGGTCAATAGCCGGGATTTTCACCGGTCAATAGCCGGTTTTTCACCGGTCAATAGCCGGTTTTAACCGGTGAATAGCCGGTTTTTAATCGGTTTCTAACCGGTTCATAGCCGATTTTTAATTGGTTTGTAGGCTGTTTTTAAACGTTTTGTATCTGGTTTTTAATCGATTAGTAACCGGTTTTTAATCGGTTTATAGCCTGTTTGTAATCGGTTTCTAGCTTGGTTTGACCGGTTTACAGCCAGTTTTGACTGATTTGTATTCAATTTTTGATCGGTTTATACTCAATTTTTAACCGATTTTTAGCCGGTCTTTATTACTTTTAAACTGATTTTTTTGATCAGTTCATAGCCGTTTTCGGACATAATAAAATATGAGACGTCACAGTGTCACAGATTGCATTTTCTAAGATGTAACGTAGCTGCACATTATTTGATTTATTATATATTTCATTGTCTTCTGATATTTCTGATTATATAATAATAATTATTCAGTCAATGACATTTAAGAATTTTATTTAGATACAATGTATTGAATATATCCTTGACGTCGTGATAAAATCGCTTTTTCGTATTTCGCGTTCACAAAGTCAATTTTCTGACACTGTTTTTGTAAAAATAGTATTGAAATATTACAGCGAACAGTTTTGTATAATTGTTTCTGGTTTTTATTTTTAAATTGTAAAGTTGGTATCTTTGTCTTAGTGTCAAATAAATGTCTGTCATTTTAATTGTCATTACATGCCATTACTCATGGAAAATTACTGAAATTCGATTTTTTATAGTCAGTAAAGCACTCTTTTTCTTAAAAAAATAAAAATTAACTATAACCTAACGTAGCTCTTTACAAAATGCCATATATCAAAATAAATAAATTTCAAATGTTTATTGAAACTGTCAATGCTATCAACCTTAATATGTTATTATTTCTTTTAATAATATTTTTGAAATAAAAGTAAATTACATCGAAATAGGAAATAATTCATTAGTCACGTGATATGTTTTCCGCCAATTAACGTTCAGAATATCCATAGTTACATGTCGATCACAGCGATGATAAAAAACAAAGAATATCACCTTATTTCTATTCGTTACTAAATACTAAGGCATTTTTACAACATTGACAGTTAATTTTAATAAAAATTCATTATATTCTCTCATTAAATATAAGCTCGTGATATTAATAATGAAGAAAGGGGTGAAAGGACCAAGCGTTTATAGGTGAAAACAAAAGGCATAAATGGTCCACGTGTAATGTAAAATTCTTTATTACGAACGTTTCGGGCTTAGGGCAAGTAATAATTAAAATTTACGACAAAAAATTTTTAAAGTTGTATTAGACACGATGATCTATATGAACAACAACGAAAACAATTTTAAATACAGCATTTCAACAACCTTCCGAATCAATACGGAGTTGGTGAAATATGAATAATAATCGAAGATATTGCTCGCATACCATATACATATATCACATACCATTGCTAAACAATAAATTGTCAAAATTTTAGTGCACACAGGGAAACTTTGCAAAGTTTACCGAAATTTGTTTCCCAAAGAAGTACGATGTTTCCAAAAAGTTAACGGCGCCGTTAAAACTCGGTACGTTTTGAGGAAACTTTTGAACATGCACCAAATTAAAGGTTATAAACCGGTTGTCTGACCGGCTAAAAACCGGCCGGTTATTGACTTATAACCGGTTATTCGGTTTTTCGGTTAACCGGTATGTAAACCGACGGTTAACCGGTTAGCAATTTCAGCAGATTTTGACAGCCCTACATCAAATTACACCAAAAGCGAGTTTATTTATAACTATGCTTATGTATTATTGCCAAATTTATATTATACATATTACTATTTTAACTTACGCTGTCAAACTCGCCGTCATCGAGATCGTCCAATGGATGTGTCTCTAGCTCGTCTATAATTCTCAGCCATGGATTCTAAATTTAAACAAAGAAACTTTAACAATACCACTTCGAAAACATTACTTTTATTACCTCTTGGTTAGAATTCATTTCAGAACACAAAAATTAGATAAATTTTGATAGGAGTTCGCGTTGTTCGTATACTATATCGAATCACTTGCTATTTTCTGTCGAAAGAAAAGCGAAGTAGGGTATGTTCAAATATATTATAATTATAAATAATTTCATATTTGTTGTAATAAAGTTTAGATTTCAATAATATTGTTTAATGTTATAGAATATTTTAATTTTGTCAATTATGTATTTAAACATTTTTTATAGAAATATTGATTATCAAACATTATTTAATCCTTATTATCGATCGTTTAGAGAGGTTGTTGTTATAGGAAATTTGACAGAGAAGGTGCATTATATTTTTCCAATTAAAATCTCTTAGATCCAACTACTGGGTAAAATTATGATATTTAAGTATAGTTTATTATCGATCATTTAAAGGGGTCACAGTAACAGGATTAGGCAAAATATGAACTGTATGTATTGAAATGTAGAGAGAAAATAAAAAATGTTATTGCACAATAGTACTGTACACACATACATATTGAATCTCTAAGGACCTTTCACATAACACAGGAATATAAATATATCAATGATAGTACAAATTTACATATGTACTCACAAATTTCTAATTTTCGTAAATTATCATTTATAATTATAATTGTCAATCTAACTTATAAAAAATAAATCCCGTATTTTTCTATAACTATTTGCACCATAACATTTCTTTATAAAAAAGACACGTGCCTCATTCGAATAAATCTAAATAAAATCAAAATCCCATGTTAAATCCTTATGTTCATCCCTAACCGCCACCACCCGATATAATAAAAATGTAAATAGTTTTGGATTATACAGAATTTAGTAATACATTCAATATATCAGAGTAGTACTTCGAAAAGAAAAAAAAAACAATCTGATTACAACAATACTATTCTGATTACAATAATTAAATTTGTAACAATGCAAATCTAATTACATCAAAGAAAATGATTGGTGTTTGTATTTGTTTTGATATTTATGACAGTCTATAATTGGAAACTAATTTTAATTTGATTTGGGACAAACAATAGTAAAAATTTAAATGTCCAGTTTTTTTATCCACAAGTAGTATAGTTCATTTAATATCTGGTAGACTGCACGTTATTATCCTTTGAAGATATAACAAGTACCATAACTCCTGTCTCTCTCTTGCATATATTTGCATCATTTAATAAAATGAATGTGTTTGTCTAATCAATGCAACTCTTTCTAACTAAAGGGGTAAAAAGAGATTGAGAAATACACGTCATCAATATGACGAATAGTAGCACATGTTTTCAAATATGCCAATCAGATTCCAGATCTTTCTATGACGCACGTATGACGTCAAAAATTTATCCCACTACTGCTGATTTGTTTCATACGAACATTTAGTGATGACGTGCGATCTACTAGAAGAAAAATGAACTATAGTAAGCGTAAGGCAGAAAACAAAAAATATTTGTAACAATTCTTATTAAAACTACGTAACAATTTTATTTAAAACAAACAAAGTGACTTTATATCTTGCCTTTATAGATTTTCAAAAGGCTTTTAACAGTGTAGAACACAATTTCATTATCAAATCGTTCTATAAAGCAGGGATCGAACATAGAAAGAGTAGTACGACAAGGCGATCCTTTGTCACCAACATTGTTTTCATGTGTCCTCGAATATGTTTTTAAAGAATTAGATTGGGAAAATAAGAGCTTGAAAATAGATGGAAAGTATTTATCTAATCTCCGATTCGCAGACGATATTGTTCTCGTAGCTGGAACTCCAAATGCTCTAGAATCTATGCTGGAACTTGAAGACATTCAATGCCAAAGCAAAATTGTGGGATTACAGATGAACTTTAGTAAAACCAGTAAAACTAAACTTATGACCAATGGATCAAAAAAAGATATTAAATTAGTTGGATCTTACTTAGATTAGAATACGTTGATAAGTACATAATCTGGGACAATCAGTATCGTTTATTAATAGAATCACGGAAAAAATAGATCGAAGAATAGTACTAGAATGGAAAAAATATTAGTCTCTTAAAGAAATTTTTAAGGGAGAATTTTCAATATCCTTAAAAACGAGAGTATTTGAATTATGTGTACTACACACTTTAATATATGGCTGTCAAACTTAGAGTCTAACCCAAAATCACTACAACAAATTAAATATCACCATACAAAGAATGGAAAGAAGTTTACTAGGAATCAGTTTAAAAGATAGAGTAAGAAATACAGAAATAAGAAGAAGAACAAACATCATGACTGTAACACAAAGAATAAATCAATTGAAGTGAAATTGGGCTGGACATGTAATAAGAACCAAAGATGAAAGATGGACGAGAAATACTACATTATGGATACCATTAGATAAAAACAGAAGAAGAGGTAAACCAAGTAAACGCTGGCAGGATGACATAAAGAAATATGGTGGACCAACATGGACACGACGGACAAGACTTACAGAGAACAAGAAAGAATGGAAAGAGATGGAGGAGGCCTACGCCCAAAAAGAGGTTGGATAAATTCCATACATGCAACAAATAAGATATATTAGTTTGTATTGTATTATAAATTTATTTTATTTATTAATTGTTATGTACTAAAATGGGATTTATAAAATAAAGGCTATTATTATTACTATTAATATTATTATTATAATAATAAAATACTAAAATCGGTAGAATGTTTGACCATTTGTTACGGTTAATATTAGGGTATTACTCATTTTCTTTCTTTCATAGAATTGTTAATTTCCTCTTCATCTTTCTTGGATCCTTTCTGTATACTTTCCATCCAAACAGTTTTGAATAAGCTTTTCGACAATAGTATTTAGCTGCAATAATTAACTTCATGTATTTTATTGTTTACAAAATTTGACGAGACACATAGCGTTGGTTAGTGGCCTTCACCTTGTCTGTATAAAGTTGCGTTTCACTCGTTTCGCGTAATAAAAATTTAAATAAATAAAAAGTCAGAATTCATTTTAATATCTTTATTTAATAATGATAATATTAGAGCAGCACCGATTGTTATTGTTGTTAATATTATATTGGAAATTTACGGTATTTTCTCTTATTTACTGTAATAACTATTTCCTATTTCACATTTAAAACTTACTGTTGTGGATTGCTCTTTAGCTCATACCTTTCTTCTTTTTATTATTATTGTCGGCTCCGGTGGCTCAATGGTTAGAGCAATGCCTCTTAGTCATGAGTGCGCTCGGGGTTCTGGGTTCGAATCCCACTAAGGCATGGATGTTTGTGTATGTAAACCTACCCTGTAATTAAGATTTAATCCTGTTGGAAGGTTTAAAAAAAAAAAAAATATTTTGTTGTTCGTTCTTCTTCTACCGTTAGATTTCAGGGAGGGCACTTTTTTGACAATAAATTGAATATCCGGAATTCGTGGAGTGGTCTTAAAGGTAGACACAGTTGTTCGCCGCGGCGTGCTAGTTTTTATTTTTTATATACGTTGTAGTAAATATTTTTCGAGTGCTATCTTTTACCATTGAGTGGTATCGCATTGCGCGGATTATTGGCATCGAAATTTTGTGACTCGCTATTATTGCGTGCCGTCCCGTGAGCACCACGTGCTTCGCGTGAGGACGACCCGGATTGCTGATAGGAGTCCATCTCTTCGGAGGCTCAAATTTTACTTTCCCACGTCATCGTTTTTGGGGCATCTCCACCTGGTGGGTTGTCGTTCGCCCACCACTGTCCACACCGCACTCCAGACGCTCAACTGCCGCCGACATATCCCCACCACTCCTGACCACCAGCCGCCACCCTGGATCTCTTGTTGATAAGTTATTTCATTTTACTATTATTTTCTTATGAACTGTTTTCATTCTATATATGTGAAGATACTTTATTGTTGCGCTGAATTCGTCGACTGGAGACTTTATTTCCATGTACTCACTTGTTTGGGACTTTATGAGAAAACTTTCATGTTTTATTATTGATCAGTCACTATTAGACTATAGTTATATTTCATCATTATGGTGATTGTTGTGTCTAGTACACCACATTTATAGTTACATTCATATAGTTTGCATCTTTATATTTAGTCCTTCGCGGATTGTTCGTACTCCGACATCATCTGGCTGTAACTTGCCCTGAGTCCACGGTTGGCCAACAATGGGGCTATAATTGTCGTTCGGGTTACGAGCTCATTCGCGTCGGTACTCTTAGTTTTATTTTTGTTCATAATATTAATAATTGGTTAAACTTCACTGCATTGTTGCAGTTAATATATTTATTTATAACAACTTTTTACAGCATTATTGCAGTAATATATTTATTTTTTATACTCACAAAAATTTCAAAAACGTTTATTAAAAATTTATATTGTTTTTTTTTTAGTCTTGAGTTTAATTTTTCTTCAAGAACCTTTTTTTTGTCGTTTTCAGGCAACAATAAAATACACGGTACGTATATATTTTTGTATAGATTTTCGTTTCGTAATTTTCAGAAAAAAAAATACGTGGCGCTCTTATCCCTTTTTTTATTATTGGCAAGAACCACACCCTACTCCACTGTTTGAAAAAGGCTAGCGGTCGCACACCAAACCAACTAGGGTGCGTAATTAACAAACTTTCCACCGTTTTTACGTAACACATTATAATGTTTACATTCACCCATTTAACTAAACTGGTATTAAATAACCTCAAATAATACAACCCCACGAAAACAAATAAAAATATTTTCTTCCAAGACAGCATTAAAAAGATTGTAAAGAGGTGGACTTTGGGCATAAAATGAAGGAACGATTTTATAGAAAAATTATATAAATTTAATTGGTTTATACAATATCAAGTTCAATTTTCGTATCTTCAATTTTTGAATTTTCCTAAAATAAATATATCATCACTGCATATTACCCACTGTTCAGTGTACTAATCTGCTTTTTATACAGATATCGGTAATGATGATGACATACTTGCACGCTTGCATCGTGCAAGCGTTTACCGGGCGTCACCTCACGGGCACATTCTTTCTTTACCGTGATAATTAACGGAGTATTGGGCGACAAGTTGTTAGGTGTACATGGTGGTGTACCAAAAGTAGTACTGTTGTTAATAATGCCAGAAGATTAAGAAACAATTTATATTATATATAATAATATAGACTTATATAATAATATAATAATTTTGATGTTGAAACTACGGTAATAGGAGAAATATGAATTCATTGTATGAAATTGTACGAAGAAATATTATTGAATATTATTATTGTGCAATCATATTGAATGTCTAAGGAGCGTTTATTATAATATGGAAAGTTGCACTTAAAGCCCGTTTGACATTGTACTATTTTTGTCTATTTTCATACTATATATCTAGACAGATTTTTGATCGAGTTCCATTCAATTTCCATGCTATCAAGTCGTCTATAATCGGTAATCTTCGGAATGTATCGTATTTTAAATCAAAATAAATGAATACCAACCTAACAAATTTGTACAGTTAACTTATTTTTGAAATGGATAAAATACAAAAATAAGGACTTACAAAAATTAATTTTAAATGTGTCTGTGTCATATTACATATTTTGTATTAATGTTATTGAATTGTTTTTTATAACCTTACACTTTGCAAAATAAATGATATATAACAAAAGTTGGCAACTGTTAATATCACGACTTCGCGCCTGCGCATTAACGATCTAGTATGAATCTCGTATAGAAATATACGGCCGGGCGTATATTTCTATACTAGAATCTCGGAGGAAGGTCGGATGAAAATTTCTGATTTACATTATGCTAGATTTGTCTAGAAATTTCTCGGATGGACCTCGTACTAGAATCTATACAAATATATGTTTTGTTTCTTCGCAATTTTAAATTAATTTTGGTTTCCATAAATTATTATTTATAATCTTCAAACTAATTTATGGAAAATAAATCATGTGTTTTTTTATAACCACAATAATTGTTTATTTACAGGTCACACACAGAAAAATTTTCAGAAGCGGTCCAACTAACCGTCCAGGAATAAAATTCCGCTTTAGGCTGCATCCCCATGCATCCGTGTTCACGTATACGTGATCATTTGTAACCAATCACAATAGCAAATTTATACGTCGGTCCGTTGTAAGAACGCAACGGACGAAAGTTGGTTAATTTTAACTTTTCACGGATACGGATTGCTTAACGCATGCGTATAAACGCAGCAACAGCAAGTTTGTTTGGATATTTTGTTGACAACCATTGATAAGCTTGAATTTTGTTGTGGTTCACTTTTTTGTTTAATTTTTATGTACAATGGAGAACAATTTATTTAAATGTGGATATTGTGGATGGGTTATAAATTCGCAATGTGATAAATTAATGGAATATGACTGTTTCAATGAGAAAATTGTAGGAATCAACGAAACGTTTGACATTTGTGTCGATGAAAACAAGCCAAACTGAGTACAGTTAATAATAATGTTTCCGAATCCATAATATAAAACACTCCACTACGCATCAATTGAGTTTCAAATTTAATATGGATACCGGGTACGGACAACGTAACTACTTGCTTTCATGGGGACGGGCTAAATTTTTACGTGCGTGAATCACGTATCACGGATACGTGAATACGGATGCAACCTTAGTGCTACTTTTTTAAATTCGGGATTATAGACTAATTTTTGGTGTTTTTATTATTTATTTGTAATCTGCTTAGCAGTTTTCCATATTTTTTGCTTAACGTTTTAGTAAAAAAAAAATATATATTGTAGACTGCTGTAATATATGTACAGGATGATTGTTAACCTATACGCATAAATGTGAGGAATGATAGCTTGTGATAGGTAATAACAGATAATGAAAAAAAAAATTAGTAAAAGTTGTTTATTTACGGAGATAACGAATAAAGTTTGAAATTATTTTAGTAGCAATAAACTAATAAAAAATTAATTAATTAGGGTGCTGTGTATTGGTGCATAGCAATTGTTTTCAATCGTGTCTGTCATTATTTCGTAATCTTTCGTGTATTTGAGTTTTTATTATGGCGCATCATTTCACCAACGCAGAATTTATGGATATGATAGCGTACGGAGAAGCAGAACAAAATTTATGCACAAAGGTTTCCCCAAAGACATCATCCGGGATGAGAAGTTTTTCTACGAGTAGTGCATCGAAAATGAAGGGACTAACTTCGAACAATTGCTATGATACTAATGCACAGTACCCTAGTTAATTAATTTTTTTATTAGTTTATTGCTACTAAAATAATTTCAAACTTTATTCGTTATCTCCGTAAATAAACAACTTTTACTAATTTTTTTTTTTTTCATTATCTGTCATTACCTATCACAAACTATCATTCCTCACATTTATGCGAATAGGTCAAGAATCACCCTGTATAATCACTGTAGCGAATTAGTTTGCTTTGAAAATGATTCTAATATTTGAGTTGCCCACTTAAATTCAAAATAACAACCTGTTCAACATGGGGATCTCGAGAACTATGAGATACAAAGTCTGTTAAATTAGACAAAAGTTTTCCCATTAGGAAGCCATTTAAATATTGTTTTGTTATCTAAAAAAAAAATACATAGGTCACTAGATATAGGAGAAAATTTTGCAGTTTTTAAATTTTGCGAATACCTTCCAAGTATGAAATAATACTGGATTTTGCTTTGCACATCTTCAGGGCACTTGTTTATGTTCTTTTAAATAGCGATGCTAAATTTTTTTATCATTGTTGGCTTTCGAGTTATGATGTGCAAGTATTAACTTTTATATGGGCGCCATATTGGAAAGTTACAGCATTGAAAAGTGTACATTTTTAACATTCTAACGATGTATAAAATCTTGATGATGATTTTAACAACGAAATAAATGAATTCATCAGTCAGTTTTTATCTTTTGTTAATTTTTAAGTTTATTTTCTAGAATACCATTAATATTTTTAAGTTACATATCATTGAAACATTTCGTCATAAATATATCATTGCGTACTCTGACGTCCATATAAAAATAGTAATATTATATGAAATACCCCTGGACAATGCTAAGCAGCTAGTGATTCTGTCGAGACGAGATATTTCTCGATTCGAGACAGGAATGTTAAAAATAGTTTACGAGACGAGAAATATTTGCCGAGATTTCGATTCTCGGAAAACTGTTCCGAGATTTCTCAGTTGTTATTTTTCTCATGAGTTATATTTGCAAACGTTTGAAATTTAACATATTTTTAGTGATAGCTGTCTCTATTTAGCTATGGCATTTTTGAACAAAAAGATAATAAAGTATTTGACATTTTATCTGTCAGAATTTGTTAAGCGTGTATTACACGATAAAGTTTTTCTTTTCAATTTTCTCTCTCGCACATGACGCAATGACATGAGTGCAAGAGAGACAAATGAATAGACTTTTAACGAAAAACTTTTAAAGAAAAACTGGAACATGTGCTACTTTTTTCTTAAAAGTCCCTACAAATTTTAACTGTCAAGTAACTGTCAAATGTCATTTGTGTTTATATTTTTGATGTATACAAGTAGTGTTACAAGCGATCGATATATCTTAATGTAAGTATAACTTGAATTTTGACACTTGGATATTTTAATTCACGCAAAACTTGATCATGTAAATATACTTGTAAGGTCACTTATGAAGAAATTTTTCAAGTCACTTGAAAATAAAAACTTCAACGTGTAATCCAGGCTAGCTAAGATTTTTAGCGTTATTTTCTTTTTATTGTTTTATAACAGATCAGAAAATACTAGATAAATATTAAATTAATAAAATTATAACAAAAAATTTGCACAAGTTTTAGGTTTTATCAAATTTTGACAGATAAAACGACAAATATTTATTTTTTTGTTCAAATTACTATTAATACAAAATTGTATAAATTTAATAATTAGTTTATGGGACCAAAATATACATATTAAATATCCATCGAGAAATCTCGGCCGAGACGAGAAAAATTTCGAGACGAGACATAATTTTATGAATTTGAATCGAGACGAGACGAGACAATGAATTTCTCGTCTCGTCTCGTCTCGACCGAATCACTATAAGCAGCAGACTGGGAATTGTGAAAGGCGAGGAACCAGCGCCTGTAAACTGGATTTCTCGGCTAAGGGAGGGCGACCCCAACAGAAAACCCCTGGTCCTCCAGGTTGGGGGTTCGGCGATGGGCTGACAACCCATCCCTGTTAAACAAATCTTGTTGCGAGTACTCAACTAAATAGAGCCGGACAGATTCCAAGGAAACGAAATAAGCAACGGTTAAAGGATAAGCTACTGGAATTGCGAATTGGCACATGGAATGTGCAAACAATGCTGAGAGCAGGAAAAATGCAAGAAATTTCAAACGTACTTCAAACGTATAACTTAGATATCTCAGTACTACAAGAAGTAAGATGGAGAGGAAATGGAGATATACATAAACGATCCTATTCATTCTATTACAGCGGAGGAGAGACGCAAGGTATATACGGAACCGGATTTATTCTGAACAAGAAAGTAAACAAAGCAGTATTAGGTTTCGAACCAGTTAATAATAGAATATCAAAATTACGAATTAAAGGGAAATTCACAAACCTGACCATTATAAACGCATATGCCCCTACAGAGGAGACAGAAGAGGAAGTAGCTGATACTTTTTACGATACCCTGCAAAAAGAATGTGATAACATTCCAAATCACGATATGGTAGAACTTCTCGGTGATTTTAATGCCAAAATCGGCAAAGAAGTTCATTATAGTAATGTTGCTGGGCAACATCCGCTACATCTAAATACCAGTGAAAATGGTAAAAGACTCTGTCAGTTAGCTGGTATGCAAAACTTTACTATTAGTAGCACATGCTTCGAACACAAAAGTATTCACCTGCGTACCTGTAAAATGTCAGGTAGAAATACTGTCAATCAAATCGACCATGTTCTCATTTCTAAGAGATGTGCATCCTCTGTCAAGGATGTACGCTCTTTTAGAGGCGCAAACTGTGACTCTGATCATTACTTAGTCATTGCGGTGATAAGGCAACGAATAAGTAATACACAAAAGCTAACGAGATATATGCCAAAAAAAATGGAACACAAGCAAATTACAAGATGAATCTGAAAGATTAAAGTATGAAGAGAATATAAATATTAATTTGAATACAAAAAAAACCTACAAATGACATCGAAAAAGAGTGGAAAAATATTAAAGACAGTATTATAACTGCAGCGGATCAATTAGGCGAGGTAGAGAATACATGTA
Organism: Ophonus ardosiacus; assembly: GCA_943142095.1. Classification (NCBI taxonomy): domain Eukaryota; kingdom Metazoa; phylum Arthropoda; class Insecta; order Coleoptera; family Carabidae; genus Ophonus; species Ophonus ardosiacus. Next base: position 23,669,383 of record OW964833.1, on the reverse strand, counting down.
GGGTCGAATGGTTTGACAACGAATGCAAGCAAGCCAAGAAAGATAAAGCCGAGGCAAGAAAGAAATGCTTGCAAAGAGGAAGTAGATGTAATCTTGTAGAGTATCGGGACAAAAGAAAAATTGTGACAAAAATGTGCAGGAAAAAGAAAAGAGAATATCTCAATAGAAAGATTCAAGCCGTAGAAGAAAGTAATAATAACAAACACTTCAGAAAGTTCTTCAAAGATGTTAAGCTCCAAACTACTGCATATAGACCACGAGAAAACGCAAGGACAAGGAAGGAAATATTATTACAGATGAAAGGAACATCTCAGAACGCTGGAAAGAATTTGCAGGAGCTACTTAAAAAGAGACTGAAGCCAGAATAGATGAATTGCCTTATTATACAGCAGAACCATATGTAGAACCCCCAAATCTTGAAAAAATGGAAGAAATTATAAAATCTTTAAAAAACAACAAGGCTCCCGGGAGTGATTCAATCACCGCTGAATTATTGAAAAACGGGGGAAAAGAGTTACACAATCGAATCCACCGCCTCATTACTTTAATATGGGATAACCAAGTGATCCCAGTTGAGTGGAAATATGGCCTTATACTTCCCATTCAATTATCGCGGAATTACGCTTTTAAACGTTAGGCATAAGATTCTATCTTGTCTATTATATAAAAGAATAAGCATTTACGCAGAAGAAATAATTGATGACTACCAATGTGGATTTCGCCCAAATTGATCCACAATCGACCAAATTCATGTAATGAGACAAATTTTAGAAAAGGGGTTTGAACACAAAATCGATATAAATAGTCTATTTATAGACTTTAGCCAAGCATTTGATACCATAAACAGGAAAATATTATACCAGAAGTTAATCCTATTAGGTATTCCGAATAAACTAGTAGCACTTGTTCAACAAACCCTGGACAATACGAAGGCGGCAGTCGTGATACAAAATAAAAAAAGTGAGATGTTTGATATTAAGAGCGGAGTCAGACAAGGAGATGCGTTGTGCGCAGTACTATTCAACTTAATATTGCAATCCGCAATAGAGAAAATTCACACGAACGGAAATCTGCGTAACAAAAGTAGACAAATCGCAGCCTACGCAGATGACATAGTAATACTGGGTAGAAACGAAAATGCAGTACGGGAAGATTTTTTAAGAGCTAGAGAGAGAAACGAAACAAGTTGGACTAGTAATTAATCAGAACAAAACCAAATTTATGAAAGTTTCAAGAAATAGAATTTTGAATCGAAATTCCATCGAAATGGAAGAATATAATTTTGAAGCAGTAAACAATTTTACCTATTTAGGCTCACAATTAACTAGCACTAATGACCTAAGCGAAGAAATTAAAGCGAGAATTGTTAAAGGTAACCGATGTTATTATCTAAACAAATCACTATTATGCTCTAAAATACTGAGCAAACATACAAAATTAAAATTGTATAAAAGTCTCATTAGACCAGTCGTTACATATGCTGCCGAAACGTGGACGCTTCTCAAAAAAGAAGAAAAGGAATTTAGAAGTTTTGAAAGGAAAATCTTAAGAAAAATATATGAACCAGTTCAGAAACCAAGCGGCTATTGGAGAATGCGAATGAATTATGAATTAAACGCTTTAATAAATGAAGCAGATGTAGTGCGTTTTATAAAATCACAAAGATTAAAGTGGCTAGGTCATATACATCAAATGGAGCCTAATAGAACAACAAAGATGATAACAGAATGGAAACCAGTCGAAACGAGACCCAGAGGAAGATCGAGAAAGAGATGGATTACAGATGTGGAAGCAGATCTGAAAGTCATGGAGATACGAGGATGGAAGACCGTTGCTACAGATAGGGAAAGATGGAGCAAATTAGTTGAGGAGACAAAACCCACAAAGGGTTGTAGCGCAAATGGAAGCAGAAGAAGAAGAAGAAGAATAATAATAATAATTAATGACTTGAAGTACGAACGCACTTTAATAATAAAAGCGCTTTTATGGAGTGCACTTTCACATTACATTCTTATGAGGCGTGTGCTCCATAAAAGCGCTTTTATTATTCATATTTCATTTACTAACAATGTGAAGAATTAGCTCTCTCAAGATTTTTATTATAACTAAACATACTTTTTTAACAATTAAGAGAATTAGCAATAAATTTATTTGAATTCAGTTTTATTATAAGTAACCAATTTCTAACTAAAAGGACACGTTCTATTCTAAAGTGATAATAACAGAATACGTAACATTAAAAACCATTATGTCAAATTCAATTTATTAAAATATTAAGTCGAATAATAATTAATTATGTAAAAATATGAATTTTAAAATAAAAACGTAATATGCTGTATGCTCTCATTTCATTTGGTACCACTTTAAAATGAGGCACGTATATAGTGTTACAGCTTGACAGCTGACATCATATACGTTGACATATCTCGTTCAAAGTATCTACTGAGTATGCGTATTGTATACTGCATTAGTTTTTCGAAAAAAGAAAGTCACGGCCGAAACGAATACCTACGACACTTAAGGTTTTGGTCCTATAAGGGTTGAATTCATTATTTTACTTATGAGTTTCTCACTTTAGGCATGGATTTACCATTACCTTTTTCCTTCATTGCCTTTCGGTTTCTCGTAAAAAGGCGAGTACTGCACTTCTCGACGGTAATTCAGGATATTTTATTTGTAAGAACGGAAATCTATTTGTAGTAGTGGATGCCCCCGTTTCATAAAGTTAATGTTATATTACGTATTTGTTGTTTTTTAATGGCCCTAATTTATTAATTGTTTCAATACTTTACTATATAGTATGATAAGATTTTCAAATGTCTTCCATGATGTAATGGTTTTAGCACTCTTGGTAAACCCGGAATGAGTTTTGCGCGTTAGGTAAAACAATTGTTATTATATTTAGTTGAATTGCAAGCAAAAACAAAGTTAAGTAAATCTTTACATTTGCCGAGTAATGTGTCTAATATAAGGAGAGAGCAGAAAAGAAAAACAAAAATTTTTGTAACAATTGTTATTAAAAATATGAAAATTTTAAATTAAGACAGTAATATGTAAAACAACGTCAACATTAACAAATTAATGTGGGTTTGCAGGTGATTCGTTCTCGGTTTCTTGGTCCAGAAATCGGACACGTTTCTGTAAAATAAATATACCTACTTATTGTTACTAAAATAATTAATAGCCCGAATTACGACCGTACTTTTATAGTAAAAAAATATTGAACAGTATGCTCCATAAAAGCACTTTTATTATAAAAGTACGCTTGTAATACTGGTCGTATTTTTTTTTTACTAATGTGGGCAATTAACTGCCCCAATGTTTTTATTATAATCAAGAATAATGTTTTTTAAAAATTAAGAGAATTAGCAGTACCTAAATTTATACGGATTTAATTGCAGTATGCTTTTTTATTAACTATCAGGATATGTTCAAAAGTCATAATTAGATTAGAAATATAGCAAATTAAAATGATAAATTTTTTTTCTAAATAATAATAATTTTTATAAGTGTGTATTTTTAGACAGAACTGAATTATACGGTATGCGCTCATATCCATTAGCAATAATTTAGAATGAGGTAAATGGTTCAACATTTTGACACTAGGAAAAGTGTTGGTTACGTAATATTCAAGAATCATACTAAATGGCAGTATTGTAAAATAATTTTCTAATATTTGAACATAATCCTGAGTTACATTAAGTTACAGAAATCTTTAACAGTAATTTAAAATTACCTCAAATTCAAAAAATTAACTAGTTTTAAAACAGATTAAAAACAAAGCGCAGGCACCAGAAATGTCAGTTGGCATATCTCGTTCAAAGGATCTACTGAGCATGCGTACTGTATACTGCATTAGTATTTCGAAAAAAGAAAGTCGGGCCCGACACGAACACCTACGAGACATAAGGTTTGGCCATATAAGGGTTGAATTTCTTATTTTACTTTTGTTTTTCACCTTTTGGTTTTTGGTTTGGATGTCCCTTGGTCCTCAAATTTCCTTTTCCTTCATTACTTTCGGTTTCTCGACAAAAAGGCGAGTGGCGTGTACGTCACTTGCTGACGGTAATTCGGGAAAATTTATTTTTAAAAACGGAAATGTATTTTGTCAGAAAATTACTCATTAAAAATAAATACATAAATGTATCATCACGGCTTATTGCTCAACATGATAAAATACTATAATCGGTAGGATATTTGACTATTATTTGGTTTTATTTATCTCATTAAACTAAACTGGTATCAAACCGCAAATGCAACTCCACGAAAACAAGATAAATTGTTCAACATGGGGATCTCGAGAACTATGAGATACGAAGTCTATTAAATTAGACAGAAGTTGTCCCATTAAGAAGCCATTTATATATTGTTTTGTTGTTTAAAAAAAAATACCATTTTGCTTTTGTACATCTATAGGGCACTTTTATGTTTTTCGAATGGCGATGCTCAATTTTTTTATCATTGTTTAAGTTACTATGTGCAAGTATCAACTATTATATGGGCGCCATAATGTAAAGTTACACCAATGAAAAGAGTATTTTTTTTAACATTTCAACGATGTGTAAATTGTCTATGTTCATATGTATCAAACAAAAGAAATGAAACAATTATTAAATATTTTTGGTTAAAAACTATGACTTTAACAACGATACAAATAAATTCATCAATCAGTTTTTATCTTCTGTTAATTTTTAAGTTTATTTTCTTGATTTTCATTAATATTTTTAAGTTACATGGCATTGAAACATTTTGCTAGAAATATGTCAGTGCTTACTGTGACATCCATATAAAAAAATAATATTATTTGGAATTTTAAGTACCAAGTTCCTTGCCGGAACTTCATGAGTACTGCTACATTTACTTACTAGTATCACCAGACTGTAACTCCGTCGCCGCAGCGTGCACGCATGTGTAACAGCTACGTGTGTGAACTCAAAATTTGTGTAATTCAGTATTTTCATAGAATGAACCTGCCCAAACTAGTTCACCATCAGCGAGGCAAGCTTTTACTGACCCTAGTGACCCTACATCTATGTCCGCCCTTAAAAACATTGACCTAGAAGCCTTCCTTGATAATGTTGCGACTGTGGCAGACTGTTACAGATGGACAGATAGTCAGGTAGTTACAGCGATAAAATTAAAATTAAAAGGTGAACCACAAAATTGTTTTTATTCACTTCTGTTAGATAAAAGACCGACTACCATGAAAGAAATGCGCGAATGGCTTGTAAAACTTTTTGGAAAAAAAAACACGATTTTGCAGTAGCTGAAAATGATTTTTTCAAAATTTTTAGAAAAAAGGATGAGTCAATTCAAAAATTTGCTTTACGATTAGAAATTGCGGCAGCTAAACTTTTTCCGGCGTCAGATGACAATGACATGACGAGTTTACGTAATCGCATAAAACGTGAGACCATGATGGTAAAACAATTTTTTGAGGGTCTTGATACCAAATTGGCAAACGAAATTAGTAGAATTAGGCATTTTGAAACTGTAGAGGAGGCGTTACCTTACGCGAAGCACTGCGAGGAGGATTTAGCTCGTTTATATAAAGAAACGAAAGCAGATGCTCATAAGGCTCATGTTCATGCGGTCACTAACTCACAACACAACGCGAAACCAACACCTACACCCTTGCGTTCGTCTCCAAAGTCACCGCCAAAGAAAATCGCAGTTTTACGCACTGACCAACGATACCACAATATGAGGGGTCGTTGCTTTAATTGTGGTAGTACTGACCACGTATCAAAGAAGTGTCCGAAACCAAAGCAAGTATTGTGTTACAACTGTGTTAAGGCTGGTCATCGCGCAGATGACAAAGCGTGTCCTTTAAACACAAAAACTGTCTCGACCGCGACCCAACGTCAGGCAGTTTAAATAAACGTCGCTTCATTGTTCCACGGGGCGCTGATCCTGATACAGATAAAACTAAATTTGTAAAATTCAAAATTAACGAAATCGAAAATACGTTTCTCATAGATTCCGATGCTGCTGTATAGCTTTTGAAACGTAGTGCAGCTGAAAAACTAAATTTATCTATCTCACCCTCAGATGATGTATTAGTAGACGTTTCTGGGAACCAATTGACTAGTAATGGAGTTACTAGTGTCGAATTAGTAGCGGGTTCCGGAAATTTAGTACATCGTTTTATCGTATGTCCCGATAATCTGCATTTGCCGGCCGACGGACTGATCGGAGTAGATTTTTTAGTTCAAAATAAAGTAGTCATCGATTTTGGAAAAAATCGATTCAAAATTAATAACGAAGTTTTATCTGTGTCAGAGTTTTCAAGGAACAGTAATAATGCAAGCGAGAATTTACACGTTATCTCTGCTGACAAAGCAGAAGATAAGAGTAGAAATGTAGTAGGCTTCAATAATTTATTTGGAACCCAGGATCAATTAGTAAATAACGCAGATTGCAGTATTGTTGATGTACAAAATTGTGATCAGCCTTGTTCGGATCCTGTACCGCAAAATTTAAATTTGAAAGCACCGACCGAAAAGTGTAGGGTAGAGACGCGTATCACAAGTAGTGAGAAGACGGCGTCTACTGACAATCTTAACGAAAATAAAAATTTTGTTGTACGTGTTAGAGACACGATCAAAATTCCCGCGCGACATAATGCTGTCATTGAACTTGCACTTGATATGCGAATGCCTGATATGACATATGTAGTAGAGCCGCGTGATCTCGACATGCCAGGTATTCTAGTTGGTCGAACAATTTTTCGAAAATTTTAAAAAAGTTAAGTAATTGTAAATATTTTAAATGTAAATAACAAAGATGTAGTTATAGCAAATCGAACCCCAATTGGTTTAGCTATAGGAGCGGAAGAGCAACTAAAAGTAGAAGTAGAAAATTTTAAAAGTATTAATACCGTGAATACAACCAAACAGCATGAATTTAATTTAGATCATTTATCAGATGTGGAACGGGACAAATTTCAATTTTTTTTAAAATAAATATGCTGACGTATTCAAACCAAAAAATGAGCCACTAAGTAGGACTACGCTCGTGAAACATCGCATACACACAAGCACTGATGTCCCAGTGGCTCGCGCTCCGTATTGCTTACCTTTTAGTCGCCGCCAAGTTATGAAAGAACTTGTAGACGAAATGCTCGAGAATGACATCATTCAACCGTCGACCAGTCCTTATTCTGCCCCAGTAGTCTTAGTAGAAAAGAAATTAAGTAACGGCGAAAGTTCATTTAGGTTTTGTATAGATTACCGTGAATTAAATAAAATTACAAAGAGAGATTATTTTCCTATTCCAAATTTACAAGATACTCTAGATCAACTTGGAAATGCCGCTCGTTTTACAACTTTAGATTTAACAAAGGCTACTGGCAAGTGGAAATGGACCCGCGAGATATAGAAAAGACAGCTTTTTCCGTACCTTGGAGCCATTTTGAATGTAATCGAATGCCCTTTGTCTGTTTTATCTGGATTAACGGTTACTCACTGTTTTGTATACCTCGACGATATAATTTGTTTCAGTTCTGATAATTTAGAGGAACATATGGGTAAATTAGAACTCATATTTGATCGACTTTGAGATGCAAATCTCACTTTAAATCCCGATAAATATAAATTTATGATGAGTGAAACAAAATATCTAGGTCATATCGTGAGTAAAGACGGTGTGAAACCTGATTCGGAGAAAATAAGTGTAGTAGAATAATTCCTCGTACCTCGTGACGTCACAGAAATTCGTTCATTTTTAGGCTTAATTGGATTTTATAGACGTTTTATTCAAAATTTTGCAAAATTTATTATTTTTCTTGGACGATCGAAGCAGATGCCGCATTTAATAATTTGAGAAATATGTTAATAAAATCACCCATTCTAAAATATCCAAATTTTCAAAAACCATTTATTTTATGCCCAGATGCGTCTGCATTCGCGGTAGGTGCTATGTTATGCCAAGAGTATGATGGTCATGAGATGCCGGTAACGTACGCGAGTCGCCAACTCGCTGCGGCAGAACGTAACTACGGTACGACCGAAAGAGGGTGTCTTGCGTTGGTATGGAGCATAAAACATTTTCGTTGTTATTTGTATGGTAGGAAGTTTATAGTTTATACCGATCATCAGCCTCTTAAATGGTTAATGAATACTTCCGAACCATCAAATTGATTAATTAGGTGGTCGTTGCTCTTATCGAAGTATGATTTTGAAATTCATTATCGTCCTGGTAATAAACATAGCACTGCAGACGCTCGCTCTCGTATCAAGCCGGTGCGTCTCATGTTTCATTACAAACAATGCGAGCCGGCGATAGGACCGTGACGTCATGAAATCTGAACAGAGAATGACACGCAGATTATGACGTATTTAGATAAGATTAATGACGAACCCAACTGCGATTTTTATTTAGACGAGGATGGGTTGGGGTACCGTAAATCGGACGATGAGCGTTACGAAGACCGACTTGTAGTACCCGCAAAATTTAGGAAACTTATTTTAAAGGCCTGCCACAATTCACCTCTTTCAGGACATTGTGGAACGAAAAAAAAATTCGATAAAGTAAATTCGCGTTTCTTTTGGCCAAAACTCCGTTCCGATGTAAAAATTTATGTAAAGAAATGTGTACCGTGTGCACAAAGGAAAACATCTCCTCATTTAAAACCCGCGCCTTTGAAAAAATTTAAATATGCTATTCGCCCATTTGAACGCGTTGCGATGGACGTAGTGGGTTCGCTAGTAACTACTGACTCAGGAAATAAATACATCTTAACAGTACAAGATGCAGCCACACATTATCTTGAGGCTTTTCCTATTAAAGACCAAACAGACCTTACCGTTGCATTACATTTGTAAAAGGTATAATCTTACGACACGGTACACCCAGACAGTTACTTACTGACCTTGGTACAAATTTTGTTTCAAAGTTGATGAAAGAAATTTGTAACATACTCAATATTTAACGAATAATATGTTGTCGTTGTCAAGCGTGCAGATAGTTTTTTCGTAGTTCCTCTTTACTTTTGAAAAATTTGAGTGGAAATATAGTTTGAAAAATTCTCAAAATTAGTTAAGTTATAATTTTATAAATAAAAGTGTCTATTTTTACGTGACGTGATTTAAATAGCAGTGCAGTTTTGCGTTCATCTTAAATTGATGTAAATCAATTTTTTTAGTGATACATAAATTATTAAAAATTGCAAAAATTACTAATTAATATTTGTTTTGTCTTATCGTGTCTAATCAACTATACGTCACCATGGCAAACTGCAGCAAATGTAGCAGAAATGTCAACAATAAATATCCAGGGTTGCACTGCTGCAAGTGTGCATCGCTTTATCATCAAGCATGCACGGATATCAAGTTTAATGCCGCACAAAGTGAACTGCTTGATGCTAGTGTTCTCGCATGGTTATGTCCCAAATGTCGGCCGAAGGGCGGTTTTAAAATGTCTTCCGCTCTGGATTTCAGCGAAGTATCCCCATCCAAAGCTAGTGACATAAGCACCGAATTAAAAATATTTAAATCTAAATTGGATTCTAAGTTAGATTCTATAATTGAATCAGTTCAGTTTTGCAGCAATAAAATAACAGATATTGAAACAAACTTGGCTACAATTAAACAGAAATTGAAAGATTTAGAAAAACTAAAATCTGAAAACCTGGAGCTAAAGTCGCAAGTAGTTCAATTAAATAAAAAAATTAATGATTTGAAGCAATACTCACGTGTAAACAATGTAGTTATACAGAACATCCCAGAGAAGCCCAATGAGAATATAAATGACATTGTTTCCAATATGGGCAAAAAACTTAATGTAAATATCTCTGAAAATGATCTTGACGCTGCACATCGTGTTCCTCAATTTGATAAAAGCAATACGAGACGACCTAAAAACATTGTGAAATTTATCTCACGTACTGTGAAACAAAAATTTATGACTGCTTCCAAAATTTAGAAATTAACAACAATCGATCTAGGATATGAGGGCACTTCTCAAAATATTTATATTAACGACCATTTAACAAACAACAATATGCATTTGTTTAAAATGGCTCGTGAAGAACTTCGTCAAAAAAATTACAAATATGTTTGGACTAAAAATTCAAAAATACTTACGAAAAAACAGATGATTCTAAAGTTCACACAATATACACGGAACAAGATTTTAAAAAACTAAATTAAACACATTTTATTAATTTATATATCACATCACTCCTCATGGCTTTAAGTGTATACTATCAGAACGTCCGAGGATTAAAAACTAAAACCTTTGAAATTAAATCTAGCTCTTCAACTAGTGATTTTGACATTTTATGTCTGACCGAGACAAATCTAAACGCATCAGTGTTTGACCGTGAAGTGCTAGGTGATAATTATTCCGTGTTTAGACGTGATCGACAATCTGCCTGTTCACATAAAGACGATGGTGGTGGAGTACTTATTGGCGTGAAAAATGAAATCAAATGTGTTCTTAAACCAGAGTGGTCAACATGCGCAGAAGATGTATGGGTAACTGTATACTCCAAATTTTTTAAACTACATGTATGCTGTGTTTATATTCCTCCAAAGTGTGATGAATCTCGAAACATTTTTGTGAACAATTTAATATCTGTTGTCGACTCTCAGCCAAAGGATCATTTTTTAATATGTGGCGACTTTAATTTATCGCTATTACAGTGGCGTCCATTTAATAATTGTTATATTTCTAATAATACAAATAATGATGCATCTCTGAATTTGTTGATTTTATGTCGTATTGTAATCTTAAACAGTTTAATGGTGTTCCTAATCAAAATAATCATTGTCTCGATTTAATTTTTTCTAATAATAATTATGTAACACGCATCCCAATCCATGTACCCAGAATTGCATCGAGGCATAGTAGCAGTTTTCATTTACCTACCGCTCGTACTGATGTTCTCCAGCGCTCGCCCATACATGTGATGTGTCGTAATGCAGATGCTTTATACGAAGATATTTTTGTTTAAATTTTGTCCTATGTTTTATCTGTAAATTTATATGTATTAATTTTTGTGTATTTGATTGTATTAGTTTATTTATCTTATTCTTTACCCTGTAATTGGAGATTCTGTTGGGTAATAAAGTTATTATTATTATTATTATTATTATTATTATTATTATTATTATTATTAAGTAACTGTCAAGCCGTGTTACAGTCCTCTTACTAAAATTGATGAGCATCATCCTCCGTTACTTATTCACTGTAAATTTGAAGTCAATTCCGTCTTGACATTTAACTCAAGAGAAATATTATTATTTAAAAAAGCAGATTACATTTTATTGAATAATTACTTAACAAATATTAACTGGACCTCTGAATTTGAGAATTTGAGTACTGAAGATGCACACTTTACAGTGTTTTAAATACTGTAATTAATAACTTTGTGCCTAAAAAATATATCCTATCTGGTATTCTGCTGAACTAATACGGCTTATCAAGGCTAAATATAAAGCTCACACTAAATTTAAACGTTTTAGAAATGAATTATATTATATGGAATTTTCTTTGTTAAGTCAAAAGGTAAAAACTTTAACCAAAATATGTTATACAAAATACATAAATAATGTTGAAAATGAAATCCCAAATAATGTGAAAAAATTTTGGTCATTCGTTTCCTCTGTCAAAAAATCCAACATCCCTTGCAACATGACGTTCAACGGGGACAACTCATCTGATGGCACTCAAATATGCAATATGTTTGCTAACCATTTTCAGACTGCATTTTTAGATACTAATACTTCACATACACAGTATACGAATGATCATTGTAATACCACTGTTAATCTACATAAGATATCAGTTATGGAGAGTGAGGTTCATGAAATTTTAGCATTTCTTGATATTACTAAAGGTGCTGGCCACAATGGTATCCCTAGCCTCTTTGTAAAACAATGTGCTGAATCTCTTTCTCTGCCTTTAAAGTTAATCTTTGAGAAATAACTTACTAAAGGTCACTGTCCGAATTCTTGAAAAAAGCTTTAGTTATTCCTATTCATAAAAATGGTAATAGAAACCTTGTTCAGAATTATCGCCCAATATCAATACTATGTGTCTTCGAAAAAGTTTTTGAAAAAAATATTTACAAACAATTATTTGCTTCAGTCAAAAATATTATAAATTTTGAGCGACATGGTTTCTATTCCGGAAGATCAGTTGAAACAAACTTAATTGAATTTACTGATTACATTCTTTCATCCATGGCCGACATGGTACAAGTTGATGCGGTTTATACGGACTTCAGTAAGGCTTTCGATAAGATTAATCACATAATCTTATTATCAAAGCTAGAATCACTTGGTATACATGGTAATTTGCTTTCTTGGTTTAAATCTTACCTTAGTAACAGACAACAATGTGTTACACTAAATGGATATCAATCTAAATATTTCCCTGTCACTTCTGGTGTCCCGCAGGGATCCCATCTTGGATCTCTTTTATTTATTATTTTTATAAATTATATTAAAAAAGTGTTTCGTACATGCTAACTTTAATATGTACGCCGATGATTTAAAAGTTTATTTGCGAATTAATTCATTATCTGACTGTTTGGCCCTTCAAGAGGACCTTAGCAGGCTTGACTGCTATCTTAATGATAATGATTTAGCTCTTAATTGTGACAAATGTTCATGTATAACATTCTCTAGGAACAGAAATACATATGATTATAATTACAGTTTTGACGGGAACAATGTGAATCGAGTAAATCATGTAAAGGATTTAGGAGTTATCTTAGACAATAAATTAATCTTTGATTTGCACATTGACCATGTTGTCAAAAAATCATATAAAATGCTAAGATTTATTTTAAGAATTGGGGATAAATTCAAAAGTAGTGGAACTTTCATATCTTTATACTACTCACTTGTTCGTTCGCATCTTGAATTTGCCGCTATTTGTTGGTCACCTTTTTATCAAATTTACACTAATAGAATTGAAGGAATCCAAAGAAAATTTTTATACATTTTAAGTAAAAAATTTCCAGATAACTCTATTGTATTAACATCTCTACAAAAGCGTCGAACAATGATGGATCTAACCTTTTTATTTAAATTGCTAAACAATATCATTGACAGTCCAACACTACTTAATAAAATATCATTCAGAATACCGTTATATTCTACCAGGTTACGAAATTTATTTGCTGTTTCAAGCTGTAGAACTAACTCAGCCGTCAATGCCCCACTTGAATGATATCCACATTTAATAACTTGTCAATGATGTCTAATTTTCCAGACTGTATTTAAAGGTATTTTCTGTGAATTTAAAATGTTTTTTTTTTCTTTTCTGTTGTAATTTTTACTCGTAACTTTATTTAACTTCATTTCATTTAATTATGCACCTATGTAAGTTATGTAAATATATAATACCGTGAGTATTTTTTAACCTGAAACATTGGGTTTGTCGTATCTATGGGTACAACTTGACATTTGATTGACAGCAATGTATTTGCCTGTCCCATTTATAATGAAACATAGGAAACGAATTTGACATTTGACAAGACGTCTTGAGGTTAATTTTGTTTAAATAATTGTACTTGCTTTCTAAATTAAATTTAGTTATAGAAAAAATATTGCGTGCGCCTTGTGCACTAGTGATTTTCTGACTTGGCTAAATTTCTTACAATATTTAAATATCATACTTCTGCCAGATTCATTCCTAATGTTTTATTTTAAATGAGACAAGCAAACACATTGCTGTCAATCAAATGTCACATTGACAAGATGTCATTAGAGGTTAATTTTGTTTAAATAATTAAACATGTTTTCTAAAAATTAAATTTATTTGTAGAAAAATTATTGTGTGCACCTTGTGCCCGAAATATGTTTAGTGCGTTCGAGTGGTTTTCTCAACCGGCTAAATTTCTTACAATATTTAAATATACTTCTGTCAAATTCGTTCCCTATGTTTCATATTAAATGGGACACGCAAATACATTGCTGTCAATCAAATGTCGTAACCATGGATATGACATACCCAATGTTTCACGTTAAAAAATACTCACGGTATAAATATATTTATCTAAATGATTTCATTCCTTTGTCTTAAAGTTACCATCTGTGTATGATTTCATCTTTGAATCATTTTTGATAAAGATATAGTATAAATACATGAAATATGAATAGATAAGGCAGATGTGCAGTTACCTCCTAACAGTAACCATTGTATTCGCTTGTTGATAAAATAAAATTTTTAAAAATAAGTTTAATAGAATAACTTATTTAAGTGGCGCAGTCGGTAGGATAACCGAAAAGTAATATTGTTCGAAACGCGTAAATCCAAAAAACGCGTTAATTCGTTGAAAACATATTGCGGTCAGTTTCAACTGTTTATTCGGTATCCTGTGAAAGAATCCAAGAGCCGCTATACGCAGAGCCGTGATTCAATAATCATCAGCAAGCAGATAAACCAACATCTCCGGATCCTAGAGAGCCCGCAGTGCGAGTGCCGATTCGTCAACTTCTACATAGAGCCCGTACATCGAGTGCCAGTAGACCAACTTCTACATAGAGCCCGTACATCGAGTGCCAGTAGACCAACTTCTACACAGAGCCCGTACACCGAGTGCCAGTAGATCAACTTCCACAGAAGCCCGCAAACCGAGAGCCAGGAAGACAACCACCCAGCAAATGAAGATTGCTTTGTTTAATATTTTTATATTACTGTGAGTAAAGAATTTTATATTATCATTATTAAAAATTGATATTGCCTTGTAAAGCAGTATTCAATATTATATTCAATAATTTACATTACGTTGTAAAGTAATATTCAATCTGAACTATTAATTATTATTTTAAAACTTTATATTACCTGGTAAAGTAATATTCAAAGTGGCATTAAATAATTTTGATTCATTATTAAACTCAATTTCTGAAATTGAAGAAGAAATATATAATAATACAACAATGGCTAACAGAATAAGTGAACTGAAAGCTAGTATTGAAATTTTACCTATTTATGATGGTTCAAATAAGAAACATCTCACTACATTTATAAAATTAGTTGACAAACTTATGGGATTTATTAATGGTCTAAACCCACCCCTGTCGGATTTTGAAAAATTTATTGTAAATAATGGTATTATCTCGAGAATAAGAGGTAAAGCTTTTGAATCTTTAGAAAATACAGATACATCAAATTGGAAATGTGAAAGAAACATTGCAAGGACAACATTTAATATATAAAACTTATGCTACAATATTTAATGAAATTATTTATATAAATGAAAAAGACCCATATAAATTATTCTCAATAATTAATGACAAGGCTAAAGAATTTAATGATCTTGTGAAACAAGAATATCCAGTAGATGACAATATAACTACAGTTTTCGAAAAAATAATAATTCAAAATTTTATAAACAAAGTTAATGACCCTTATGGTAGTAATTTGGCAAATAGACAACCTAAAACATTGGCAGAATTAGGAAATTTATTACAAAACGATTATCAATTTTTAAAATATCGACAAATTAAAACAACACCCATTAATAATAAAGTAATAACTCATAAACAAATACCACATATTCCACCCGCACAATTCCCTATTCAACCCTCAAAACCCAATTTCCCTACTGGACCAATTCAATTCAATTCAGCGGTAGCTAAAAGAAATTTCGCATCAAGACAAAATGTGATGAATGCTCAAAAAATCAAACCTACACCGATGTCTACACAAACGCAATTGACATTCAATAAAACAAATAATCCATCTGAAAATTATTACACTAGACAGAATGGACTATTTGGAAATTACAATCCAAATTATTTAACTGAAGAAATAAATGCAGAAAATAATGACAATTTTGGAAGAATACCAAAATGAGAGCAATATTGTTATTGAAAATTTACCTGAAAATGACACACAAAATAATGAGAATATTGACATTTCTTTTTTAGAAATAACGGAGCCTTTAATAGAGGAGAAATAATGAATATTAATTGTAACTCTAAATTACCGTATATAGCTATAAAAGACTACATAATATTATTAGATACCGGCAGTACTATAAATTTAATTAGTAAAAAATTTGTAAAAGAACAAAATTCCAAAGAAAAACGTTTTAACTTACAAAAAGAAAAATTCACATTTAAAACTGCAAGTGGAAAAACTTTTGGAAATTATTTTATTGAAATTGAAATTAATAAAATACCAATCAAATGCTATGTTTGTGATTTTCACAAAGATTTTAACTTATTATTGGGTATAGATACTTTAGAAAAACTAGGTATATGTCTAGATTTAAAAAATAAATTAGCAACTATCGGTAATAGCACAAGTAAATTTAAATATTTTGAAAATAATTCACAACAATGTCGTTTTAACCAACAAGAACCTACAAAAATAGAAATTCGTTCTGATCATTTAAATATCGAAGAAAAAAGAGAACTATTCAAAGTTATTAAAGAATACCAAGAACTATTCCATCAAGAAAATAATACACTACCCCATACGGATGCAATACAACATGAAATTCGTACAACTGATGAAATTCCAATCTACACTAAAAATTATAGATATCCCGAAATATATAAAGAAGAAATTAATAATCAAATTCAAAATTTACTTGAAAACAAAATTATTCGACCTTCTCATTCCCCTTGGTCCTCACCAGTTTGGATGGTACCAAAGAAAATGAATGCTTCCGGGAAAAAGAAATTTAGAATGGTTATAGATTATAGGAAATTAAATCAAAAAACAATAGACGATAAATACCTTATTCCTAATATAACAGATATATTAAACAAATTAGATATTTACTATACGACTTTAGATCTGACCTCAGGATTTCACCAAATAAAAATGCACCCCAATTCTGTATCTAAAACAGCTTTTAATACTGATAATGGACATTTTCAATTTGTCAGGATGCCATTTGGTTTGAAAAATGCCCCTGCGACATTCCAGCGACTAATGAATCATGTATTACGCGAACATTTAAATAATAAAATATGTTTAGTATACCTGGACGATATAATTATTCTAGGTACAAGTTTGCAAGAACATATAGAAAACATTAAAAAAGTATTTCAGACTCTTAGAGAACATAACCTGAAAATTCAATTAGATAAAAGTGAATTCTTAAAAAAAGAAGTTGCATACTTGGGACATATTGTATCACCGGACGGAGTAAAACCCAATCCTATTAAAATAGATGCTGTGAAAAACTTTCCAATACCCAAAACGGCAAAAGAAATTAAACAATTTTTAGGCTTAATTGGTTACTATAGAAAATTCATCCCCAATTTCGCTAAACTTACAAAACCTTTAACTAATTGTTTGAAAAAAGGAAATAAAATTGATATAGAAAATAAAGAATATATAGAAAGTTTCGAATTGTCAAAAACCTTATTAACAAATTTACCTATTTTACAATATCCAGATTTCAATAAACAATTTACAATCACTACAGATGCTAGTAATTTTGCAATAGGAGCCGTTCTCAGTCAAAATCATGAAGGAAAAGATTTACCTGTGGCATACGCATCTAGAACATTAAACGAACATGAATTAAATTATTCAACCACGGAAAAAGAACTTTTAAGCATAGTTTGGGCAGTAAAATATTTTAGGCCTTATATTTATGGAACTAAATTCAAAATTGTAACTGATCATAGACCATTGACATGGTTAATGAACTTAAAAGATCCTAACTCTAAATTGATGCGATGGCGCATAAAACTCGACGAATATGACTTTGAAATTGTATATAAAAAAGGAACTCTAAACTCAAATGCCGATGCTCTTTCGAGAATTCGACCAAAATTTGATATTATAAAAACTTTTGACGATATTTTTGATAAAAATTATAATATTATTCATTGTATAAGTAAAGATCATAAGTTAGGTAAAGGATTCGCAAAACTAGTAGATGAAAATTTTGATAGTAAAAACTATTTAGAGAATAAAAGATTTAAAAATGAATATCTTGAAATACAGCCTATTAATAAAAATAAAAATAAAATATTCCATTTAATAACAAAAGATAAATATTTTGAAAAACCAACCATAGAAAAAATAAAAGAATGTCTAATAAAATTAAGAGAATATTTAATACAAAACGAAATTTTTGAAGTTCACCTACCCAAAATATGTTCAGGATTAGATCAAATACCATGGCCTATAATTGAGGAATTAATTAGGAAAATTTTTGAAAAAACTCATATAAAATTTGTCATACACGAATTAAAAGAAGTAAATATAAATGATTCTGTAGAAAGTATAATAGCGCAAATAGATAACGAAGATAGAGAAACAATTCATTCTGATGATGAAAATGACGTAAACGGAATTACATATAAAGAAATACCTATAAATTTTGGCAAAAATCAAATCATAATAAAAAAAGCTAAAAATTACGAAGTTAAATTACTCAGATTATTTGTGAATAAACAAAGATTAATCGTCGAAATAAATGAAGATAATATAAATGAAGAAATTTGTGATTTAATAAAAAGCTATTTGGTACCTAATGTAAATTATTATTGTTTAATAGACAAATAATTAATAAATGAAGTTAGTAATATTCTACAACAAAATTTTGTAAAAGATTCTTTTAGATTAATTCAGTGTAATGAAATTTTGGAAAATAAATTAACACAAAACGATCAAATGGAATGTATTCAAAATTACCATGAAGGAAAAACGAATCATAGAGGTATATTAGAAATATATCAAAGATTAAAGAGAAAATATTATTGGCCAAATATGTTTAATGATATTCAAAAATATATAAATAATTGTGAACTTTGTCAAACCTCAAAATACGAACGAAATCCATATCAAATTCCAGATAAACTTACACCAAATCCTAATTTTCCTTTCGATATTGTACATTTAGACATTTTAACTCTTAATAAAGAAAAATATCTAACAATAATAGATAGTTTCACAAAATTTGCGACCTGTAAATATTTAAAAACAACAACATCAGTAGACGTTGCAGAAAAATTAATAGAATATTTCGCACAGTATCAAGTTCCTAATAAAATAATAACAGATAATGGTGTAGAATTCAATAACGAAATAATTAAAAATCTCCTAAAAGGATATAAAATTGAATTACATATAACTTCTGTAAATAACCCACAGAGTAATGGACTTATTGAAAGATTTCATTCCTCATTAATCGAACACTTACGATTAATAGAACAAAGAGAAGAATTCAAAAATTTGAATATGAAAGGCAAAATTAACATTGCTCTAATAGCCTATAATAATTCATTAAATAATACTAAATTTTCACCCATTGAAACATTATTCGGTAACTTTTGTGAAAATAAAATATTAAATTTAAAAAATTCAAAACATGATTATTTGAACATTTGGCAAAATAAATTAATAGAAATTAGAGGAAAAGTTCAACAACGGGCAGAAATTAATAAAAACAAGAGATTTTTAAAACAAAAATTCAAAAAAGATCAAGACGCAATTATTAAAACGAAAGAAGTTTTAATTAAAGAAAATCCTAGACTATTGACCAAATTCAAAAAACCCTTATATAAGAAACATGAAATTGACAAATTTGATAAAACTAAAGACTTAATCAAATTAAAAGATGGACGAAAATTCAAAATAACCAAACTAAAACGAAAACGGTTATTTGTTCCAGATGTTCCTGTCAAGGGACAGAAGTAATAGAAAAAATCAATCAGAATCCTGGTATCAATATATTAGACCTGGGAAATGTAAATATTTATATTAATTCTTATTACTCTTACTATTATTACGATATAATTAATATCCAAGTAGAATTTAATAAAATAAGTAAATATGTTAAAAATATTAATGATAGGATTGACAATAATAATCATAATAAAACAGAATTTAACTATAAAAGAGAATTGAAAAATAACTTAAATATTCTAAATTATAATTATAATAAAGTGGAAAATAAAATGAATAATCTATTCAATAGAAGAATAAAAAGATCATTGTTTGATGGGTTAGGCAGTGTAATTAAATCTATCACTGGAAATCTAGATTCACAAGATGGCGAAAGATATGAACAATTATTCCAAAAAATTAGAGAAAATCAGGAAATCTTACAGAAACAAAATTTTGATAATATTGCATTAAATAAAGAAATGATAGAGAAATTCAATGAGCAAATTGAAAAATTATCCCATAATGAATTAGTATTGAAAAGTAAAGTAATACAAATATATAGTTTATTAGAACAACAAATGAATAATGAAAACTTATTCCAAATTAAAGATGTAATAAACCAAATGTTAATAAATCTATTAAATTTAATCGACGGAATAGAAACTAGCTTGACGTTTTGCAACATAAATAAATTACACAGTTCAATTATAAATATTCAGGAATTAAAACAAATTATTATTGAAATAGAACCAAAATTAAACTTTTGGGAAATTAGTATTCAAATAACAAGCCACTGCAGAATTAATAATAATCAGATTGAGTATTTACTGGAAATAGCAATTTATGAAAATAGAAATTCAAAATTGTTGCAAATAACACCAATACCTACTATATTTCAAAATCAAATTTATTTGTTAAACCAAGAAAAAGAATTAATATTAAAAGAAGATTTGAATTTGTACTATACTCATAATTGTATTAATATAAATAATAAATATTATTGTAAAACAAATTATATAGAAATTAAAGAATGTATCAAGCAATTAATTAATTATCAGAATAATGAACAATGTAATTATCATAAAATTAATGAAGTATTTGGCTTATTTAAAATAGAGAATTCAAATCTGATCTATATAGCAAGTTACAAGGAAAGAGATATCGAAATCAAATGTAATAATTTTGATATTAAACAAAGAATAAGAGGAATTTATAAATTTAATATTGAAAATAATTGTAAAATAGATCATTACATCTTAGAGAAGAAATTAGTAAAACCAAAAGAAATAATTTTTGAAAATTTTGAGTTTCGAGTAAATGAAAGTAAAAGTTCTAACCAAACATTTGATATACAACAAGTTAATAAACAAAATATAATTATACCAAAGATTCCACATATAAGAGAAACTAATATGAAAAATGCAAACCATAATATTGTCAATTCTATAATCATAATTATATTATTAGTTATTGTATGCTATATTGTATTAAAACGCTTATGGTTAAAGAAATGTACAAAAATTGTAATTACGGAAAATGAGGTACAATTAAATGATATAATAGAACCACAAAATTTGTAAAAAGGAATAAAATCATCTCTTAAGGATGGAGGAGTTATGTAAATATATAATATAAACATATTTATCTAAATGATTTCATTCCTTTGTCTTAAAGTTACCATCTGTGTATGATTTCATCTTTGAATCATTTTTGATAAAGATATAGTATAAATACATGAAATATGAATAGATAAGGCAGATGTGAAGTTACCTCCTAACAGTAACCATTGTATTCGCTTGTTGATAAAATAAAATTTTTAAAAATAAGTTTAATAGAATAACTTATTTAAGTTGTATATAAATATGTTTATGTGTATTTGTTTTGACAATGATGTAGTAATTTTTGTATGTAATTAGTGCTGCACAGTTATTGGGACTTGTCCTGTTGTGCGACCTTCTTCTTATAAATAAATAAAATAAAGATTACACACTACAGCTTTTAGACCACAGACGAACGCGAGCCAAAACGAAGTCATAGAACGTTAAAAGACATTTTATCGCATTATATCAATGTAGATCACACAGATTGGGATGAATGGCTACCATTTGCAGTTTCAGCGTTTTGTAGTAATTTTCATTCAATGGTAGGCGAAACTCCATTCTTTCTAATGTATGGCGGTGATATTTAATTACCGTTCGATGAAATATTTAGACCTCTAAAGACCCGTTATGACGTGGATACCAATTATGCGAGTGAACTGATCCAACGATTGAAAATTGTACACCCTAGGGCACGAGAACAACTAGACAAAAATATCGAGAGGGTACATCGCACTTTTAATAAGAAAAGTGCCGATGTTACTCTCAAAGTAGGAGATCGAGTTTATTTGTTTACACCGAGTGTGAAGGTCGGCACTAGTGCAAAGCTTGCAAAGAAGTGGACAGGACCGTATCGCATAATTGAGCTACGAGAAGTAAATGCCGTCATAAAAGAAATTTTTGGCCGTAGACAAATAACAGTACATGTGAACAGACTTAAACCTTGTTACATGACTACTGACGACTTAACCGCCCTACCGTTAATAGATCACGGGGACGCACATAAGACGACTGAATTAGGCGGACAAGAGGGTATTACTTCTATTACCCCTTGGGGGGAGAGACAGAACGAAACGGTACCCAATTTGGAACAAAGTAGGTATGAGGAAACTAACCATTCTATAGTTTCAGAGGAAAATTCCAGCCGAAATACCACCCTAGGCACTGGAACCTCCTGACCATCCACCAACAACACTTTGAATTCCACGACAACCACGGAAACCTATTCTACGGTCAAGGAAGATACGCCTCCGCCAGCATCCCGTTACGCCACTCGAAGCCGCGGAGCCGTCCCTGACCACCCATGGATTTGTTCAAATCGAGTGTAGTTAAAGACAGAAAATGTATGTTAAGTGTTTAATTTTGTTAGTTTTAAGTTTAAACTGTTGGCTACGTGTTGAACTGATTGCATTCGACTGTGCGGACCCTGATGTGGAAATTACAAAAATTTCGTTGCTGGACGTACAGCCATGCAGAGACCCAAAGAAGGATTCAACTGAGTTTACCTCTAAAATCCAGTTAGTCCAGGAAAGGCGATACACTGAACTCCACGTTTATAACTGCTTGGTGACAGTACAGCAATTAATAGAACACTGTAGTATGCATTCGCATACCAGCGCAGTTTCAGGTGGCCTAGCCCGGTACGTGCACCCCGTAAAGGCAGAACGCTGCCTAGAATCCCACCGTTTTGAACGCTTGGACCTGACAGGATTAGGGGCGGGTATTGTGTCCGACCTAATCTTCTACGGCACGACCGAGCTATCGACCACCATCGCAGGTCATCTGCAACCAAGTGGTAAATGTTCCGGTGTACGCTATACTCAGCAGGGCATCACATATGAAGATGTGGTCGTCAGCGCAGCCATCACCATAAGATTGTCCGATTATACCGCCATCACCGACGTCGAATAAAATACGGTCAAGCTACGGTCAGGGACCGTGTGTACGTATACAGACCTCTACTGTTTTGATGACATGGCCGGTGAAGTGGTTTGGAACGCTGATGTCAATAACCGATGCTCTGCTGAAGGACTCGACGTCTTATACGAAGGGCCCTACAACATCCTCACAGTGAACAAGACGGACACGAAATTCGTTGTTGTCGAGGCCCATGATACGGTATTTGCACTTCGACTCGTGCAGCAGGAGCTGCTCTGCCACTAACCAGCTTGGCGTACCGAGCAGAACCGCCTGCTGATCATCACCGAATCCTCTCTTGGTTTGTACTTCAGGAAATCTCGAAGAGTGAACCAGAACACGGACGTGATGGCTCAAGTTCTTAGTAAGCTGCTATTTTTGGAAATTGCCTTTAAACAGGATACTAAAGACCTCGTGTATGACGCCATCCTAAAAAGATGTCATTTGAAGGAGAACAACTTGAAAAACCGTATCATGTTGGCCCTCGAAAATCCAGATATCGTTAGCGGCCTGGTGAAAGAAGCGTCAGGACACAAGGGGACAGTAATGGGTGAGGTCTTATATGTAATTAGGTGTAGCCCACGAATTGTAGATTTCAGAAAAATATCATTTTGCTACTAAGAGCTGCCCATTACGTACAAGAACGAGAGCAAATTTATGGCACCCATTGGCAGTTATGTACCACCTAGAGGGTAAATGGTTTAAAGTAGACCAGGACCTGCGTCGCACACAACCAGACCCCATGGTCCTCGACGCCAACAATCCCAGTGAGAGTGTACCGATGACGAAGATCACCCCTATTAGCGCCCATGGCGTATACACCCAGCAAGAAGAGAAGAAGAAGGGACCGATGGACAGGACTTCCATTTGCCCGATGTCTTTAGTAAATATGAGTTTGCTAAGATGGACTGGAGTGTCGCTGCCGAAGTTTGGAGATTCCTGTCCTATACTTGGAATTTATTCTCAGTATTTATGCTCCTGTACACTCTCTACCACGTCTTAAGGTACGTTGCATCTGTTGTTCTGAATTTTTTTCAGTTTGAGGAGAGCAGCCAACAACCAACCGCAACGTAGATGGTTTTTCCTGGCCAGCCTGTGGGACGCCATGACAACCCGATACCTGTGAACCTGATATACCAACGGGAACTCGAAGCCATGAACTCGACGGCCACGCAGTCCTTAGCTACTTCATTACCCAACATCGGTTCATCAGTATCCCTGTACCCAGGCTTGCAGCAGGTTGCGGCCCCTCCACCACCGCACGCTGCTGGTCGGCCAGCCAACACCGACGTTTTGCGACAGCCCGTAGCCTCAACCGATGATGTTAGTAGTTGTAAGTTAGCTTAGTCGTAGCCAAGGGTAGTTCAATTGACTTCGCTAGACTCAACTATAACTCTTTTATTATAGTCGAGTTTAAAAGGGGAGGCAGTGTAATAGCCACGTGTGTGAACTCAAAATTTGTGTAATTCAGCATTTTCATAGAATGAACTCCGCGACTGTTGCAAATCGCTGACATGCGGCTGGCGATCTTCCGCTCAGTATTTTGCAGAATATTGGAAAAAGGCAGAATATTACCAGCAAAAGTGTCAACGTTGTCAATTGAACTATCCTAGGAAATGTTCGTAACCACAGAGGAGAGGGATTCTTAGCCCGATTGTGGAGGCGAACAGTTGAACGAAATTTTGATTAATTAAATACATATTTCATATTATTTTGTTTATATATTATTTTTGTGTGTAACATTGTTTTTTCTAAATCTTAATTATAATTACTTATTTTTCTAAAATATTTAATTATTTGTGAAACAACCCCGTCAACCCCTCCCAGAGTCAGCACAGGTCAGCGTAGTGACACAGGTAAGTATAACTTTCATTTATATTTTTACTGTGGCTGTCTGAGCTTGAATTCAGTACGTCAAAGGAGGGTGATTTTCTCTACACCCTACGCACCCTCCCGTTACAATTGGCGCAGTCTGTTAGAATCTAGTAAAGGGTTAATTAGTGCTTACTAGACATACCGTAATCGATTGAATTAATTTGAGACTAAAACTGTGAATATGGTTGACTTAAACGATACACCCACGACGACAAGTACGACGACTGTACCAAACCCTCTTGCACTCACGACAGTGGTATTTACAACCACTACAACAACGGCATCTTCTGAGAATCCGACCGCTCCTCCAGTTACTAATGTCCCCATGCTTTCAATTATATTCTTACTGTGGCTGTCTGAGCTTTAATTCAGTACGTCTACGGAGAGTGATTTCCACTACACCCTACGGACCCTCCCGTTACCAGCGCCCGCTCCAGCGTTTACGTCGCCCCGGACAAAAAGACAAATTGCCGCCCCTTAAACATATACATTTTAAAATTATATCTCTTATTTAAAATAAAAATCAAATAATTAACATTCAAGTAGGACAAAACAAAAATTAAAAAGTACCTGTACCTAGTTACAAATTGTTAACCAGGTGCATCTTTAATGCTGTTACAAAATGTAATGGGGCTAAAATAAGTTATTTTCTAAAACAGACCACTCGGTGTTTTGCCCTGTTCTATACACTCCTATCGCTTAAATAGTATAGTGATTTTAGCAAAATAATTTTAAATTTATAATTAAATTAAATAATTAAATTTATAGTTGTACTTACATTTAAAAAGTAACAAATCTACGAAAGCTTAGAAGGACCGCAGAAAAAATAATTTATTTTTGAAATTTCAACGTTTTTCTTGAAATTTCACCTTTTCAAAAAGTTGAAATTTCAACTTTTTTCTTCAAATTTTGCGCATGGCCCTTCTACGCTTTCGTACAAATCACACTGATCTATATAATTGCCAAATATTTTCTATAAACTCTAACAGCTTTTACATAATATAAACTTGCACTTTTTATCACCACCGAAGTATTAGCAAGAATAATGCTATTGTGTAATGAAATAGCCCTTTTATAATTAGAGGTAAAAACAAGTCAATGCATGATATTCTTTCCTATTCTTGTTTCAAACAAGTTCATGCAGCGCCATGCGTGCTGTTCTATGCGGTGCGCTACTTACCGTATCTATCCTTTTTGTTATTTAATTAAACGTGTCGCACTTTTATGGTTGATTTCTTCAGAATTGTGGATTACAGAATTTTTTTAGCTTATAGGCAAAAACGGTAAATACATATTGTAAATTGCATGATAATTTCCGCCAAAGAAAAAATCGACAAGCATAAATTTCGATTAGTTGTGTATTTAACTTATCAATCTTTTGTCACATTCCCAGCCAAAATGCCGCCCTTTATATTTGCCGCCCCGGACAAATGTCCGGGTTGTCCGCCCCTAGAGCGGGCCCTGCCGTTACACATGTTAAAAAACCTGACGTGTGCACCGAGTCTATGACAACCAAATCAAAAATAATATTACTTGGAATTTTAAGTACATTCATAAAATTAATTATTTACAAAATATAGTTTTTAGTGTGTCTAATAAAGGGAAACTGTAGAAAAGAGGAATAAGATTTTTTTGTTACAATTTTTATTTAAACTGTATAACAAGAAAAAAGGTAACATGTAAAAAAATTTACATTAACGTCAACAGTATCTATATATGAACTTATTTAGTTTATGAAGGTGATACGTTCTCGGTTTCTTGGTCCAGAAACTGCAGTTTCCTCAATCTGACATTCTGGAAAAAGCTGATTAGATTTTGGTAAAGTTGGGCAACTGGAAGTAATATTTTCTTTAAAAAAACTTGTAAATATTATTTTTTGAAAATATGTATACTATGTGTAAAAAACTAAATACACGAAAGCTTGACAGATTTTAAAAGAATCAACTTTAATTAAAGCCCACCAAAACAAAATATAACTTGTTGCGCAACTACAACGTACTTTAACATGTGATTTAGTCAAAATTATTATAAGTTTTATTTTTGTAAATTTTAACTAAAATAATGTCAAAATTCTTCTGTTTTATAAAATCAATGACTTATAAACAACTTCACCAAAACGTAAGTTTTTTTAAAATCAAATTATTTTATACACTTGTAAAATTATTTGTATTTTTACTTCAGTGTCCTGATGATGTGTAAAAAACTAAATACACGAAAGCTTGACAGATTTTAAAAGAATCAACTTTAATTAAAGCCCACAATCCACTGACACACCCACGATATTTTCCTCCTTATATATATATATGGGGTTCCGTGGCCTCGTACCTAGGGGAACCGGGTTCGATCCCGACCGGCGCCAAATATTTAAAATTTTAAATGGCACAAAAGTGACCCCTGTGGTGCACTCTCCACGCCAGCAATGAGTGTCCGTGAGGTGACGCCCGCACGGTACAAATATGTCATCATCATTAGCGATATCTGCGACAAAGCAGATTGGCACACGTAGAAATAGGTAATATGCCGCGATGATATATTTATTTTATTTATTTATTTATATATATATATATATATATATATATATATATATATATATATATATATATATACAGGGTGTTTACGGTCTTTTTGTTTTATTTTTAATGGGTGATGCTACAGGTCAAAAGAAGGCGAAAAACATTAAAACACTTTAGTAAAATATTTATAGTAAAAGAGATACGATTTTTTTTAGTTTTTATTTTTATGGAATTAAAACAAAACGATAAGCGCTTTTATAACAGATGTTCAAAGTTATCACCCTTCTGCTGTATGCAAAGTCTTGCTCGGCGTATCCATGAATTAACGTACGTTGCAAGGCCCATGCCTTGTCGAATATCCGCCGCTGCTGCTTCCACCCGGTTACGGAGGTCTTCAGCGTCGATAATTTCGGTGGTGTATACGTACTATGTCTTTCATATGTCCCCACAAATAAAAGTCCAATGGTGTTAAGTCAGGTGACCGCGGAGGCCAAGAAACAGGACCGCCCCGACCAATCCACTTATTTCCAAATGCATGGTTTAAGTGATGACGTACGAGACGACTGAAATGCGCCGGTGCACCGTCGTGGAGAAACCACATAGCTTAACGCACATTTAAAGGAACATCGTTTAAAAGGTCTGGCAAATTATTTTGCAAAAAAATAAATAATTATTAGCATTTAGTCGTTCTGGCAACACAAAGTGGCCAATCAACTGTGAATTCACCAATTCGGCCCATACGTTCACAGAAAATCTGTATTGAAAATGACCACGACGAACAACATGCGGATTTTCGAAACTCCAGATATGCGTATTGTGGCAATTGTTTATGCTCTCTGTAAAGACGACTTGCTGCAGCTGAATTTTGATGCACTTCCCCATAAATGAGCATCATGTCAACTAATTCCGTATTAGAATACCGATGGTACATTGTTCACCTTTTACACAATAAATAACAATAATAAATTAGAAACTGACGGTGCACAACTAAACAGTAACAAACTGCAACTGACATATAAACAAATTAAAAAATAAAAGAGTGAAATTTGTCATTACATAGGTTACTACAACTTTTTTCAACATTAATTTACCTCCCCTTTATAAAAACTAAAAAATTCATATCTCTTTTATTATAAATATTTTGCTAAGGTGTTTTAATGTTTTTCGCCTTCTTTTGACCTGTAGTATCACCCATTAAAAATAAAACAAAAAGACCGTAAACACCCTGTATATATATATATGTACATACATACCCACAGATATCATTGTAAAAATGTTAAAATCGGATTCTAGGGACATTAGAAGTGCTTATTCATTAAAATCTCTATATGCAATTTTTAGCACGATCCCTATGCCTCCCTTACCTAGGGTAGCGGGAGGTAAAAAAGATATATTTGCAATAACATTCCAAGGCTTACGAGAACACTCTGATAAATATTTTAACTACTTTCCTAAAAGTGTATACAATCATTTTTATTATTTTCTCTATAAAATGTTCAATGTCCAACCCTTCGATATTCATTTGAGCCATATTTGCGTTATGCGTGAAATCGTCGCACGTGCGCACTGGTCTGTAAGACCAAATGTATTACGGCACCACACGCAACAGTGCGGCTGCCTTGCGGTGCCATGAGGAGTTACAGCGAAGTACATCACCGTACGTTACAGCAAAGTTGACGGAGCTCCGTGTACACTGCTACATGTACTTACTAGTATCACCAGACAGGAACTCCGTCGGCGCAGCGTGCACGCACACACACACACACACACACACACACACACACACACACACACACACACACACACACACACACACACACACACACACACACACACACACACACCGACATCATAGTAAAAATGTTATAATCGGATTATAGGGTCCTTAAAACGTGCTTATCCACTAAAATCTGGATATGCGATTTTTAGCATGATTCCAATATTTCTCTTAGCGAGAGGTAAAAAACTAAAATTTTACTTCTTATATATTATGGAGAAGATTGGAAAATGAAGCAGTCAATTAGAAAACAACTTCAGTAAGAATTAATATTTAACCGTGAATAATTTTTAACGTGAAACATTGGGTTTGCCATATCCATGGTTACGACTTGACATTTGATTGACAGCAATGTATTTACCTGTCCCATTTAAAATGAAGCATAGGGAACGAATTTGACATTTGACAAGACGTCAACAGAGGTTAATTTTGTTTAAATAATTATACCTGCTTTCTAAATTTAATTTAATTGTAGGAAAAATATTCTGTGCACCTTGTGTCTGAGTGATTTTCTGACTCGGTTAAATTGCTTCCAATATTTAAATATAATACTTCTGTCAAATTCATTCCCCATGTTTCATTTTAAATGAGACAGGCAAATATATTGCTGTCAATCAAATGTCAAGTCGTAACTTATAGGAAAATTCAACGGTTATCTGTCATATTGACAAAATGTCATTAGAGGTTAATTTTGTTTAAATAATTATACCGGTTTTAAATATTGTGTGCACTTTGTGCCCGAAATATGTTTAGTGCTCTCGAGTGGTTTTCTGACTCGGCTAAATTTATTATAATATTTAAATATAATACTTCTGTCAGATTCGTTCCCTGTTTCATTTTAAATGGGACAGGCAAATACATTGCTGTCAATCAAATGTCGAGTCGTAACCATGGATATGATAAACCCAATGTTTCACGTTAAAAAATACTCACGGTATATACATATTTCACGTCATTGGTTTTACTTATCAAATGAAAATTACAAATTTCATTTACAGAAAAATAATTTGTATGTAACATGATGTTATTGGAAATTATTTAAAACTGTAATAACCTTCAAGAGTGTAAATAAGTTAATGTCCGCACTTTTGCAATTTATGTCCGGTTTCATAACCGTTGATCAAAAATACGTTTTCATCCAACCAAATTAAGTAGTACTTTACAAAACGATAAAATATTACGTGCATTTATTTCTATTTATTGAAAATTATAATAAGATGGTAATTTTTTAACATACCCTTTTGAAACCGAGCATTAGTTGTAAAAATAAGCAACTTTGTCAAAAAATTCACCAATCGCGAATACTGACATATGACAAAAAAATAAATTGTCACCTGATATTTTATTGCTTATTGGTTGCAGAATATTAAAAACTTGTTAAAAATTAATAAATCATTTTAACAGAATTACCACGATTCAAATTTAGAAACTTGTTAAAAATTATCACAAATAAATTTAATATATAAGAAGATATTTAATTGTTATTTGTTATTAATACTTATTGGCTAAATTTTTTAAATAGGTGCTAAAAATAATCATTAATTCGCAGAAATACTCCGTATGTGCTATAGATAACAACGGTAAATATTTTTATATTTTATTTTGATTTTTCACTTATTAATTTGTGATACTTTTTTAATTGTATATTGTTAATAAAAATGTATTATATTAATAGTTTCCATAAACTACAATAACGTACTGCAATACACTGTTGCCAAGTTTTGGAAGTGACTAAATACCTTCAAATGCTATATACACTTCGGAAGTAACTTCGCATTGTGCGTACCTGACACTAATAGCGACTACAGCGCCAGCGGTAAACGCTTGAACTAAAGTGACAATTTTGAGGGTACGGGGGGTACTATTTGACTTCCAACAAAATTTTCGTATTTAGACTTGTTTTGCCTTATAATGTATATATATATATATATATATATATATATATATATATATATATATATATATATATATATGTATACATGGTACGTGGTCACTTCATATACGGGAATTTGCTCAACGCTGTGACTTCATATATACCGTTGTGACTTCCGAAAATGGAAGTGACAACGTTTCCCTATGTAATTTTATTTTTTCTAGCATTATAAGGCAAAACAAGTCTAAATACGAAAATTTTGTTGGAAGTCAAATAGTACCCCCCGTACCCTCAAAATTGTCACTTTAGTTCAAGCGTTTACCGCTGGCGCTGTACTCGCTATTAGTATCAGGTATGCGCAATGCGAAGTTACTTCCGAAGTGTTTGAAGGTACTTAGTCACTTCCAAAACTTGGCAACAGTGTATTGCAGCATGTTATTGTAGTAGTGGAAACTCTTTATTAATATAATAAATTTTTATTAACAATTTACAATTAAAAAAGTATTAAAAATTAATAAGTGAAAAATTCACAATAAAATGTAAAAATAATTACCTGTGTTATCTATAGCACATACGGAGTGTTTCTGTGAATTAATGATTATTTTTAGCATCTATTTAAAAATTTTAGCCAAAAAGTATTAATAACAAATAACAATTAAATATCTCGTTATATATTAAAATTTATTTGTGATAATTTTTAACAAGTTTCTAAATTTCAATCGAGGTAATTCTGTTAAGATGATTTATTAATTTTTAGCAAGTCTTTAACATTCTGTAAGCAATAAACAATAAAATTTCAGGTGACAATTTATTTTTTTGTCATATGTCAGTATTCGCGATTGGTAAATTTTTTTGACAAAGTTGCTTAATTTTACAACTAATGCCCAGTTTCAAAAGGGTATGTTAAAAATTACCATCTTGATATAATTTGTAATAAATAGAAATGAATTTTGCACGTGTCATTTTACTGTTTTGTATAGTACTACTTAATTTGGTTGGATGAAAACGTATTAATTTTTGAACAAACGGTTATAAAACCAGACATAAATTGCAAAAGTGCGGACATTAACTTATTTACAGTCTTGGAGGTTATTACAGTTTTAAATAATTCCCAATTACATCATGTTACTTACAAATTATTTTTCTGTAAATGAAATTTGTAATTTTCATTTGATAAGTAAAACCAATAACGTGAAATATGTATATAGTTAAATATTAATTATTAGCGAAATTGTTCTCTAATTGAGTGCTTCAATTTCCTACCTTCTCCACAATATACAAGAAGTAAAATTTTAGTTTTTTACCTCTCGCTAAGAGAGGTATTGGAATCATGCTAAAAATCGCATATCCAGATTTTAGTAAATAAGCACGTTTTAAGGTCCCTAGAATCCGATTATAACATTTTATGATTATGTCCGTGTGTATGTGTGTGTGCGTGGATGCATGTGTGGATGTTGGATCCACGATTTCTCAAATACTTTACGATTTAAAAAATATTTAACTGCAGTTTCCTCAATTTGACATTCCTGCGAAAAGCTGATTACATTTTGCTAAAATTGGACAACCGGAAGTAATAGTTTCTTTAAAGAAATCTTGTAAATATTATTTTTTGAAAATATGTATATTACATATATTGAAGAACATAAAATTCTACATCTGAAATTTTATTATATCTTTTATAGATTTAGGGATAAAGGCACTGTAATATACAGGGTGTCTCTTAAATAGGGGGACATGCCTTAACCACATATTCCTGAGGATAAAATAAGACGATTTAACCAAACTAGCTTCTACCGGAAACTGTACCATTTAGCCAGAATTCTGCTTCAAAGTTCTTCGAAAAAAAATTAATT
Source organism: Ophonus ardosiacus (assembly GCA_943142095.1). Lineage (NCBI taxonomy): Eukaryota > Metazoa > Arthropoda > Insecta > Coleoptera > Carabidae > Ophonus > Ophonus ardosiacus. The sequence goes on along the minus strand of OW964833.1, from coordinate 23,636,381 downwards.
TTGCTTATAATAATCGGACGCTTTATTCGATTTGGATGAAATTTAGTATGACAGTTTATATGGTTATAAGTTATCTTTTAAGGTGATACTTGTTATTATTAGTGAACCACTAGTGTATGAAACTTAGGTCTTCTAACATTAATTAGACCGTAACTTTTTAATGGCAATGCCGAAAACGTGAAATTATTTTTCTTCAGAAAGATACATTCAATAGTAAACTTTTCTCTCTCTGTATAATTTGTGATATCTGTTACGGTTCACGCAGAAAAAAATAAAATCTGAGTGTCTGCACTTCTAAATTTTTAAAATAAATTTAATCTAGCAGTCTATCCAAATGTCAAACAAGTAATTTTTAATGACAGTAACGAGTTGGCAATCTTCACAACTTGTTTAAGAGTAAGCTGAGATATGTAATCGTCTTATTTATAATAATGGTAGTTAAATACTATTAGGCCGAACAAAGGGATGTCACTAATTTTAGAATATTGCGAAGAAAATTTTTGACAACCCATAAAACAATTGCTTAATGTTATAGAATATTTTAATTTTGTCAATTCTGTATTTAAATAAAATTTAATAGAAATTATATTTATGTGTTGAATAGCAAACAATATTATCGATCTTTTAGAGGGGTTGTTGTTATAGGACATTTGGCAGAGAAGGTGTACCATATTTTTCCAATTAAAATCTCTTTGTAAAATTATGATTTTAAGTATAGTTTTGATGTTGAAAGCACAGTAATAGCATTAGGGAAAATATGAACTGTATGTATTGAATTGCACAGAGAAAATAAATTTTACTGAACAATATTTCTGCACATACATATTGAATCTCTGAGGGCCGTTTCACATAATATAGGAATATAAATAAGTTAATGACAATACTAATTTTTATATGTACTTACAAATTTCTAATTTTCATAAATTATCATATATAATTATCAATCAAACTTATGAAAAATAAATACAGTATTCTTCTATAACTATTTGCACCATAACATTTCTTTATAAAAAAAGACACGTGCCTCATTCGAATAAATCTAAATACAACTAAAATCCCATGTTAAAACCTTATGTTCATCCCTAACCGCCACCACTCGATATAATAAAAATGTGTATTTAAATAGTTTTTGAGTATACAGAATATAGCAACACATTCAAAACATTCTATATTTCAGTGCAGGACTTCGAAAAAAGATAACGAAATTATTACAACAAAAAATTTGATTCCAACAAAGTGAATCTGATGACAACAAAACTACTCTGATTACTATAATTAAATTTGTTTGTAAAAAAGAAAATTTGATTACAAATTTCAACAAAGAAATGATTGATTTATGTAGTATTTGCTTTGCAAACAAATTTTAATTGGATTTGTGACAAACAATAATAAAAATTTAAATGTCCGGTTTTTTTTATCCACAAGTAGTGTATTTCATTTACCTTCTTGTAGACCGCATGTCATTATCTATTAAATTAAGAAATAACAAGTATAGTTTGTACAGATAACTATTGTTTTGACCCTCTCAGCAAATCTACTGTTTGGGCATTGATTTTATATACTACGTTGTATATACTACGAAATTTTGGATTATATTTTATTATGTTTTTCCTGAAAAATCTGTTAGAGATCCAAATTAAATACTACATCCGGTTTATCATATATAGTCAAAATCTAATATGTTGTAAATACCAACTTTGCGAAGTTTTGGATCATTAATATATTTTAAGGAAATATCGTCACACAGACATTATTGTCAAAATCAGCACTAACTTCCTTATGCTCTAAAACGCAATCTGTGTAAATTTTTCGCCGTACATGATCCATTTCGTAAATGTGTAGTAGCAAACTATTATTTGACACTTTGAAATCACTTTCTTATTGAGAGCTGTTTGATATATAATGCTGCAAACATAAAACTTAAATCGAATTATTCTGTATATCTAATATTTATGTATGATGGAAAATACATTATTTTTACAAACCTTAATTTCATTAAAATCATAATTAAACTACCAAATTCTTCTTAACACCAGTGTCGTATTATTGCAGAAGCCCGAGAATCCCGTGCTTCTGGCGCAAAATTATAGGGTGCACAAAATTGTGCCAGGAAATAAAAAAAAATTGACGGCACTGAATATTTTTGCCAGTGCCAAAGCAAGAAAAATTATATTTTTGTCATTATACAATTTTAATTAAAAATAAAAGTTTAGTTTCAATGTTTGCTGAATTTTACTAATAAAAAGCCCTCCCATCTACCCGCGTATGATTGTTATTTTTCGAATCATTTTATGTCAGTTGTTATACAGGGTGTTAAAAAATGTTACAAATTATGAGGCCATATAGTACTGACCAAAATGAGTAAAAATAGTTTATGCACGGACGTGTCATAATTTGACAATTATACACGAATTTCTTTGAAATAAACGTTATTTTATAGCCCGCGAGCCTCATTATAGCCCGGCGGGCTATAATGAAACGTCAAACCAAATTATAACCTACAATATAAACAAGTTAAACAGGCAACATGAAAAGTTTTTATTACAAATCGAAAAATTTTATATTTTTTAATGAAAAATGAAAATTAATTTTGTGATATTTATATGGAAAGTACAGAGATACACAAAATAAAACTCAAATGACAGAACTAAAAAAACAAACAATAAACTGTTGTTTTCCGCTTTCATAGCAACACTAGATACTGGATGTACGAGGACAAATTCTTTTCGATACAATTTTTCTAACACTCATAATTTGAAAATTTTCGTCCGTGCATAAAGTTTTGTATGTAGCACGAGCGTAACTTGCTTTTATGGCCTTTGACGTGTTTTTATCCCTCGGTTTACGCCTCGGTCTCAAAATCCCGCCGCAGGCCATAAAAGCCTCCTTACGCTCTTAATACATAAATAACTATTAATCAAGATGGGTCCGATCTTCAAATGTTTTTGAGAAAAAGGCTATTTTGTATTAGAATCGAAGAAAAACTGACTAATATAGTAGTAGAACAAAATTTTGTCTATGCAAGTAAATAGACTATAAAAAACAATAACATTTTATATAAAACATTTTTTTCACTTTCTAATTGTTATGAAGTTATTTGAAATTCATTGCCTTATATCTCGAAAACTATTGAAGATAGGACCCAAGTTGATTAAGCTGTTTTTACTCATTTTGGTCAGTACTATATGCGCCCATAATTTGTGACACTTATTTTTTAACACCCTGTATATAATTACTAATTATAATTATTGGTTTCTACTAGAAAATTTCAAATATTAGTTTTTTCATTCATGGAGGGGGGGAAGGAGGTTGTAGGGAGGGCGCAAAAAATTCAAGGGCTTCTGGCGCCAAAATACCTTAATACGCTACTGCTTAACACGGTTTCATTATTAATTTTAATGTAATTGCTTCGTGACAGTGACATTCGTTTAAATATGTCAAATTTGTTATTAAAGTTTGTTTGAAGGTTGTAGACAATGGTTGACTATGAATAATAGAAGTATTGTTTTTGTTTGATGCAGAGGCAAAGTGATGTACAAAAATAAATTATTTTACAATATAATATTTAAAGTTATTTCAAGTTATTTACTAAATGCTATTATCGTAGAATTGGAGATTGTGCCATTATATTCAATTTGTATTGGTAAAAGTAAAAATATTCAAAAAATTTTTTTCAAGAAAAACTGTTAAAAGCTTGTATAAATGATACTTCCGGTTATCCGATATACATTAAAAACTAATGAGCTCTTCCCACATACACACACGCGCAGCTTCACTACCTGTCAGTTTATTTAGTTTACAAAATTTGTAAAGAGGATTATTATTAAACACTGTCTACTCAAATAATAATAACATTGCAAGTAGTATAAGGTGTAGCAATAAAATAACGAGATTTTTATTTTTCCGGCTTCCCTGTAAATTTGGTAACATTGCAGGCTATGTCATATTAATTTGTCATCTTCCCTCCATTCACTTTCAAAATTTCATGATAATTAGGCAAACCGTTCGGTAGTAGCCTTTGATTGAAATTAACTACTTTCCCGTACTCCGTCGGAATTATGTTAGTGTCAATACGAAATTCTGTGTGAAACTTCAAAAATCCGCTGCAGAAATGTACGAATTGTTGAAGAATGTTTATAGTGATGAAGGTCTACCTAATTTTCGAGCAGTTTAGAAGATTTAAAGAAGGAAGAAAAGAGATTGGAGACGATTAGCGCTTCGGCCGTGCACTGACATTGTTTTTTCGAAATGCGAGTGATTGTTCACATGGACTGGGTGCCTGAGGGGCATTTCGTTAACCAAGCATATTACAAGAAGGTTTTGATAACCCTTCATGCACGGGTGAGAAGAAAAAGAGCTGAAATATGATGGATTCTCCACGAAGACAACGCGCCGGAACAAAACGCCCTGCCGGCAAGACATTTTTGACGAAATACAAAATCACCGTGTTGGTACATCACCCGTACTTACCTGACCTAGTGCCATATGACTTGCTTTTATTTCCAAATTGTAATTCTGCATTAAAAGGCATCAAATTCGGGGCCGCGATGTAGCTATAGAAAAGCGGCAGAGCTTATGGACAACCTAACAAAAAAGGCCTGCAGGCATTACTTCCAACAATGGAATATTCGCATCGGGCCGTATAGGGTTCGGGGAGGAGAGTACATTGAAGGTGGCAATATGTTTTGTGTAATTTTATACATTGTCAATGTTCTAAGATCAATTTTGTTATTTAATTGCCACACCTCGTATTAATATAAAATACGAAGAAATGTGTATAAGTACAACACAAAATTTATTGCAAATATCAATCATTACATATAGAAATATTCAATATTTTTATTAAATATTTATTAAGTTAAAAGTACTTTGAATAAAATCTAATTAATTAAATCATTACGTAAGTGGAATAAATTATAAACACAAATCTTTAATAAAATAAACTTTTTAAATTTATCTCAATGTACTTAATTTTAAACACCTACCAAACAACAAACATCAACAAATATTAAATATTTATGACCATTGTAATGCTACAAATTGATAATTTTGGTTCAGAATGAAAGGAATAATATCACTTAAGATATTTAACAATATTCCTTGACATGTTTCATAAGATTTCAGTCGCAGAATCAACCTGTCAGTCATTTATCAGAGACTGGGTCACTCAACCAGAACCACAGACGCGTTTCGCTCTTATTGGAGCTCTACAATGTGGTATACTGACGCGTCTAGGAGGCAGTAAGACTAAGCGAACAGATGAGAGGCTGGTTCAGAGACTGAAATCTTGTGAAACATGTCAAGTGATATTTTTAAATATCTTAATTTAACCAAGTGTCACCATCATAATGAACTTTATTGTACTTTTATTATTAATATTACTTAACACCGAAAAGTAATTTGGGTGAAAGACTGCGTATGATGATTATGACAAATATTATAGTTATATTTTGTTAAATAGTTAACAAATGTTGAGTCATATTTTTGGTAGCAAAGAATTTACAATGCTTTGTTATTCTACTATTTCCAAATCGTAGGAAAGAGAAAGTTTCTGTTTGTAAACATATATTTCAATACTATTCATAGCAAAATCCCTAATCTACCCCTAATAAACTGATTTTGTCTGTGGGTTTAAAATAGACAACAAAAGAAAGAGTGAGTATTTCAAGGAAATTCCCATCTGTATAGGGTTTTATGATTACCAGATGTATTTGAAGTAAAAGAAATAGGTTGACAGTTACATTCCATTATGAAATTCCAAAAATATGTATTTAAACACTGTTCTACCGTAAGTCGTAATTTTCTGTCTCCGGGGTCTTGAGTTTTTTTTTAATTATGCAAAATGAGTATGAACGAGTCCTAACAGTTTAGTAGAAGGTTATTTCGTCATGTTACCAAAATACAATAAAGTCAAACTAATGTATAAACATAAACCTATAATGAATGAATGGAGTAAATAAAATTTATAAAAGTAACATAAAAATTGCAGGGTTAAAACTCGAAAATAAAATTCTAAATATCAATAAACATTAAAATTTGCAAAATATTTTTATTTGTCGTTATTAGAAAAATATTTATCTATGTATACGATTATACTTTTAATAAAAAATAATAAATTATGTTGATCGTTTACTGTCAAATATAAAATTCAATTAAATGTTCATATCAATATTGTCATATTTTACCGTCTTATTTCATCTTTACACATAGTTATTCTTCAGTATTACCAGAATGAATTTATGTGGAACTAAACATGGTACAATGGTATTACAAAACATTTATATATCGATATATCGGATATATCGGTATTAATTTCACATCGAATATCAATATTCAAATCTTGGTACCGAACTAATAGTTTAATTTCACATATCAATACCTTTATATTACTTAATATACTGTACAAATAAATGACATGAAATAAAACTATCATATTATGTGCGTGAGTAAATAAGTTCGCGCATGAGCATTTACAAAGCTTGAAAGCTTGAAAAAGCTTGAAAAGGCTTGAAAAAGCTTGAAATAGCTTGATAAAGCTTGAAAATCAAACCAAGGCTAAAAATTTAAAAGCTTGAAATTTTCAAGCCAAGCCAAGCCTCGTGTCCATCAAGCCCAAGCCAAGCCCAACATTAAAAAAGCTTGAATTTTCAAGCCAAGCCAAGCTTTTTTATTTCAAGCCAAGTAGCTTGGCTTGGTGAATCCCTAGTAAAAATGATAAAATCGGATTTTGGGGACATCAAAACGTGCTTATTCACTAAAATCTCAATATGTGATTTTTAGCACGATCCCTATACCTCCCTTACGTAGGGTAGCGGGAGGTAAAAATATAAATAATATTAATCTTTAGAAATGTTTTGTTTTGTTTCACAAATCAGTCTTACAAAATAAAGTTGACCAACAAAAGAATGACAGTATTCACCTAATATTTGTTGTAAAAATTATCTGAATTACATTATTTTTTCCCACTATTCCACGAAAGTCTGGCCGGCCAACCCTGACAAGCAGTTCAAGCAAAGAATTGACGATATTCATTTGATATTTGTTGTAATAATTACTTGAGTTACTTGATTTTTCCCCACCCCACAATTCAGGACCTCACCGACCAACTCCGGCGAAAGGGTAAGTAACCTCCTCACTATTCCTCAGATAGAGTATCTTGAAAGAACAACTACTATACTGTCAGTTTTCTGGTGATTAACTTGGTGATATTTCACAAAATTTGTAAAAATGCCGGGTTGTATTTGCCAGTATTTTGGGTATTACAAAAAACAAATGGAGAGCCCGGAAATTAGAATGTATCGGTTTCCGGTACAGACACTGTGTTCTTGTATTCTGATGTAGCACTATTTCCGAAATAGGACTATTTCGATTTTTTTAATTTTATTTAATTTTAATATAAAAGAATAATAAATTTAACTTTATTGAAAACTATAAAATAGTATATCAAGTAAATGATATTTACAATTTAATTTATATTTATTTTTTTCGTTTTTAACGTTTGACATTTGAAATAGAAATTTTACGAAATAGCGCTATTTGTTTTATTTACATTGTTTTTCTTAAATAAATAAAAATTTGTAGAAAATAGTATATTTTTAATATCTTCCTTCCAAATTTCGGATTATTAATACTAGTGGTTCTATATTCTCCTTTGTCTTAATATCCTGGCAATAGACGCTACGGTCGACATTTAGCAGAGTTATGAAATGACAGCCTCCCCTATGTAGTAGATTCTTCCCGACCGTGAAATGACGGCCCCTCCTCTATAATAGACTCTTCCAATCTTTGAGAATTCGACTAACATGAAATCGCCAGATACATACAGTAGTGACATCTAACGAATAATATTTGAATTATTTACCCAGTTCCCACTGGCGTCATAAGAGGTGTCAATCTGTCTACGTAGTATATAAAATCAATGGTTTGGGCTTTAAGCTTGATTTATGGCGGGGAAAGAACAGGTACGTATTATATTTCCTATTTTATTTTACTTTATTTTATAATAATGAAACAGAGTTGATTAGAAACTCCTTTAATGATAATGAAACAAATAATATATAAAAAACAAAACTTGAGATATTAAATAGTAAAAAATCTGAAGTGGCCAGCACATTACCTTCCGTCAATTCTATGTAGGTTTTTTGCATATAACCCTTACCGAAAAGATTCCATATATCCAGTAAAATTTACGAACGTAACTATTTTCTACAAATTGCATACCGAAAGTTCGTAGAAAAGGATTCTATATATCCAATAAAATTATAATACAAACATATATAATGTAAATTGCACTTAACACTGGCATCTGTCAATTAGAATTTTTGAATATATCACCAGTGTCCATGGTTAAAGCACAGCTGGCTGATTTATGCAAGTTAATCTCTTTAAAATTCTTTAACTCTATATCTATTGAATATGAAGGAAAATAAGTAATCAAACTGTATAGACAATCAAATGTTCTTCCGTATTTAGAATAACATAAAATCTCAAAAAATAATATTTAACAGCGTTTTCTTAATTTTCTCAATTTGTAACAATGGTCAAAGACGTAATTTGATTTTGCGAATTCATTAAATATCAAATTTGAAATACGAAATGTATACAGATATTTTCGAATTTAAATTTTCTGCAGTCCAACCCTAAGCGACAGGTAGTGATACACCCTGCTGAGCTCGGTCTACCACAGGCTTGGTAAGTCAAAGGCATAACGGTAGGGTAGAATTCTGTACAAATTATACCATAACTCCTGTTAACATTGAAAATTATTATTACAATTTTCAATAATTTCATGTATACTAATAATTTAAAAAATCATTTAACTTTTATGTATACAGTGTGTCCCATTTAGAACTGCCACCATTGGGATCTCGAGTACTATAAGAGATACGATGTCGGGATGGAACTTTTTGTGCGCCTTTCGGAGGCCTTCCCAGATGTGCTTTTGTTTTTCCAAAAATTCTCATAGGGCACTAGATAATGACGAAAAACTGAATATTGTTGATTTTTTCTTTTTCCAATAACTTCTAAACTATTAGTAATTGAGAAAAACGTTTTAAATATAAAAGATAGATATTTTTATTAACTAACTAGTGGCGGACGAAATAAATTTTTATATTTGTAAATTTTCGAGATTTAACACAAATTTACATTTTTTTAAATGGAACCCATTTCTGATTTTAGTCTCAAAAAAATAATTATTTTTTTCTCTTTTCAATGATGTAAGGGTTATTATGTTTTATATTTGTTTTATTCCTAAAATTTAATTTTTCTCTTTATTTTCTTGAATTTTCTTATTATTTCCCTAAAAAAAAAAATTTATTATGTTGTATTTGATCGATGTCATATTTTTTACCTTTATTACTGAATATTTTCATTCTGGACTCATAATTACAAATTACACTATAATGTGCCAAGGGCGACATGGTACAAAATATTATAAAAATTAATTTGATACGAGTTTTGAGCAAAATTTTCTAACGAAATAAATTATTTAAATACAAGGAGTATTTCTAAATAGAAATCTACCAATATTTTCAAAATAATTGTAAATTTAATACAAAATAAGGAAAAAATAATAATTTTGAAGGTAAAACAAATATAAAACATAACCCATACGTCATTAAAAGGAGAAAAAAATAGTTATTTTTTTGAGTCTAAAATCAGATGTGGGTTCCATTGAAAAAAATATAATTTTGTGTTATATCTCGAAAATTTACGGATATAAAAATTTATTTTGTACGCCACTGATTAGTTAATAAAAATATCTATCTTTTATATTTGAAACGTTTTTCTCAATTACTAATAGTTTAGGATTTATTTGGAAAAGAAAAAATCAATTAATTTTTTCGTCATTATCTAGTGTCCTATGAGACTTTTGGAAAAACAAAAGCACATCTGAGATGGCCTCCCAAAGGCGCACAAAAAGTTCCATTTAACCGACATCGTATCTCTTATAGATCTCGAGATCCCAATGGTGGCAGTTCTAAATGGAACACACTATATTGTAAGCAAACTAGCTTTAAATACTACACACTGTATAGTAAGCAAACTAGCTTTAATTACTTATTTATTTTTTTTTTTTTTCAACTAAATAACACAAATAACAATAAGAATTCACCGGTAAACAGAATTATGAGTACCTACTTATAACTCAAGATTTTCGCATCTGGATATGCAGGGACGTAGCCAGGATATTTTTGTAGGGTGAGCTAGCAGCGGGCCAAAAATTATTTAGATGGGCCACTAATCAGAAAGTTTTGTACTGCTACTTACCTTTTTCATTAAAACACAAATAACCAAAATACTATAACAGATATTAATTTGTAAATTATAGTATTCAAATAATAATGCGTTTTAAATGTATTCTAATATCAATTTCCTACTTGATTAAAAATTCAAGTATTTATTAGAGGCATTTCATTAAATTCAAATGAAAACAATAATTTTCTAATACGGCCTAATTCTTTTTCTTCAAATAATGTCCGCAAATTCAAATAATTTAAGATGCTCATCTACCCAACCTACAATTAAAGGTTATAATACAGGCATAATTCAGTTCCAAATATCTTATTGTATATAATACTATACACATATATAAAATTAATGCCAATTCGTCCGTTCTGTTTAAATGATGAAATGCATTGAATAGATGTTCTACCTGCTTTGTAATGTACAGTAAAATAATATTACTGTTTCTCTACCATAAATGCCATTATTGTTTTAGAATGAGAAATGTAGTTCCAATAATGTGCGTGAACTGTTTTCTCATATTTGACTTTTAAAACGGGTGGCTCACCCTTGGTTACGTCCCTATGGATATGTTCCAGTTTTCATTTAATAAGTTCAAAACTAAATTATTGAGGAACTCTCTTAATGAATATTGGTTATCAGCTTGTCATTTCTTAAATATTATTCATTTTTTTATTATTATTCATGTATAACTGTTACTCTGTGTGTTAATTTTTCATAGGAACCTGTTGTTGGTCTTTGACCGATGCTTGTGTATTATTGCTAAATTGGTTATATTACAATTTAACTTACCCCGTCAAATTCGTTGTTGTCGTTAAGAGAGGTAGCACCCCCAAGTCTTGCATTATTATAGTAAAATATGAACTCTAAATTTAAACAAAGGAAACTTTAAGAATACTATGTTAAAATGACGAACAGTATTTCTATTACCTGTTACTTGTTCGAATTCATTTGAAACGACAAAAATTATATAGATTTTGAAGAACGTTAATTAAGTCGGATTACTTGCTTGACGGAGGGTATTGTTAATCGTCCAAATGTTTAATAAATAGCCAATTTTTGTTATATAAAGTTTATGTTTCAGTAATACCGCATGATATTATAGAATGTTTTAATTTTATCATTTCAATATTTAAACGAATTTTAATAGAAATTATAATGTTTTGACTAAAAGCAAATTATGCAGTTTTAATAAATATACTGAATAATATTATTGTACCATCTTATTGAATGTCTAAGGGCCGTTTAAAATAATATACACAGTAGGAAAAATTAAAGAAAGGAAAGCGATAGTGACAGAAGTGGAGACACGGGAAGACAAGAACGCAATAATGAAAAATAAAAATAAGCTGAGAGGATCAAAAATATATATAGAAAATGATATGGCCAGAACTGAGAGAAAGATTCAAAGCATAATATTAGAAAGAGCAAGGGAGGAAAAATGACCAGAAAGATAGTTAAAATAGATTACAGAAAAATAAAAATAGATAGAGACTGGTACGAATGGAATGACAAAGAAGAGAAATTAACTTAAAGTACTAAGGCAAAGAACGAATAAATAAAGATAAAACAACTCATAACGTAGCGGTAAAAATAGGATTCTGGTACGTATCGAGAATAAAAGGAAAAGATAAAGATTTTTGGGAATTAGTTAATAAATATGATATAATAGGATTAACGGAAACGTGGTTATCACTGGAACTAAAAAGCGTATTGAAGAAGTACAAACTGAATAAGGAATAAGGAAAATTGGAGAATTTTGACAGTGTATAATAACAATAAGACGAACGAAATACTTGCGGAAATTAGAGACAAGGTAAAAGATACGGAAGAAAGTAATCCGGTAATTGGCAGAGATTTCAATGCCAGAATAGGGAAAAGGGGTGGTTTATGGAATCTGGAAACAAGAAAAAAATAATCAAGAAATACAAAGGATAAATAGAAAATAAAAACAGACTATGTAATTGTAAATCAGGAAAGCTGGGGGAAGATAAAGAATATGAAAATCTTAAATGCTGCCGTATCTGATCACGAGCTTCTAAATGTGGAACTTAAAAATCACATAACAAAAGAAAAAGAAGAACCAATAGTAATAAGAAAGGCATTGTGGAGAAAAGACGACGTGAAGGATTGCAAAAATAAAACGAAAATCTTAATTTTTACAAATGGAAACATAGACTAGGCACTAGACGAACTCGTAGGAAAAGTAAATGAGGCCACAAACAAGAAACAAATATTAGTAAAAACTGGAATGCCAATTCGCAACAACTGGTGGAACAAAAACTGTTTGGGAAAGAAACGGCAAATGAGACAGAAACGGAGGCTGTGGAAAGATGAAAGAATTCCAGCAGAAGAGTACAAACAAGAACTAAAAGAATATAAAGAGGTATGTGAAAAACAGAAAGAACATAAGAAAAGAGAGTTAGAAGAAGATTTGAAAGCTACAAAAACAGAAACAGATGCATGGAAGTTTATAAGTAAAGAAAGAAAAGACAGAAGTGACAGAAGAGATATATCCAAACTAATATCACAAGAAGAATGGAAACAACACTTTTGTAAACTGCTAAACAGAAATGAGAGAAAAATAACAAGAAAAGAAGAATATAAACTTCAAGTAGACACAGTCAAAAATAAAAATGTAGACGACGTAAAAATACATATTAATAAATTGCAAAAACAAAAAGCGGCAGAAGAAGATGAAGTTACAAAAGAGACATGGATAAATGCAGACGAAAAGGTAATCAAGACGCTAACAAATATTATAAATAAGATTTGGTGCACGGCCGAAATACCCAAAAGATGGAGAAAAGGAATAATACAACCAATCCACAAAAAGGAAGATACCGATAATGTACAAAATTACAGAGGAGTAACGTAGTTGAATACAGCCTTCAAAATATACGGAATGATTTTACATGAAAAACTAGAGGAAGAGATAATGACAAAAAACTTGATCTCAGAAAATCAGACAGGATGTAGAAAAGGAAGAAGAACAATAGACAATATCTACATACTAAATCAAATGATAGAGAACGAATTATGCAAAGAAAAGGGAAAATTATACGCATTCTTTGTAGATCTGAAAGCATCATTTGATAATGTTAACAGAAATCTTCTTTTCAGAACTCATGAAAAAATGAATATAGACAAACATTTACTGGCAGCTATAGAGAAGATTTACAGAGAGAAAAGTTAGTAATAAGAATAGATAACAAATACACAGAATAATTTTGAACAGAAAAAGGATTAAAACAAGGATGCTCTTTAAGCCCAGCTTTATTTTCGCTATACATAGCAGACTTGGAAGAATTTCTTAGTAAAGAACAAACGGGCGGCGTTGTCAATGGAATGAAAAAAATGTGGTGGTTATTTTGTGCGTTCAAAAATCAAAAATAATGAAATATAAAAAAGGTGGAGGGATACAAAAAAAAAAGTGTGTAAGTGGGCTGATGAAGGTAGACCGGGGCCCGGGGCATAACATTTCATGGGGCCCCTTCTATTTATAGGTAGATGTGAAGAAAAAATAAAAGAATATTTATAGGATTAAATATATTTAAATGTCCAATCAAATATTACATAATATAAGACAAAAATTAAATATAACATTCTGAAAACTAAAAGTATTAATAAAAAATTATATCTCATGAAATATCAAAATTAAAACATTGCTTTTCGAACTTTGCGCTTAGCAGCTACAATATTTAATGTTTTTACCAGAAGATATAAATTTAAGAAAATTCGTTTTAAGTTGTAACAATGGACTCATGTAATTCCGTCATATGATATAATACAAAGTGACATAAATGTTTTAAAGAATAAAAATTAAAATAAAATATTGGTCATTTGAGAAAAAATAAGCCTAGTTCCAGGGCCCCTTAATATTACGGGGCCCCGGGGATTTTGCCCCCCCTCTCGTCGGGCCCGACCATAGTCAAAAGTATGTTACTTTACGGGACGAAAATATATGGATGGTGAGAATATAAACAAACAGAGGAGAGACAAATACGGTACATAAAACGGATTAAATATATTTTCTTTTAAGATTGATACAATTTTTTATGTTTTTAAAGTTTCTTTATATCGTAATTGATATTACATTTTAAGGGGACATTCAATAAGAAATCCACTTGTTTTTCTCTTTTCTTATTGAATGGTAATCGCCATGTGTTAAAGAATTGAATTTGGAATAGCTATTTGTTTAAAACAAATGGGTCTTTCAAAAGTATATATTTTCTCTTAAGATTGAACTTAGACATTTTTAGACTTTTTCCTTTCTTATTTATAGTATATAGCCTGATCTCAACATATTTCTTCCTGGTTGTTGGTTGTTGCCATGATATCTTTCTTTAAAGAATAAGACAATTTGAAATATTTTTTAGACTTCTCTATTCTTTTTTATAGTACAGTCAACGATTCCAATATATTTCTTTCTGTTTGTTACAAAAAATATCGTTCCTTTTAAGATTCATACAATTATGGAAGTATTTTAGACTCTTTGAAGTTGTAATCGGTATGACATTTAAAGAGAACATTCAACAAGACATTTACTAGTTTTCTTTTCTTTACTTATTGAATGATTATCGCCATTTGTTAAAGAATTGAATTTGTAATAGCTTATGTATTATTACAAAATGTGTTATCAGTGGCGGGTTAAGACATTTTGCGGCCCGAGGCGCAATGTTTTTTGAGGCCCCTCGATATTTTTTATTTTTGAATAAAAGTCTGATATACAGTACCAAACTAATTAACTCAAAATGTTTATAATAATTTTGAAAATTGATTCAAATAAATATATTTGCCCAAATTAAAACAAGTCAAAAATAATTATCATTCGCATAGATCTACATTTTTAAAAACAATTTTTTTTTAAAATGAGCTTTAAAACGTTAATGATTGTAGTGAAAAATATGGAATGCCGTTTTATCATTTATTCCCACATTTTAAAACAGTCATACAAATTAATGTATCGAAAAAATAAACTCTCATTAAAAAGAAAGATTTAAACTGATTGTTGAATTAAAATGTTTGTTGATAATATTGTAACCCGCCTTTATGAGGCGAATAAACAAATAAATTTAAAGAAAGGGTTCTTGCCAGATTTGGCAGTTACGTCTTGTATCAAATTAGTTAGTGATGTAATAAAGAATATTATTTACTTACTGTGCTTAGATGCTGACTCTGAAATGGGTCGCCCAAGGGTTGATTTACACAATTGATTATAAAAATATAAATAACTTTATTATTAATAAGTTTAGGTAATATACAAAATAGAGACTATACTCGCGACTATAACGGACAGGCTACAATGTTAGAGCTTCTACCTTCCTGTCGTTCAGTCGTCCATATATATTCACGTAAAGATAAGTCAGCAAAGAAATTGAGGTCTGGTATTTGTTATAATATTAAGAAATATCTATTCAGCAATTGCCTACTTATATGTGAGTCAATTTGGAAATATACGCAATCTCATTTATGTGCTGACTTAGGTTTACATACCTCCCTTCTTTAAAAATTTGCTTCCTTTGGGGCACAATTTTTCTTAAATTCCTTTATGGGCCTCTACATAGACCACGAATTAGTCCTCTTGGAACACTGTACTTCGCTTTTCTACGGCTGTCCTTGAACTTGATGGAGGATTTATTGCTTCAGACGATTGACAGTTGATCACAGCATCTCTATTGTGATGTGATATTTGAGCGCTCATGATGCTGGATTACTGACTTAGTCGTTGTCCTTTGGTCCATAGGATGGAAGATGTCTTGGACGCCTATCATAGATGTATTTTTGTGGTCTTCTTAACATAAACAACAACATTCGTAACAATATAACTGATCTTCCAGGTGGAAAAATACAACCACGTCTTTTACACTTAACATCCATAACATATGTCTGCAATTCTTGTTTATGATATGCCCGTTGGAACTTCCCTTACAATACAATAGCCAAATGGGGACATTTCATAAACAAGTTGCTTTCTAGAATTCTAAGCAATATTTATTTAACAACACAAAATATTAATAATTTTGAATACGTTATGAATGCTTGCTAATTAATTCACATAAAGACCTAAACTGGAGAATCGGTTATACTTATATTTTGCCTGATTTCCTCTGATGATTTGGTTGTTATGTAAGTGGTAGAGGGACCTCTGCAGTCGAAAACTTTGCAGGCATGTGATGCTGCCTTGATGGACATGGATGCGACGATGGCTCTCTTTATCTAAAACAAAGGGACTAGGGTATTTTTGGGAGAGTGGATGTTTTCGGCCGGACACATCTGCAGGTTGGTCTAGCTCTGCCACTCCACCAGATAGGATTCCCTTTTCTTCTCCTTTATCTTCTTGAATTGGTAAATTGTGAGGAGCACAACACGAGTAAACCCTCAGTAGCTAATTGAGAGTTATACGTGGCCTCTTCTCTGTTATCCGGATGTGCCATCGCGTCTTGTTGCCATCTTCTCAGTGGTTGACTGTTTCTATACCCGTCTTGGAGAAAGAACCCATGGATGATGTGGAGGTGGGCCTTTACTACGGGTGTGGTAGTGGGGTACTCCAGAAGTTGTAGGGGCGTCTTTTTGTGCTTGACGCACCAAACTGTCTATTAACAGACTGTCTTGAATCATATTCTGCATCGTTTTTTGGTCAACAGTATTTTTATTTGTGCTCACACTTGTGCTAGTCACTTCTTCAGTGCTTGCCCTACTTGGCTCTTCGTCTCCAATTTCTTGATTTATAAGGCTTTCATCCCTAAATGGCTTTAAACGATTTATATGTACCGTTAAAATTTTGTTGGAATTTCGCTGTTTGATTTTATATGTTACGGGGCCCATGATTTCCGTTATGAAGTACGGTCCTGTCCATGGCTTATGTAGTTTTCGTGACGTACCTGCATGAATTGCTGGGTTATGCAAGTATACAGCGTCACCGATTTTGTAGACTGCTGACTTTGTATTTTTGTTGAATTGTTTATGTGTCTTCTCTGTTGCTTTGTTTATGTTTTGTTTTACTGCCTCGAAAGCAATTTGCAACCTTTGCTTTAATTCTGACGCATAATTGTCTGCATAGTCATACCGTAAATCTTGAGGTCTTGTTATGTCATCATAAGGTAACTCCATGTCTCGACCGTGCATTAAGAAGAATGGTGTCTCGTTTGTACTATTATGCACGCTACTTCTATAGGCTAGTAGCACGAATGGTAACCATTCATCCCAGTCGGTCTGATCTCGATTTACAAAATGAGACAGAATGTCCTTGAAAACTCGATGACTTCGTTCTATTATCCCATTTGTTTGTGGGCGGTATGCTGTCGTTTGCAGTTTTTCGACGCCTAATATTTGACAAACTTCTCTAAAAATTTCAGAAGTGAAATTTGCGCCTTGGTCTGTCAGCAGTTGTCTCGGAGTCCCGTGTCTTGAAATAATTTCTTGAGCCAATATTCTTGCTATGGTTGATGCCTTTTGGTCGGGAATGACGAATGCCTCTGGATATTTTGTAAAGTGGTCCTGGAACGTTAGGATGTATTTGTTCCCTTTCATACTTGTTGTTAACGGACCCACAATATCCATTGCGACTCTTTCCATTGGTCGACTGACTTCATTAAATTTTTGTAGTGGCACAGGCTTGTGATGTGGAGACGTTTTCCTCTCATTGCATGAATGACACTTCTTGCAATAATCTTCAATGTCCTTGGCCATTGATTTCCAAAAAAAATTTTTCTTGATTCGACTATATGTCTTCTCGAACCCTTGATGTCCCGCATATGGTAGATTGTGGTAATCGTGCATTACCTTGAATTTCATGGACGCTGGTACTATGAGTTGATGATGACGCTCATTATTTGATTTTTCTTTGAATATTAAACCTTCATCATCCGTGAAATAACCTTCTTTACTGGAGAGTTGTTGTATTGTTGCATCTTGACGTTGTTTACTTGCTATGATGTGCCTGTCCCATATTGGTTCATATGTATCTTCGACTTCTACGGCGTTTATGGGTATTCTTGATAATACATCTGCGTTTATATGTTTCTTCCCCGGTCTATGTTCAATTTTGAAGTCGTATTCTTGGAGAGTAAGCACCCATCTTGCCAATCGTGATTGTGGCGTGCTGATAGAGAATAGCCACTTGAGAGGTTGATGGTCGGTTATGATGGTGAACTTTCTTCCATACAGATACACTCTGTAGTGTTTTACACCCCAAATTACTGCAAGACATTCTTGTTCTGTTGTAGAGTAATTTACTTCAGCCTTGTTTAACTGTCGGCTTGCAAAAGCTATCGGCCTCTCATAACCATCGCATTTTTGACTCAATATGGCACTAATAGCTTTTCCACTGGCATCTGTGGACAGGATGAATTCCTTGGTGGAGTCTGGATGAGCTAACACTGACTCGGAGCAGAGGGTATTCCTTAATTTATTGAATGATTGTTCGCAATCTTCTGTCCAGTTGAACGGCTCATTTTTTTGTGTTAACTTCGTGAGTGGCTTCGATGTTTTTGCGAAATCTTGAATAAATCTTCTGTAGAAGCCTACTAGGCCGCAGAAAGCTTTGATGTCCTTGACTGATTTCGGTTTTGGATAGTCTTGTATGACTGAAATTTTGTCTGGGTCCGGTTTACAACCCTCCCCATTTATGATATGGCCTAAATACTTTGTTTCAGTTTTCAAAAAATTGCATTTACTCGGTTGCAATTTAAGGTTAGCTTGTCTCAGTCTATTGAAAACTTCCCTGAGTCGTTCCAGATGTTCGTCTGCTCCATTCCCATTGAACACGATGACGTCATCCAGGTATACTAGACATTGTTCACCTCTTAACCCTGACAACACACTGTTCATGAGGCGTTGAAATGTGCTCGGTGCGTTTACGAGCCCAAACGCCATCTTTGTGAATTGATAGTGTTCTCCATTTGTTGTGAATGCTGTCTTCTCTTTATCTCGTTCATCCAGTTGTACTTGCCAATATCCAGATGCTAAATCTAGGGTAGTGAATAGATTTGCATTTCCCAACTGATCCAATGTTTCTTGCATGTTTGCAACAGGAAAATAGTCCTTCTTCGTTATCTTGTTTAACCCTCTGAAGTCGATACACACCCTTATTTTGTTTTCACCATTTTCGGATTTCTTCGGCACGATGACTACTGGTGCTGACCATGGTGAATCGGACGGTTCTATTACTCCAGCTTCACGCATTTTCTTCAATTCTTTAGCCAACGGCTCCTTTTGGCTAAGCGGAACTCGGTACGGTGCTTTGGCTATAGGTGGCACATCTTCAGTAATTATTCTGTATTTTACTTGATGCGTACATCCTAGCTTACTGTCTTCCCATTGAAAGATGTCTTCATACTCTATCAGTAAATTTAATAATTTACTTTTTACATCTTCTGCTAAATGGTCCATGTTGAATTGATTCTCGATGCATTTCTTCCCTTGGACCTTCACAGAGCACACTGCATGCTGCTTTTTGTTTACAGCTGGCGTGGCTTGTTTACTTCCTTCCGAGGACACGGCTTGTCCCGGTTTATTCTTCAGCTCCTCGACTTGTTCCCCTCTTCTTGGTATGGTCGACGGATGCTGCCCTTTATTACCTTGAGCCACTTGATTCTTCACGCTCTTCCTTTGAGAATTCTTATTTTTCTTCTTCCCGCCTACAGCTGTCCCGACTTGTCCTCTTGACCCGGTCGGCGAATGCTGTGCGTCTTGAGCCTGTTGATTTTCATCTTTCTGCCCTTGAGAATTCTTCTTCTTCTTCTTCCCGCCTACAGCTGTCCCGACTTGTCCTCTTGACCCGGTCGGCGAATGCTGAGCGTCATGCACCTGTTGATTTTCATCTTTCTGCCCTTGAGAATTCTTCTTCTTCTTTCCGCATACAGCTGTCCCGACTTGTCCTCTTGACCCGGTCGGCGAATGCTGTGCGTCAAGCGCATGTTGATTTTCCTCACCCTTCTTCTCAAGTACGGCCGATTTGCCGACTAACATGTTCTTCCCTAATGTTAGTTCTTGATTTGTGAAATTCATTAACTTCACTGGCACTTCTTTTTCGGCTTTTGTTATGACTCTTGCCGCCATAACCCCCTGGATTCTCAGCTCTACTGGTTCCACCACAATATCTTGTCCTGGATTGATCAGATCCTGGACTGCTAGGCACACGAATTCGCAATTTGGAGGAATCTTCACGGCGCTTTTCAATTTAACCAATCCACTTGGTTGTGTGACTGATTTTTCTTGTTGCGCGACGCCATTCTTCCTATTTTGAATTCCCGCATCCTTATCTTGACTTGTAATGGTCGCCTGTCCGTAACTTGATACTCCGCTGATATCATCAAGCCGAGTTGTGTTTCGCTCCGCCTTCTCGCTGACGTTATTGGCTTGTGTTGCGACATTACCTCCAATGACGTTGACTTTTGCTATCGTAGCACCTTTCTATAGGTCAGCGTTGCTTAATAGTTTGAAACGTCAAATTTACGAATGAAATCTCTACCTAATAAGCCGTCTGCATCTAGATCTAGATTGTCAGAGCAAATAACCATTTTTTGTCGGAAACTATAATTTTGGCAGTTGAATTTTATTTTACTTGTGCCGTAATATGACACTGTTCCACCTGTTATTGCTTTTAAACGCCCAATATTATCTCTTTGAACTCTATGCCCCTTAACAAACTTTTTCTTAAGAATTGAAACTCTTGACCCTGAATCTATTAATAATTTCACAGGTGTGTCTTTAATTTTGACTAAAATAAAATTTGGATCATCTCTATGTAATTCCACTACTGAACGAATATGATTAATTTTGAAAGTTTTTTCTGAGACTGATACCTCTCGTGATGGGGCATTCGCGAGAGGGAATGTCAGTTTAAATTTCGGCGTTTTCCTTGTGATCTCATAGTGCCTCTGTTGTTTCCTTGACTGCCCATGGGTGGTCCTCTGTACCTGCTATAATTTTTGCTCCAATTTTGATTAATATTTGTTCTACAATCTTTAGCATAATGACCTAGTTTCCCACAACGTGCACACGAATTATTTCTTTTGCAATCTCTTTGTATATGACCATTTCCACCACATTTATAGCATTTTAATATTTTCTGTGATGCATGTGATACTTTATTTACTGACCCTACTTCTAAACAACCCTTTTTGTCTGAGGCTAGTTCTAATTCTTCCCGCTCTGCCATTTGCACCGCTTCATCAAATGTTAGACCAGTTTAATTATCCATAATTGGCCTGAGAACTTTTCTAATTTCATGTCTTAGCCCATCTTTAAAATTGCACAAAATTTGTTGATTTATAAAATTTTCAATTCCATTTTGTGACTTTATTAATTCTGATTTTAAATTCCTTAATCTTTTTGCATATTCTTGTACTGATTCCCCTAAATTTTGTTTGCAATTTCTGAACTCTCTATTTATTTGTTCTATACATCTATGTTTAGCAAATCTTTTGACAAAAAGTTCTCTAAATTCCATATATGTAATTTTAGCAAGCTGTAATTCATTTGTCTCACAATAAAACTGTAATGCTTCCCCATTTAATTTTGTTCAAATGAGATCTACTATTTCTCTGTCTGAAAACTGTCTAACACTTGTTACCACATAAACTTTTCGAAAGAATTCTATTACATTTTCACCAGAAAATTCCGGTATTTGTGCAATAACACTACTTTTTAAAGACAATAATTCTGTTTCTGTTTTAATTGGATCAGAGCTGTTAGAACTACCCGCAGTACCACCCGGCATGATTATTTATATAATATGACTGAACTATTTTGACACAATTCGTACTGCGTGGATGGTCCAGATATACCGGCCACCCTGATCTGGCAGAATTTCCCAAAACCGCTGCCACCAATTTGTAACCCGCCTTTATGAGGCGAATAAACAAATAAATTTAAAGAAAGGGTTCTTGCCAGATTTGGCAGTTACGTCTTGTATCAAATTAGTTAGTGATGTAATAAAGAATATTATTTACTTACTGTGCTTAGATGCTGACTCTGAAATGGGTCGCCCAAGGGTTGATTTACACAATTGATTATAAAAATATAAATAACTTTATTATTAATAAGTTTAGGTAATATACAAAATAGAGACTATACTCGCGACTATAACGGACAGGCTACAATGTTAGAGCTTCTACCTTCCTGTCGTTCAGTCGTCTATATATATTCACGTAAAGATAAGTCAGCAAAGAAATTGAGGTCTGGTATTTGTTATAATATTAAGAAATATCTATTCAGCAATTGCCTACTTATATGTGAGTCAATTTGGAAATATACGCAATCTCATTTATGTGCTGACTTAGGTTTACAATATAATTACAAATTTTTCAAACAAACATTTTAAATCAATAGTCAACACACAACTTTCTTTTTAATATTAGTTTAATTTTATGTTTGTTCAATTTATATGATTGTTGTTAATCTCTAAACAAACGTAAAAATTCAAGTATCATAGAAATGAAGTAACATTTATATGAATGAATTAAATTGACTCTTTATTTTCACGACACATGAATTAAAACGATTGTTTATTTCTATGATACTTGAATTAAATTGTTTGTTTCATTCTATGATACGTGATTTAATATGATTGTTGATAATTTTATAACAATCAATTTAAAAGGCACTGCCAGATAAATTCATGTATCGTAAAAATAAACTCTTATTAAAATGAAAGATGTAAATTGATTGTTGTATTAAAATGTTTGTTGATAATATAATTACATAATTTTCTAACAAACATTTTAAATCATCAGTCAATGGTCAATACAAAAAAATCTTTTCAATAATTGTAAAAAGTCAAGTATCGTAGAAATGAAGTAAACATTTATAGGAATGAATTAAATTGACCCTTTATTTTCACGACACATGAATTAAAACGATTGTTTATTTCTGTGATACTTGAATTAAATTGTTTGTTTAATTCTACGATACATGCATTAAAATGATTGTCGATAAATTTAAATGTATCAATTTAATTAACGCCGTGGTGTCTATTTCAAGAACTATTTGCAATTCGGTCATACTTTAACAGATGGCTTTACATATGAAATATATGCTTATGCGTACCGAGTGAAGTTATAAGAACTATAAGATAGCTATAGGCCATAACCTTTCGGTCATTTTTTATAAAGTATATTTTACTGTGCTCGCAATCGAGCGTCACTAATAAATTACATATATCTGTACAAAGCTACAATATGTAGAGCCATCTGCGGAAGAATGACCGAATTGCAACTAGTTCTTGAAATAGTCATGACGGCGCTAATTAAATTGATACAATTAAATTTATCGACAATCATTTTAATGCATGTATCGTAGAATTAAACAAACAATTTAATTCAAGTATCACAGAAATAAACAATCGTTTTAATTCATGTGTCGTGATAATAAGGGTCAATTTAATTCATTCCTATAAATGTTACTTCATTTTTACGATACTTGATTTTTTACAATTATTGAAAAGATAGTTTTGTATTGACTGGTATTTTAAAATGTTTGTTAGAAAATTTTGTAATTATATTATCAACAAACATTTTAATACAACAATCAATTTACATCTTTCATTTTAATAAGAGTTTATTTTTACGATACATGAATTTATATGACAGTGCCTTTTAAATTGATTGTTATAAAATTATCAACAATCTTATTAAATCATGTATCGTAGAATTAAACAAACAATTTCATTCAAGTATCACAGAAATAAACAATCGTTTTAATTCATGTGTCGTGTAAATAAAGGGTGAATTTAATTCATTCATATAAATGTTACTTCATTTCTATGATACTTGAACTTTTACATTTGTTTAAAAAATATCAACAATCATATAAAATGAACAAATATAAAATTAAACGAACATTAAAAGGAAAGTTTTGTGTTCACCGTTGATTTAAAATATTTGTTTGAAAAATTTGTAATTATATTATCAAAAAACATTTTAATTCAACAATCAGTTTAAATATTTCTTTTAATTTTAGTCTATTTATAAAATACTTCAAATTCATTGATTGTTGATATTTTTTAAAACAATCATATATTTTCATGTATCAGAAAAATATACTAAAATTAAAAAGAAATATTTAAACTGATTGGTTAATTAAAATGTTTGTTGATAATATAATTACAAGCTTTTCAAACAAACATTTTAAATCAACAGTCAACACAAAACTTTCTTTTTAATATTAGCTCAATTTTATGTTTGTTCAATTTACATGATTGCTGTTAGTCCCTAAACAAACGTAAAAATTCAAGTATCATAGAAATGAAGTAACATTTATATGAATGAATTAAATTGACTCTGTATTTTCACTTTTCACGACACATGAATTAAAACGATTGTTTATTTCTGTGATACTTGACTACGATACATGATTTAATATGATTGTTGATAATTTTATAACAATCAATTTAAAAGGCACTGTCATATAAATTCATGTATCATAAAAATAAACTCTTATTAAAATGAAAGATGTAAATTGATTGTTGTATTAAAATGTTTGTTGATAATATAATTACAAAATTACCTAGAATTTGTTAGAAAAAATTAGAAATAAACAATCGTTTTAATTCATGTGTCGTGAAAATACAGTCAATTTAATTTATTCATATAAATGTTATTTCATTTCTATGATACTTGAATTTTTACGTTTGTTTAGGGACTAACAACAATCATATAAATTGAATAAACATAAAATTAAACTAATGTTGAAATGAAGGTTGTGTGTTGACTATTGATTTAAAATGTTTGTTTAAAAAATTTGTAATTATATTATCAACAAATATTTTAATTCAACAATCAGTTTAAATCTTTCTTTTTAATGAGAGTTTATTTTTTCGATATATTAATTTGTATGACTGTTTTAAAATGTGGGAATAAATGCTAAAACGGCATTCCATAGAAAAAGCACAATTGAAAAAATTCTATACATAAGTATTATTATATAAACTGAGGAAATAAATAGGATTATTTGTTAGTGGATAAAAAGTAATAGAAACAAAGAGAATATTTATTAAGTACCTATCTACCTATAGATAATATAAAAATATATGAATGAAAAACAATTTTTAATAATGTAATAAAAATAAACTGTACTTAGGAACAATAAACTGGGAACAAAAAGAAACAAATAATATTCATAAATAATTTATAAATGAAGACTAGAAATGAATAATGATTAAGTGCCATATTTTTGAAAACTGTTTTTTACAAAAAATAATAGGTAATTAAGTAGTACCTATTTATAATTTAAGCCTGCCATCTATGAATACCTATATCAACGAAAAAGAAACGAGTCTGTACTTCGACCCTTATTTATATTATAGGCCTGAATACTCAAATTATCATTCCTTTTAAAAACAATTTTCACAAAAATAGCACTTAGCACTTACATAGGGTTGCCAATTGTTCAAAATTACAGAAAAGGACATTTTTTTCGGCAATCTTTTTCTGAATTATGCGTAGGATTTAAAATTCACGAGAAAAAATGCGATTTTTTGAAATTTTCAACGTCAAACGTGTTTTAAATGCAAAGTTAGATAATATAGAGTTTTTTACAATAAAGCAAATTTAACGAATTCTTAAAAAATTAAAATCAATATTTTATAACGAAGACAAGTAAAACACAATAAGATATCTAACCTTAATATGTTAGCTGTTAATATCTAATTGTACATTTTAATTTTTTAAACTTACAAAGCAATTATTTAGCGTTAATAAACTATAATAAAATGTAAACGAGTAATATCTGATCCGGACAGTCTTTCGATGAGCATGAGAGTAACAAAATTGACAAGTCAACACTAGTTAACCACAGAAGGTCTGAAGTTATCACTAAACACCAAAGCATACATCTCTGCGTCTGCTACCACTACCCGTAACGGTGCGTTCCACTTGTAAGCTTTGGCGCTGTAAGCGCTTAATAGTGTAACTTAGGTCGGTCCACTTGCTAGTTTTAGCGTCAACAAACGCATCCATGACGTCATTTAAACGTCATACCTGATGCAAACATTTGCTTACGCTGTCGAGGTAGAGCAGCAAAAGCGTTTTGTGATTACTTGTGTCAACATGGCGACAACAAAAATAGAAGTGTCACTGCAAGATGCCGAAACTGGCGTTATTTATAAAATTTTGGTTTCTGAAGAGGACGCAAAGCGTTTAGAAACAGGTAGGTTTTCTTATTTATTTTATATTATATATTAATTTGCTTTGTAATAATTTAGAGGTTAGAAATTATGTTGATTTCTGGTAATTGCTGTTATTCAGTAGTTTTTTTTTTTTTTTTTTTTTGTAATTTACAAATTTAACTTTTGCGACTGAGAAGTTAATGGAGCAAATAAATGCAAATAAAGACGGTAAGCATATACAAATTTTGTAATTTCAAATTGATAACCAGTGTTCTGTTTGTATCCTCTATTAATAGAAATTACTTCTGCAGAAGAGAAACGGGATAGTAATGCAAATATCAGTGATACTCGTAAGCATAAAACAACAGCGAAATGTCATATTATTGAATTATGGTCATTCTCTCTCTTTAATTTAGAAAACACAGACGAAGCAGCTCAGGCATTCAAGTGGCCTCACGAAGCGATTATGCTTTTAATTAAAGAATATCATGTCCGGGAACCGGACTTTACGTCAGGAAAAATATCACAAAAAAAGGTGTGGGAAAATATATCGCAAGTTATGGTAAATCGGGGGTACCATGTTACTGGACCCCAATGTATGTCCAAATTCGCAGGACTTAAGAGAACTTATAAATCGGTGAAAGACCATAACAGTAAATCTGGAAATGGTCCCAGATCATGGCCGTATATGAGCGTAAGTTACTATTCATTTATACTACTAGGGCGAGTATAAGAATTTAGTTCATTTTTAAGGCAATGGATGATTTATTGTCCAAAAAACCGTATATGTCCCCATTGGCAACAGTATCTTCTTCAGGGAAGCGGTCGAGAACAGAGTCGGATTGTAGCTCTTCTACAATAAGTAGTGATGAAGCCACTGTTACTACTCCTAGTAAGTTATTAGCTTAAACTTGTGTTATCAAATATTAAATTTATTAGTGTAATAACGAATACAATTTGTTTTTGTACAGAAAAACCACGGACTTCAGTAACGGATCAGCTTCTACAATATAGAAGATGGGCAGAAGAAGCAAATGAAAAACGTCATCAAGAAAACCTTCTTCTGAAGCACAGTTAATTAAAAACTTTAGATAAAGTAGTAGATTTGTTAGAAAAGAAAAATTAGACTAAAATAATCTATTTTATATAACTAATTCATAATACGACCATTACAGAGTTAATTTAATTTAAAGTTTTTAATAAACTTTGCTTCAGTAGTACATAATATAGTTCTCATGGTCGTTACTTCGTCTCGACGTAATGGTATACAAGCTCAAGTATATTTCGAAATGAAGTATAGGCTATTAACACTTATCATTTGTTTGAGGAGACCTGAATGGTAAATTATTTAAATAAAAAAAAAGTATACTTCATATTATTTGTTTATTACTCATTTTATACATTTCGAATCATTAAACTATTACAAATAGCATCTCGTTTAAGATGGCCTGCATTTCTATCTCTTCGTTGATTTACTACTGGTATGTAATATTCTATTGTGTCTAATTCAGCATCTGGAAATTCATCATTTTTTAATAAGCATATATTGTGTAAAACACAGCATGCTATTATGAAATCTGGAATTAAATCCACACGACCCATATCAAGAATTGTAAGCAAACTTCGAAATCTGCCTTTAAGTAATGCAAATGCTCGTTCAATTGTAATCCTAGCCGACCCAAGACAAAAATTGTAATTTTTCTGTCTGTCTGTTAGATGTCCATTATCACGAAATGGAATGATTGTGGATGGTATAAGCTGCATCTCCAATTAAATGAGTATCATTCGGAAATTTCTCGGGGTCTTCTAAATACTCATAGACTTCAGAAAGACGAAATACTCTTTGATCATGCACAGAACCAACGTGTCCAGCAAGACAGTGAGTAAATCGCCGTTCGTGATCACAAACAGCCTAAATAAAAATAAGCAATGTCAAAATTAATATTTAAGACAAATGGAAATGTGTTTATAAATTACCTGTAGTTGTATTGAATGGCGCCCTTTTCTATTAATGTAACACTCAGGATTTATATGCGGTGCTCTTATGTTGATGTGCGTACCATCAATTGCTCCAATTACGCGAGGAAATGCACTGATCTCAGCAAATCCCATATAAATTTCTTCCACTCTAGTACCAACTGGCCAAGTAATGAATGGTGGAGCTAAATTTACAATAGCTTTTGTTACTTTTCTAACAGCACGCAATGCTGTCGCTTTTCCTACATTGAATTTTTCGCAAATGGAACTACAAATAACAAGATGAACACATGCATGGTTAATTAGAAAATTAGGCATACCGATATGAGTCTGGAGTAGCCATTTTCCATAGCGCTATTAGGAGCTGTTTCTCAGGCGATATTGTCTCATTACCAGATTTAGATCGTATTAGTACTGGTCTAATATAATTTAAAATATAATTAAATGTTGATTTCCGCATTCTATAAAATTATCACATGATTGTTTGCTTTTTTACTTAATTACAATTTAAACTTACCTAAAATGTGATTTAAATTGGTCATCGTTGTAGGAAGGTATAACTCTTTCTACATAATTTTCTAAGCGTAAAATTCGCCTCTTTTTAAAGTCCATATCAAACCGTATAATATAATCTAATAAATCATTATCAACATAATCATCACTATTATCATCATCATCAAATAATTCTAACATAAGTGATGCTGATGCAAAAATTACGCTAAGTACACCTTCATTTCTTGACATTTTTTATTTGGTTATAAAATACTTTTATGTTCAAATGGAACAGTATAAGCAGAAGCACTGTAAGCAGTAAGCGTTTAAAAGTCAAGTGAAACGGTTACAAAATGCATTTATAAGCGTTAGCGCTGATAGCGACAAAGCTACCAAATGGAACGCACCGTAAATGTTAGTAGATAAATTAGTACCAATACATCAATAATTCAAAAATTCTATCGTTATTTCATTACATTACATAAAATGTGAATTAATTATTTCATTTTCATATTTATAATAAGAAAAATATTAATAATAACAAAATTTACTACAAAAGGACAAATCGCGTCCTTTCCTGGTTTAATAAAGGACAATGACAAAATATGTTCAAAAAACGGACAGTCCTTTCCAAAACAGGGCAGTTGACAACCCTACACTTACATCAATATTAAGTATAGTAGTCAAAACAGACTTGTGCGGACTTGCAAACTGCACCATGTAAATTTGTAAATGAAGGAAGCTTGTTAATTACGATAGTAGATGTTACAATAGCATGACATTGGCTTATTGGTGGCTTATAACACATGTTAAGTGCGTTACCTAATTTTGTTTTGATTAAATTAAAAATACTTAATCTCTGATTACGTTGTTTGAAATAAATTTGTGGAAAAAATAATCTAATTATACAATTCGAGAGTTCGATAAATAAGAAACGCGAGCCATTCCCGACTCCCCAGTTCCAACTATACAGCAATCTAGCATCGCCGGCATCTGACAACCGACCGACCCCAGCCAAACTGCCAGAGTACCAGACGAGTTTTGAGTTGAGCATCCATATAACGGTTAGGCGCCCAGAGATTGTGCCCTTTATATTTTGTTATAAACAATAATCAGTTTGCTTTGTATTATTAACAGTAGGAATATTTAAATATTTTTATATGTGAAAAAAATTGAATGCGTATAGTTATTTTGTACTGTACTGTGTTGACTTTTTGAGGCCCCTGTTCAGGTGAGGCCGCCTAATAGATAATCCGCCACTGTGTGTTATACATATTATTACTATTTTAACTTACCACGTCGAAGTCGTCTAAAGGTTGTTGGTTAGAATTCATTTCTAACGTCAAAAATTAGACAAATTTTGAAAGAAGTTCGCTCGCGTTGTTCATATACTTATATCGAATCACTTGCTATTTTCAGTCGAATCTAGAGAAAGAAAAGCGAAGTAGAGTATAGTTAATAGTTCAAATATAATTATAAATAATACTATTTTTGTTGTAATAAAGTGTATGTATAATATTAAACAATATTATTGAAGCAAATTTTAATAGAAATTATATTTATGTGTTGAGAAGCAAACAATATTTAATGCTTATTATCGATCGTTTAGAGGGGTTGTTGTTATTGGAAATTTGACAGAGAAGGTGCACTCGGTGCAGTATATTTTTCCAATTAAAATCTCATTATATTGGGTAAAATTATTATATTTAAGTATAGTTTCGATGTTGAATGCATGGTTAAGATTAAGAAAAATATGAACTGTATGTATTGAATTGTACAGATAAAATAAATGTTACTGAACAATATTTCTGCAGACACATTATTGAATGTCTAAGGGCCGTTTTACATAATATTGGAATATAAATACATCAATAACAGTAAAAATTTATATACAGTGTGTCCTAAGCAAACTTTGACATTGGAGTTTAACATGGGAAAAATAAAAAGTGTCCCGAAGAAATTTAAGCCATGAAATTGAACATGATAATAGTACATTACATCTTCTCTATTATTTAATATTAATTACTTCAATTTCTCATGAGGGTAATTATTGTATTTTTTTTACACAAAAATTGTTGAACTTTTAAAAATCTGTTTTATATTTCCTATTAGAGTTATTTAAAAATAATAATAACATCATTGATTAAATAGTATATATAGATAGGCAACCATACGAGCATTTGCATAGAGCACTTTACAGCAACGTATTATGCTGCCACCTTTAATAATTTTATTATTTGGCCGTACTAACATTCGATGAGACCACTGAAATATATACTAACTGGAATGCGCGTACGAACCGTGCCTGTGAAGCGTATTGAAAGTCTGCTGCTGGAGTAGTCGGCAAACATCGAGACAGTTCGTGAGTAGACGGAAATTATTTCGTGTGGCGCATGTTTAAATAAATGAAGCATAATATGAAAACAAAGCGATCAGCTATGATACGAGTTATTCGGCTAGGTTCGGTTCGGCACGACCGTGCGCGAACAGGACCAGCCATTATTGTTCAATGAGGCTTCAGTGCAGCGTACGCTGATAGGTAGAGTATGCGAGTTCCAGTTAGTATATATTTCAGTGGATGAGACTGGCGGTAATTATGTTCGGATGTATTCGTCTGAAGTCGCTTGGAGTCGGAGACACGAAATTTTTAATAAAAAATAATTAGTTATTTAATCACGTAACTATTTTTGAATAAGAAATAAATTAATTCATTATTATTTTTACGGACACTATAAATTAGGGCTGTCAAAAGTATTCGGTTAACCGGTTAATCGGTTAACCGGAAACCGGTTTTTCAATAATGAAATATTCGGCTAGCCGGTTAACCGGTTTGTAGCCGGCTTTTAATCGGTTTATAGCCGGTTTTTAACCGGTTAATAGCTGGTTTTTAACCGGTTTATAGCCGGTTTTTTAACTGGTCAATAGCCGGTTTTTCACCGGTCAATAGCCGGTTTTTCACCGGTCAATAGCCGGTTTTTCACCGGTCAATAGCCGGTTTTTAACCGATTAGTAGCCGGTTTATAGCCGGTTTTTAATCGGTTTCTAACCGGTTCATAGCACTCTTTTTTTAAAAAAAAATTAACTATAACCTAACGTCTAAATAGCTCTTGACAAAATGCCATATATCAAAATAAATAAATTTCAAATGCTTATTGAAACTGTCAATGTTACCATCCTTAATTTGTTATTTCTTTTAATAATATTTTTGAAATAAAAGTAAATTACATTGAAATAGGAAATAATTCATTAGTCACGTGATATGTTTTCCGCCAATCAACATTCAGAATTTCCATAGTTACATGTCCATCACAGCAATGATAAAAAACAAAGAATATCACCTTATTTCTATTCGTTACTAACTGCTATGGCATTTTTACAACATTGAACATACAGCATTTCAACAACCTTCCGAATCAATACGGAGTTGGTGAAATATGAATAATAATCGAAGATATTGCTCCCATACCATATATACGTATATCATATACCATTGCTAAACAATAAATTGTCAAGATTTTAGTGCACATAGGGAAACTTTGCAAAGTTTACCGAAATTTATTTCCCAAAGAAGAAGTAAGAATGTTTCCTAAAAGTTAACGGCGCCCTTAAAATTCGATACGTTTTGAGGAAACTTTTGAACATGCACCAAATTAAAGGTTATAAACCGGTTTTCTGACCGGTTAAAAACATGTTTTCCGACCGGTTAAAAACCGGTTTTTTGACCGGCTAAAAACCGGTTTTTTGACCGGCTAAAAATCGGATTTTCTGACCAGTTAAAAATCGGCCGGTTATTGACTTAAAACCGGTTATTCGGTTTTTCGGTTAACCGGTCTGTAAACCGACGGTTAACCGGTTAGCAATTTCAGCAGATTTTGACAGCCCTACTATAAATGTACTTGTAAATTTTGAAAAAAATATTTTCGAGTAAGAATTGTGTCTATTCTTAAAATTTTACCCTTTTATAATGTACTAATGAATAAATTAAGCTATTTTGTCTAATATAAATATATATATAGTCATACAAAAAAGTCTCCGTATGACAGTAGTTTTAATGTATTTTAGGAAAAATAGCAGCATTGATTAAATAATGTATATAGATTGGCAACCTTGTGGGCATTTACGTAGCGCACTGTACAGCGATGTATTATGCTGCCACCTGCTACCTTTAATAATTTTATTATTTCACCGTACTAACATTCAAAAAGACTGGCGGTAATTATGTTCGGATGTATTCGTGTGAAGTCGCTTGGAGTCGGATACACGAAATTGTTAATAAAAAATAATTAGATATTTAATCACGTAACTATTTTTGAATAACAAATAAATTAATTCATTATTATTTTTACGGACACTAAAAATGAACTTCAATAATTTTGTGAATAGGGTCCTATACCATAGTCATATTTTAACTATCTTAAATAAGAAGACGAAAATATACATAAATTAATGAGGATTAGTGAAAAAATTTTCTTTAAATATTGACTAGGTCACAAACTATAAGCGATTGAAGATGATTACTAATTGGGTATGACGCGTTAGGTACTAAGAATTTGATTGGTCGCCTGATTTTAAAAAGGAGATTCGCGCGTCTGTAGCGGTCACCTTTAAAGGAATATGAAACGTCATGTTGTTCCATAACCTAACAAAACATTTAACAAGTTTGTGTTTGATGAATTTGTTTAATAAAAACATCTAGTAATATTAACAATAATAATAATATATTATATATTTATAATTAAATCAATTTGTAATATTAATTAAATTAATAATAATATTAGTTAAATTAATATTGAAACTTCAAAACAGGCCAACACTGGCGCCATCCGTCGTCATGCTTTGTGTAATAATATTGTCAAACTGTGTCAATGTTCTATAATTTATTAGGAAAAAAGGTTATTATTTACGTTATTTATACTTAATAATAATTTCTTCATGAATATAACGTATAAGTTTTTATTTACAATCATTTCAGCTATGCAAACATGAAAAAAATTGTTCCCTCTATAACTAACAGTTTGTCCCATTGTTTGTTGATCACTTGTTAGTACCTGCTACGTCACGCACAAATTCTTAAACTTTAAAAATTCATATCTCGCTTATTAAGTAAAATTTTTAAGTCGCGTTTGCACTAAAATTCTTATTTTATCCTGTTCTTACAGAAAAAAAAAATAAAAGAAAAATGGTATAGGACCCCATCATGAAAAAAATATTTTTGTATAGGTATTCTCAATTTTTTACCCTTTGATAATGTACTTATATGCATGAAATAAATTAAGCTATTTTATCAAATAAATACATATCAAAATATCTAATGGCACACGTTAATTTTATTTTTGGACAAATTACTTTTTTGGAAAATTTTCAAATTCCAACTGTACTATGTATATATGTTTTTTTATGGATTTACAGATAGGTACATAATGTAAAATTTTATAATTCTTACTTTATGTTTTATTTTATGTTTTCAAGTAAAAAAAAAAATAAAATTAAAAAAAAGTATCATAATGCAATCTCGTCTTTTGTCAAACTCGCCTCGTGGTTCGTTTTCTAAACTTGGACTCGTACGTGACCAAGCCTTATGAAACATATCTTTCATAATTTTTTTTTTTTTTTCTATTAAGGTAATTTTATGCAATGTGATTTTAAAAAAATGCGACTTCAAAAATATGACTTGGTGCATTTTTGTCGATTATATTGGAAGCGCTTCCCGCTAACAATTGAAATTTCACATTTTGCCAGTTTGTGTATTTTGTGTTGTGAATTTTGTCTGATTGTCTACGTTAATACATACATTGTATCAAACAATGCGCTTATAGATCTTCTTAACGACGAATTAATAGTGCTTTTATAGGCTTAAAGAACACAGAAAAAGAAAAAAAAATATATATAAAAAAAATTGGTAGTGACATGGATCCAATTCCATCAAATAATATGTACTTTTATTTGTAATGTTTATAAAGAAGGGAACAATTTATTTTTATTAACAAATATATTTCAACAAGATTGTCTGAAAAACTATTTTTCAATCATTAGAAATAGAGGCAGATACAATCCAATTCCAACTGCAAAATAATTTAGACAAACATTGCAAAGAACTAAGAACATAAGAATTTTAAAACCAAAATTATTGATACAGAAATATCAGAATCCATTACACCGGCTCAAGAAAATTTATGTGAAATAACCGATAATGGTGAAATTATATGACCAGAAAATGTTGAAGACAGTGAAAATAATGCCAATGAATCTCAAATTCAATAGCCAAATATTTTATATGAGGAATGTGCTGTGGTGTACTTCGCTGGATATTTGGTTTTTCGTTGTATTGAATAATATAATTGCGAAAATTGTAATAAAGTTTTAAAGAAAAATGACCTTCTTCTTGATGAAAAGGAAATTTATTTAGTTTAAAAGATTATGACAAAATGAATGATATACAATATCTTTGCAGACCGAATGAAGAGATGGTAAAGATTGTGTCAGAATGATTGAAATTTTTTAGGGAATTTACAAAGCAACATTTACATTCAAACAATATAACCAGGAAACTATTAAAAAAAATATGTACGGTGCATAAATTCACATTCCAGTAACTTGTTAAATAAAAGTTATGGATGCTTTGAGCATAAAATTTATATTATAAAAACATCAAGAAAATCTTGTAAAAGAAAAATAAATATTTTGTAGAACAAATAATAATTATTGAATTATTGAAAAGTGTAATAAATCTTTAGGTCAATAGTTTTTAAATAAATATAATCTTTTTCTAATTGTTACTTTTTCTTTAATTATATATTGGTGGCCAAAGAAGATATGGAAAAGATTGCTTAGATTTACAATCATTTATTGTTATTATTATTATTATTATTATTATTATTATTATTATTAAAATAAACTTCCCGAAATTTAAACATTAATAACTTTATGCATGTCAAGTGATCGGGTGTGATTTTAACTACATGGGTTACATTTTAATGAATCCTGTTTCAATGACGCTTGGTAAGTAGTTTATTTAAAAAAGAATAGCCATTTATAATATATTTATGTTAAAAGTGACATTTTAATTTGGTGAAGCAGTGTGGTCCAAACCTTCAAATGCATATATTTATTTATTAACCACTCTACAGTATATGTAATCCCAATTACAGAGGGTATATAAACAAAAACATAAAATTATCAATATGAAAAAGAGTAGACATACAAAAAATGTACAATATCAACTGTGATAATTCACAATATACATATGAGACAATTTTGAAAATATATTCTCGTATACTAAATATTTAATAAATGAATAAGTTCTAAGTCATAAAACTGGTAACTAATTTACATTTAAATACATTCATTCTATCAAAAAATAAATCAAATTCTATATTTAAGTCATTTATCGTTTTACACATGCGAACAGTCGGTGAGTTGAGTTCATAATTTGTTTGAAAACGTTGAATAAAAAATACTGAATTACATCGAGAAGATAGTCTTGGTGTACAAAAATTCAGACGTGCTAATATGTTACTATCATCTATCATGTTATTCAGTAGTTTATAAATAAAAAGTGCACATATAATGTTTCTTCGATTTTCAAGAGATATCAAGTTAAAAGTAAATAATGCAGTATTATAATTCAAATTTCGTATATATTCCTTATTTATTTTGAACCAACAATATCTGGTAAAATATGGATATAATCGCTGTAAATTCATATTAAATTGTTTCTCGATTCAATGATAAATGAATTTTTTATTTAATAGAAATATTAAAGATGTTGTGGAATATATAATGTGTATATATTAAAAATAAATGTATAATTAAATTAAATTTCTCTGAAGAAATAAATTTAAGAAATTCTAATTATAAAATTAATTGGCTCCGCCTGAGGCCCCGCCCGCCGACGAGTTCACATGTATAGTAGACAACCGCCACACAGATGGCTCTCAGTTTTACAGAATAAAAATGTGTTACGCGGTTTGACTCTAGCATTGCCAATCTATACATACTATTTAATCAATGCTTCGGTATATGAAAATAATTATTTACAAGTTATTTTCTGATCATTTACAAATATAGTTATATATACATCTGTTTCACATATAAGTTTACATTATAATTGTTTGGGAAAAATAGCAAGTTCTAGAAATAAAATTCTTTTAATTGGGCCTTTAATATATTAAAAATATGAACTATATACTCGTATTTTGTATGACAAAAATTACTGTATGGGATAGAATTTTTAAGGATTGGTGTATATCTCTAAAATGCAATGTAGAATGTACATGCATCGTTTAATAATTATAAAAATTAGAAATACTAAATAAAAAATCTGATATGGCTAACACAAAACCTTCCGCTATTTAATTTTTATTAATTTAAATACATACGTATTTACTAACGCTGCAAACTGTTCTATTGCATAAAACTATTGCTTTATTTACTATTTTCTTTTTAAAATGTCACTATTATTAATTTGATGTGATTAGTTTTTTGACAGTGACATTAACTGTCAGTTACATTCATTTGAAATATGAACTGTGTAAAAAATTATTTTTAAATTTATCTTATCTGTAAAATATATAGAAAAAGGCACGCACGCACGCACACTTACACACACACGCACACTTAACACACACACACACACACACACACATACACACGCACGCACGCACGCACACAATAATAGAAGAATAGAATAATGAAATTTATTGATTCAAATAAATTATTAAATAAAAATCAATTTGGTTTCATTCAAGGTAGTGGTATAACAGATGCTTTAATGAAGATGAAAAATTTTGTCGAAAACAGTTTCAAGGAAAATAAATTAGTGATACTTGTTAGCTTGGATGTAAAAGGAGCTTTCAATGCAGCATAGTGGCCGGCTATATTGAAAACATTGAAAGATTTTAATTGTCCAAAAAATTTATATTGTTTAACGCAAAATTAGTAAATAGAGGCTGCCCTCAAGGTTCATGTTGTGGTCCAGGTTTTTGGAATATCCAGTATAATTCACTTTTAAATTTTAATTTTTCAACGAATTCATTGGGAATAGCATTTGCAGATGACTTTCTTCTTCTTACTAAAGGAGGTAGAAAATTGGGTAAATATTGAAATGGGAAAGATTTCGAATTGGGCAATTAATAACAAAATTAAATTTAATGAAAATAAATCTCAAGTTATGTTGATTACAAAGAAAAGAACTTTAATTTATAAAAAAATAAATATCTTCCTCAACTACAAGGCACTACAGCAAACAAATTCCTTAAAATATTTAGGCATAATGATAAACAATAAATTTACCTTTGACAATCATATAAAATATAT
This sequence comes from Ophonus ardosiacus, assembly GCA_943142095.1. Lineage (NCBI taxonomy): Eukaryota > Metazoa > Arthropoda > Insecta > Coleoptera > Carabidae > Ophonus > Ophonus ardosiacus. Next base: position 23,598,238 of record OW964833.1, on the reverse strand, counting down.
AACTGAAAAATGTTGCAAATTAATATACATTTTATCGAAATCGGCAAAAATTTCGTGGGGTCTTCGACAGGAAGCATTAAATACAATTTATAAAGGAGCTATTGTTCCTATTTTATCGTATGGTTTACCAGTATGGATAACAGCCTTACAAAAAGAATCAAATAAAAGATTATTTAGAACAGTTCAACGTCTAATGAACATTAAAATTTTAAAAGGGTACAGGACAATATCATTTGATGCTTCTTGCATCCTAACTGGTAATACACCTATTTTAATTAAATTAGATGAAATTTTTAGAATTTGCCAGAAATCAAAATTTGGAAATGGAAATAACATAATAGACAATTTATTTAGAAAAAGGTTATTGGAAAATGAAGATAAATTGGTCAGTGTTAATAAATGGCAGAATGAATGGACCCAAAGTATCAAAGGTAATATTACGAAAATGTTCTTCCCCGAAATTAATAATAGACTTCTAATTAAATTACCGTACTCCCCAAAATTAACAACAATGCTAAGCGGACATGGAAAAATGAATAGCTATCTCTACAAGTATAAAATAACAGAAAATTCTGAATGTAAATGTGGTAATGGCAATCAAACAGTAAATCATTTAATTTTCGAGTGTATTTTGTTAAAATCTGATCGTGAGAATTTAATAAATTCAATAAGAAGAAAAGGTGGAAGTTGGCCCTGCAGTAACACAGTTCTTGTTGAAGATTATTTACAATATTTTATTAAATTTGTTAATAGTATTGATTTTGATAGTTTAGTTAATTGTTAATAGTTTAGATAATTTTTTATATAAGTAATAATGTATTGTTAATTATGGAAATTAGTATTAGTATTTTTTAATGCATGTAATATTTATGTAAATGGAGCATGCTGAAATAAAGATTTATTAAATAAAAAACACACACACACACACAGACAGACATCATCGTGAAAATGTTAAAATTGGATTCTGAAAACGTGGTCATTTACTAAAATCTCGATATGTGATTTTTAGCACGATCCCTATACCTCCCTTGCCAAGGGTAGCGGGAGGTAAAAATATTAACCGTGTCCAGTAAGGGCAACAAAAAGTGGTGCCTGCGATTTATAATCTTTCTTTTCTACGTCAAATTCAGATTTATGACCCAAAAGAAGAAAATTGACAGAGAAAACACAATAAACAATAAATTAAATTCCATATTACAGTTGTACCATAGAAACATCAACCGCATTATTTCAGACATAAAGGTCAATTTATGTATTGTAAAATGCAGAGAAACTTTTATATTTTTACCTGTTTTTTTTTTTTTTTTCTTCTGACTTCCAAATACGATATTAGCAAAATAGAAAAAAAATGGGATAATATAGAACCAGCAATAGGATATTAATGTTCGTGGGGCACATAAGTTCAAGCAGTAACGAAATGGTTAATTAGAAATGAGTAAAAGTGATTTAAATAATTTTTGATCAAAATACAGAAGCTACAAAGATTATATAAGTACAGGGTGTTCGGTAAATATGCGGCCATCTCTTTAGGAATAATAAAGAAGACCACCATAAGTCAAAATTTACAGCTAAATTTACCCTGATTGGCCTCTTGTAGGAACTATAGGCCTGCAAATTAACCATTCGGACATTGTTAAGTCGGGTTGTGGTTTGTAATAATGGATCCAAGTGACTTAACAGAAACAATTAATGGATACTAGTTTGATTGATTGATAGCAGTACCATTCGTTCACTGTGCTTAGTGTGTTTAGAATGCATCTTATCTACGGTGAATTTGAAGGTAACAGTAAAACTGCAGTGAGGTTTTTGTACCAAGAAAGGTTTCCAAATCGCCACGTTCCTCATCGCAAAGTGTTTCCAAATCGAGATTGACATCTACCGTCAGATGCGACAGTTTTAGTTTTTTTCCTCAAACAGAATATTTGATATAACTGAACAGGCGATAATAAAATCTGCTCTCTCATTGGTCATTTTCAAATTTTTCTAGTTCTTCATCGGATGATAAAGATAAAAAGATAACTGCAGAATGCAGTGGCGGCTGGTGATATCTTTGTATAGTAGGGCACAAAAATTTAAAAAAGTAAAAAGAGTATATTAAATTATTTAATCTTTAAGATACAGAAGCCATCTTCGTAATTAAATGAGTACTAGACGATTACAATTCAACAATAACAGATTACCTCGGAAAATGCCGGACATACTCGGACATCTTCGTTTACATTGGGCTGTGCCCGGAACAGGCTTAATGCAGTCATATGCAGCTTCGCGCGCTTCGCTGCTATTGGTCAAAATTCGAGTAAAAATAGTGGGAGACCGGGGCAGACACATTTGTGCCCTAGCTTCTAGCAGCATATCGGTACGTGCACACGTCAGTATATAGGCTATCTAGCTATCGGCGGTGTAGTAAGAATTGCATAATAATGAAAGTAAATAAATAATAATTAATGTATTTTTAAAATGTATATGTACTCGCTTATTTCTTTTTTTCTTGTCTTTTTATTTGGTAGGGCTGCGCCCTTGTGCCCTATAGCACGAGCCGCCACTGGCAGAATGGGATTTCTTTTGATACTATGAAGTCGCAGCGAAACGATGGCCGCCTATTTGCCATTGTTTTCGCCTTATGAATTTAATAATTGCTGCTTTTGCCGTTTGAAACAAATAAACATACATAGGTAGATAAATTATAGATCATTGAATAAAAATCATCTTTTTAATGGTGTACCTACCTGTCCATATAAAAAATGTAACTTTTTTTTAGAATAAACAATACACCACTACCACTGGAATGGCCTCGTAATGGGGTAACTTTTGCGTTGCCTTAGTTAAGTTAACCAACATAAGCTGCATTCTTTTTACCAATATCTCACCTCACTTGTTCTCAAAGTGAGGTGAGCTGAGATAGTTGCTTAGCAAATAGAACGCAATTTAGAGAAAGAACGGAATATCTGTTTATCATATGTTTTATTTATCAGTATCTTGACATTTTCATTTTGTTTTTGAATTTATTTTAAATATCTAACAAGGTGGACCTGCTAAGACGATGAAATGTCAAAGAATAAATCTGCCTTGTACGAATTTTCATTGCAAATAACATTATAAAACAATTCAATTTATTTATTAAATTTAAAATTAAAGAAATACAATTTCACTTATTAATATTAAATCATCAACATTAACACTTTCTTAAATATTCATTTTTAAATAAAAAATAATATTGAAAAAAGACCCCCACTCCTCAACTGAGGTGAGACACTCAACAAGCATCACCCCGCTAGGTAGCTCAGTATCGGCAAGGGGGGAGGAATCCGCCTCACTCTCACTTCATCTCATCTCAGTTGGGACAAATAGAACTGTCAAAATTACTGAGTCAACTGAGGTGAGCTGAGATGAACTGAGATTGTGTGTAAAAAGAATGCACCTATAAGTAGAGTGTGTACACAGTGTTGTTCCAAGCAGGGAATTTTTGCGTACCAAGCTGGCAGCTCCAAGAGTACCAAATTTGAAAATAAAGTACCTAAAATCTGAATTAAACTTTTTACTTTTATTACATCAAGATTAAATTATATGAAAAAAATAACAAAAAATAACTTCTGCACTGCACTAATAACAAATAAATAAAACTTTTATTAATATAACCTAAAAAGTCAATCCAAAATTATTAACCCAAATGTCAAACGGGCCTATTCTGTAACTCAGTGATTAATTTTTAACGACCGATTAAAAAATTTATCCAATAGATATTGATTTGACAACTAAATATCCAATTTTTTATTATATATCGACGTACTTGATCGGTCACATGACATGACCATCTGTGGGTCTGTCAAATGATGGAGGCACTGAGGCAAAAGACAATTTTTTTATACCTAAACGTCACATGGTTCAACCAACAATGATGGTTGTTTTAAAAATAACTTAATTTTGAGTATACTTGTACTTCAACGACAAAAAGCTCTGCTATGATCAATATATCAATATATACTCTCTTTTCTATGGCTATGATTGGCTGTAAACTTAGAATATCGCTTTTCGTTATGTGTTAATTTTGTGAACTAAATTTTACAAAAAAAATTAAATTGTGAACGAAATCATTGGGAAAAATGTCCGAATCCGAAGTATCTGAAACTGAGATAATAATACCAGTTTTCAAAAAGGAGTACCAAGGTACCAAAGCTGTATAAAAAGTACCAAATTTGGTACCAAAGTACCAGTGGCGTGCAGTCCATATGTGCAAGGTGTGCACTGCTCACCCTGCGAATAATTTCAAAATTTATTGCATTAAAATGTGAATTATTTAATTGATTTGATCTTAATATATGATATACAAAATATTAATACAATTATGGGACAATAACGAACAGGAGCGTGTTTGGTTGCCTACCAGCGAATTTGTAAATTGCCGGGCAAGTGCAGGTCTCTGCACTGCACTCGGTGCGCAAGTTTTACACAGGGAGAGTATAGGAATAGTGTATTTACGCAGACAAGGATAAAATATTAGAAATACGTATCGCCCCATCGCACTCTCCAGCGTGCAGCATATTTTGTGCACGTATCGCCCTAAAATTACTTTTGGTAGTATTTACAAGCATAAACAAGTTCAGGCAAACAATTAATTATTAATTTTAGGTATTTGGTATATAATTTATATATTATTTATTTAACTTATATTTGTATTTATGAAAATTTATAGAATGTAAATTGCAAGTGAATTACTAATTGCGGATTTACTGAAGAAACCATTTTCTAGAAGGGACATAGTACAAAAAATAAGATAATTCTGAATTGTTAACCTAAGATTCTACTAACACAATACTTTTTTAAAAAAAATCTGCACACCCAACACAGAAACGCACCGCACGCCACTGCAAAGTACCAACTTGAACAACACTGTGTGTACACGAAAGGACAAGCCAACTGCGTCATCAATTGTCAGGTACGCGGCAGGGGAAAAGAGAGTGACATTGACTTTTGTAATTGGCTACGGTCCGAATCCATAGGCTAGTCTGTTTTGTTTAAAATTGGGAGTTAATTACGCTCCGTAATGAAGAGTATATTTGTTGTCGTAAATTTAAAAATATTATTTTGTAGGAATTATTATTTTTAATGGTGATGCAATGAAAAGCCCATATTTTAATTAAAAATAATGATTTATATTAACAAAAAAAAAATTAATAGAGAAAAATGAATATTGCGCACGCCGCTGAACATTTTCTTGGAGGCGTGGTCAGCAACACCGAGTGATAACGTAGCCGGCTTGTTCTTAACTTGTATACACTATCTTATAGTTCTCGACATAGTTTACTTACACACATAAACAATGCGTAAACAAGGAAAAGAATAATATCAAATGTAGACAATACGTAGCAAATGTAAACTTTGTAATTGCACAAGCGCAGTAGAGGTTTAATGAAATGAAAATAATTTCATACTTATTTTGATAGTCAGAAAATAATAATTTTTACAAAATTAAATTCTACTCGGAAGCAAAAAGTTAAAAATAAATGTAGTATAACAAAGGCGTAAACAATATATTCAAATTTTTATTACTTAATTTTCATGGCATAAATTACAGGCACATCCCTGGTTATCCATTTTCAGATAAAAAATGACAACTTTTGTCTAAGTTAACCAACATAATATCTCTTATAATTGTCGACAACCAAATGTTGGATTCATATTTATGGACAATCATCGACCGAGTTGGCTTGGTGTTAGCGTACTAGCTTCATGTGCCAGCGGTTCTGGGTTCGAATCCTGGGTAAGGTATAGAAGTTTGTGTGCGTCCCTTTCATCACCTCATATTCATCAATATAATATGTACAAATGAAATGTTATAAAATTGCAACGAAATATTGACTCACCGCCATTATCAATTGTAATAACTTGAACTAAAAAGTTGATATACAATAAAGAATTATTATTATTTATGGACAATCTGTGTACAGTTTTAACTTTTACAAACAAATGTTTAATACTGATTGCACCAGCTGATAAATTGTAGAGTCGCAGTATATAATATTGAATTTTTGGTTTAAAAATGCAAATTATAATTTCAAATTTAAAACATTACTGATGTTGGCAAGCATTAGTAGTAGTAATTAATTTCTAAAAACTATTATATTTGTGCGCCATAAACAGACCTTGAAAGCTGTGACGTAGTCACCACCGGTTGATACCGAGAGACAAAGAGAGGGATAGCAGTTCAACCAATTCCATTTTAACATTGATGAACAGGTGACTACGTCACCAAGAGTCGTAGTTCGTAGTATATGTACGAGTATGAAAATACATTTCTATGTACGATTCAAAATAAAGAATATATGGTTTAAAATTACAAATTGTGGTTCAAAATTATGATATTACTTATGTTAACAAGAGTCAGTGCGCTGGATATGCAATTTTTCTCACAGTTATCTATTCCAAATAAGTTACCATTGAAGTTATGATTGAAGCTAAACTGCTTAATGATAGTCAATATTTTATACTCAAGAAATTGGTGTTACAGTAGTGTTTCTGATATTCCTTCGTAGTCACTTTTAGAAATAATATTCTACATTTAGTTCAGAATGTTAGATATATAGATTAGTAATACAGGGTGCTAGTGTGCTATTTTAGTGGCGCTAAATTTTAGTGCATTTATTAGCAAGTTATGTGAATTTTGACCAATATAAATTTATTTGAAAGGCCTTATGAAATAAATATCAGTGCGAATCGCTAAAAATTGTTAACAAAATGAGTGTTAATAGGTCACCTGCACCTACGTCACAACATGGCGGATGATCAGCTGATCTCGGACAACCAAGCTTCAGTTTAACATTGCGTCTTATGCAGCGAATGTGTTTTCTGTACAAGAAATTCAGTTTTTCCTAAATTTATACATGCTATTTTAAAATGTAATTAGCCATAATTAAAGATAAGTGTATGAATTATTTACTAGTAAAACAAAGCAGTCGTATTTATAAATATATTTTTAAAAATATTAAATTGTAATAAGTACTTTGTAGCATCAGGTTGTATTACATTCATTTGAGTTTGTATAAGTTTTTTTTATGTGTAATGTAAAATGAAAACATGAATATTGAAATTAAAATAAATTGAATTATTAGATTTTTTTAATTTATAAAGAAATTTAAATTTGAATTATATATATTTATCTTCGAGTTCATTTTTCTTATTGTCATATTGTGTATTTTTATTGTATATAAATGAGCTTATTGAGTTTATACGTCAAAAATTTATCTTTGGAAGCCAAAGTACGTTAAATCGATAAATATAAGTGGATACATAATGTGGATACTTATACATTGACATTTTTTGACGAGGACTATAAATGCCTTTTAAAAATCAATATGAAATCAATAATTGATTACCTCTCTAATTTTTAAACCTTTGTGAGAAACAGACACATATATATATATATATATATATATATATATATATATATATATATATATATCTGTTAAACTAAAAAAAATTTCATTCAAAATTTGTAATTCTGTCATTTAAAAAATATTTTTTCATGTTTTGTATACATATTATTAAAGAAAATTACATATATTTAAACATTCATACAATATGTTCCTATCCGATTATGTTTAAATTATTTTATATGCAATAAAAGTATACACAAAAAATAGGATTGGGTTAGTTTTAATTTAATAACCTGGAACTCATTAAATAATAAGAATGTCCTGATTGTCCTGACTTAGTTTTTACGGAAAACACTCCTCATATACTCACTTTTACACACTCTAATCAGTTTTTCCCAAATAAAACTATAAGTGCCGTAAAAACACAATAAAAGCTTACGGCACGATATTTCTCCGTAAGACAATGCAAACTGAAGGCTTTGTTGTCCAAGATCAGCTGGGGCCGCCATGTTGAAACGTGACGTGCAGGTTCCCTATACTGTATAATATTTAAATAGTACACTTATCAGTACTATATTAATAAAAAGGCCATAGTTGAATTTTTGTCCCAAAACTTTGAATAAATTCAGCTTATTTATCGCTTACCTTTAAAGTGATATTGATATTTAAAAAATATATTATAAATTCATTATATATTCATAATTTTTATGCGAGAATAAATATATTTATTTGCAAAAAAGTTTGCTGCTTTATATATGATTTATAAATAAAGCAATAATATGAATTTAGATATATTAAAAGACTGTTATAAATATTATATATATATATATATATATATATATATATATATATATATATATCAATATCACATGCAGAAAATTGCATTGTGTCATTGGCACTAGTAAAATTATATTTAGGTAATTTGAATTTTACATTATTCACTTTTAATATTTAAAATATTTTTGTGCATTTTAACAGACAAATTTTAAAACCAAAATAATTATTTATTATCGATGTGTTCTGTATTCAAGCAACTGTGAACACGGTTGCTACTGAGGTAGGTTACCGTCTGGGAATATCATGCCCCATAATTTTTGTAATAACATCCAATATTTTCTTAGAATAAACCAAGAGTTCCTTTCTTATCATAAATATGAATACTTCATCGGGCAGTAACTGAAAATATATCGTCTACCATATCTATGTAATTATAGAATTGTTACCCACAAAAAAATGTAAAGGTGCGAAGATATATTTATATTTGTCTGTTAAAATCTGTACAATTACTAGTTAAAATGTTATTACTGTAATTATAATTTGTCATTTTATGAGATCTACAACGATTCATATAATTATGTACAAAATCTTTTAAATAACATATAAAAATATGATTAAATATGTAAATGTAAAATTTTAATTTTATATAAAATCTTTCATATCGTATAATTTGATCTCTACACAAGGATGTTCAAAAACAAATCTTAATAAATATTTAATCCCATATCTATAATCTACTCTACTGGGGAGATAGTTATGACATTAAAACAAACTACTCTATAGTATCATACTCTAGATTTATAATTGAAAATTTCAATTATAATAGGGGATTCCCCTCAAATCTAATTTTTATATAAATTATATACATAATTATTTCTTCCCATATAACTGTGTTATTGACGTAAATTTCTTTTATATATGTTTTATCACTTTTTTTATAACTGCTAAAATATATTACACACTTTCAAAACGCGTGGGTTTTTCCGGTCTTGATGACGGGGTTACACGATATTATTTTTAAAAATACTTAAATACTAATAAACTATAACTACAATATACTACATTTAAGATAAGTAAAAGCAAAGAAGATAAGAACAAAATGAAATTTTCAAATTTAACAGCGAAGACAACAATTACTGAGAGAGAGAAAGCACGATATAATGCTCTCCATCACTGGATTCGCTTACGTCGTAAGGCGGGAAACGCTGTATACCAAATATTTGCCATTTTTTTCCATAAGAAGCCGAATTTTAAAAAAAGAAAAATTAGGGAATTTCTGAATTTAAAAATACTATATCATATAAAAAAATCAAAAAATCGTGGAAACCCCCATTACTATGTAATTATATTGAATAATGTTTGAAAACATTGCCATCCGAGTTTTTCTGCAAATACTAAAAATACTATCAGGTTTAATTTAATAGGGACATTCTACATTTTGCAATTATTATTTTTTTCTTAAAGTGTAGTCAAAATTGTTTATATAAATATATATTTTATGTTATTAAATTTCTGGAACTACAGAAATATGTTTTTAAATTTATATAAAATTTCAAAATTATGAATATTATTTTTTATTGTTACCTACACTACAATATTAATTACTGATCTTTAGTCTTTAATTACATTATAGTAAAAAATATAACTTGTATATGCTATAGCAGCCCAACTAATTCCATCATAACATATACTCGCTACATTCTGTATTATAGCAGTATTATCAGAAATTTAATTTGACTATTTTTTTTTTATTTTTTTTTTTTTTGTAACAAATGCACTTTTGATTGTACGCTGTTTAACATTTCTGATAAAAATTCAGACATTTAAGCGAAAAATAGTTTAATGTGAATCTTATTAGAGCTAAACTCAGTAGATTAAAAAATCTGATGTGGCCAGCACAGAACCTCCCGCCATTTAATCTTTATTAATTTAAATACATATCTACATATTTACTAATGCTGGAAACTTAATTAATTCCCTTTTCATTTAACTATTGTTCCTTGTACTATTTTCTTTTTAAAACGTCATAATTATTACTATGAAATGATTAGTTTTTTGACAGTGTCATTTAACTGTCAGCTACATTTGAGATTTAAACTGGTGTAATCAAAGAGACATGTGTTTAGTAGAGGCCCAGGGATTTATTTTATAAATTTATACATAAAATATGTTGAAAAAGTATTAATACATACCGTTAGAAAATTTATTAATCTTTAATTTGTATAATAACATAAATTGCAAAAAATTGTAATTTAAATGCATTTTTCGCAGAAAAACTGTTTTGAACTTCAAGGAAAGTGCTACTTCCGATTATCTGATTATCTAATCTAGTGAACTCTTATCATATTTAAGTAGAGCCAGAATACATAATTTCAGATTTTGCTGAATGATACGACATATATATATATATATATATATATATATATATATATATATATATATATATATATATATAGGGTGTTCATTTTAACTGGTACACTATTGATATCTCGAGAACTATAAGAGCTACGAGGTCGCAAACAATTTCTATTTTATAAGACTACTTTAATGAGTGAAACAAGAATTTTTTTAGACCAGTGGTTCTCAAAATACGGGGTGCAACTTTCTTATTTTAAATGGCAACCTATTTTTTATTATCTTATTCGATTCAGTATTTTTTTCTGAATTCAACGATATATTAGTTTCATACCCTTGCATGACAAAAAAATCGAGAAAAATGCAAAATTAAATATGCGTAATTTTTATTTAAATATGGCTATATATACAAAGAGTGCTATGGAAGAAAACAAATAAATCAATAAAACAATTATTAATCAAAGTTTTAAATATACTACTGAATTATAACATCAAAATGAATTAAAAGATTAGAACTTTGTATTCATGTTAATGGTGACAATTTTGAACAATTTTTATAGATAAATAAATTATTTGTGTCTTTATTGTTTATTAAATAATTATTCACAACTTAAATAAAAATAAAAGTTATTAAAGTTTTTGCAATTATTTCTACATCTGATTTATTTGTTTTTTTCCATAGCACTCTTTGTATAGCCATACTTAAATAAAAATTACGCATATTTAATTTTGCATTTTTCTCGATTTTTTTTGTTATGCAAGGGTATGAAACTAATATATCGTTCCATTTAGAAAAAAATACTGAATCGAATAAGCAAATAAAAAAAATAGGTTGCCATTTAAAATAAGAAAGTTGCACCCCGTAATTTGAGAACCACTGGTATAAAAAATTCTTGTTTCGCTCATTAAAGTAGTATTATAAAATAGAAATTGTTTGCTAATTTAACCGACCTCGTAGCTCTTATAGTTCTCGAGAGAGCAATAGTGTACCAGTTAAAATGAACATCGTGTATATATATAGTCATACAAAAAAGTCTCCGTACGACAGTACTAATGTATTTTAGGAAAAATAGCAGTCTAAACCCCAATATATTTAATTTCCTTTTAATCCAAAATGAAACGCAGTATATTACCTTATTATAAATATAAAATAAACAAATAATTTACTTAATTTATTTATATTATGGGATAAACATTGAAAGTATTCATAATTTCATGACAAAAAAGTCTCCGTACGATAACCAAAACATTTATTAATGTTTCATAAAGAAATATAATATTTGCAGGGTTTTCCTTTGGGTTTTCCACCAGTAACTAAGCGATGAGTCATTGAATCCACCAAATATTTGGTCACCGATGGCATTATATTCTGCCATTTTACTTGTAATTAATTTGAAATTATTTTTTGCTTTATATTCTTAGCTATTTTAAGAATTTTCCGCACTTTCTCAATCTGGTTAAAGTCCGGAGACTGCGAGAGATGATTAAGCATATTTTTAATATTATACAGTACTCATTCTCTTATAGACGCGAATTATTTGTCGAATTTTTCTGATGCATGAAATTAAAATTGTCTGTTAAGGCCCTATCTTTCGGCACTTTGTTTTAAATTTGCTTTTAAAATATCGAGGTAACCTTTGCTATCCATTGTTGCAATAATTACTAATTTTCGTACACCCGCTGAGAAAATATAACCCCTAGACATAATGCTGTCACCGCCGTATTTAACTTACATATAAATACTTTAGATTTTCTACTTTTAAATTAAAAGTTTTAATTCTTTATTAGGTTTACTGGTAACGTAAGAAAGTAAGTATAATACATACAGATTGGAAAGAAGGCAAAAAAATTGGAGAAAGCCTTAAATTTAAGGCATTTAATACTAACAGTTAAATACGCCTGTGATAGCATTATGTTTGACGCTATATTTTCTCAGCGGGTGTACGAAAATTAGTAATTATTGCAATAATTGATAGCAAAGGTTACCTCGATATTTTAAAAGCAAATTTAAAACAAAGTGCCGAAAGATAGGGCCTTAACAGACAATTTTAATTTCATGCATCAGAAAAATTCGACAAATAATTCGCGTCTATAAGAATAAGAGAATGCGTAGTGCATAATATTAAAAATATGCTTAATCATCACTCACAGTCTCCAGACTTTAACCAGATTAAGAAATTGCGGAAAATTCTTAAAATAAATAGGAATATATGAAGCAAAAAAGAATTTCAAATTAATTACTAGTAAAATGGCAGAATATAATGCCATCGGTGACCAAATATTTGGTAGATTCAATGACTCATCGCTTAGTTACTGATGGAAGAACCAAAGGAAAATCCTCCAAATATTATATTTCTTTATGAAACATGAATAAATGGTTTATCATTTAAATGTTTTGGTTATCGTACGGAGACTTTTTTGTCATGAAATTATGAATACTTTCAATGTTCATCCCATAATATAAATAAATAAAGTAAATTATTTGTTTATTTTATATTTATAATAACGTAATATAATGCTTTTCATTTTGGATTAAAAGAAAATTAAATATATTGGGTTTTAGACTGCTGATCCCTGTGGTACATTCTCCACGCCAGCAATGAGTGCCCGTGAGGTGACGCCTGGTAAACTCCGGCACGGTACAAATATGTCATCATCATTACCGATATCTGCGACAAAGCAGATTGGCACACCTAGAAACAGGTAATATGCCGTGATGATTTATTTATATATTTATTTATTTACTTACTTACTTAACTTACTTAACTTACTTTACTTACTTACTTACTTACTTACTTACTTTACTTTACTTACTTACTTACTTACTTACTTTACTTTACTTACTTACTTACTTTACTTTACTTTACTTTACTTTACTTTACTTTACTTTACTTTACTTTACTTACTTACTTACTTACTTACTTACTTACTTTACTTACTTTACTTACTTTACTTACTTTACTTACTTACTTTACTTACTTTACTTACTTTACTTACTTTACTTACTTTACTTACTTTACTTACTTTACTTACTTTACTTACTTTACTTACTTTACTTACTTTACTTACTTTACTTACTTTACTTACTTTACTTACTTTACTTTACTTTACTTTACTTTACTTTACTTTACTTTACTTACTTACTTACTTACTTACTTTACTTACTTACTTTACTTACTTTACTTACTTTACTTACTTACTTTACTTACTTTACTTACTTTACTTACTTTACTTACTTTACTTACTTTACTTACTTTACTTACTTTACTTACTTTACTTACTTTACTTACTTTACTTACTTTACTTACTTTACTTACTTTACTTACTTTACTTACTTTACTTACTTTACTTACTTTACTTACTTTACTTTACTTACTTATTTACTTATTTACTTATTTACTTATTTACTTACTTTACTTACTTTACTTACTTTACTTACTTTACTTACTTTACTTTACTTACTTATTTACTTACTTTACTTACTTTACTTACTTTACTTACTTTACTTACTTTACTTACTTTACTTACTTTACTTACTTTACTTACTTTACTTACTTTACTTACTTTACTTATTTACTTACTTTACTTACTTTACTTACTTTACTTACTTTACTTACTTTACTTACTTTACTTACTTTACTTACTTTACTTTACTTACTTATTTACTTATTTACTTATTTACTTATTTACTTACTTTACTTACTTTACTTACTTTACTTACTTTACTTACTTTACTTACTTTACTTACTTTACTTTACTTACTTATTTACTTACTTTACTTACTTTACTTACTTTACTTACTTTACTTACTTTACTTACTTTACTTACTTTACTTACTTTACTTACTTTACTTACTTTACTTTACTTTACTTTACTTACTTACTTACTTACTTACTTTACTTACTTACTTTACTTACTTTACTTACTTACTTTACTTACTTACTTTACTTACTTTACTTACTTTACTTACTTTACTTACTTTACTTACTTTACTTACTTTACTTACTTTACTTACTTTACTTACTTTACTTACTTTACTTACTTTACTTACTTTACTTACTTTACTTACTTTACTTATTTACTTACTTTACTTACTTTACTTACTTTACTTACTTTACTTACTTTACTTACTTTACTTTACTTACTTATTTACTTATTTACTTATTTACTTATTTACTTACTTTACTTACTTTACTTACTTTACTTACTTTACTTACTTTACTTTACTTACTTATTTACTTACTTTACTTACTTTACTTACTTTACTTACTTTACTTACTTTACTTACTTTACTTACTTTACTTACTTTACTTACTTTACTTACTTTACTTACTTTACTTACTTTACTTACTTTACTTACTTTACTTATTTACTTACTTTACTTACTTTACTTACTTTACTTACTTTACTTACTTTACTTTACTTACTTATTTACTTATTTACTTACTTTACTTACTTTACTTACTTTACTTACTTTACTTACTTTACTTACTTTACTTACTTTACTTACTTTACTTTACTTACTTATTTACTTACTTTACTTACTTTACTTACTTTACTTACTTTACTTACTTTACTTACTTTACTTACTTTACTTACTTTACTTACTTTACTTATTTACTTACTTTACTTACTTTACTTACTTTACTTACTTTACTTACTTTACTTACTTTACTTACTTTACTTACTTTACTTACTTTACTTACTTTACTTTACTTACTTATTTACTTATTTACTTATTTACTTACTTTACTTACTTTACTTACTTTACTTACTTTACTTACTTTACTTACTTTACTTACTTTACTTACTTTACTTACTTTACTTTACTTACTTATTTACTTATTTACTTATTTACTTATTTACTTATTTACTTATTTACTTATTTACTTATTTACTTATTTACTTATTTACTTATTTACTTATTTACTTATTTACTTATTTACTTATTTACTTATTTACTTATTTACTTATTTACTTATTTACTTATTTACTTATTTACTTATTTATGTACATACATACCCACAGATATCATTGTAAAAATGTTAAAATCGGATTATAGGGACATTAGAACGTGCTTATTCATTAAAATCTCTATATGCAATTTTTAGCACGATCCCTATGCCTCCCTTACCCATGGTAGCGGGAGGTAAAAAAGGTATATTTGCAATAACTTTCGAAGGCTTATGAGAACACTCTGATAAATATTTTAACTACTTTCCTATGAGTGTATACAATCATTTGACCCGTTTTTATTATTTTCTCTATAAAATGTTCAATGTCTAACCCTTCAATATTCATCTGAGCCATATTTGCGTTATGCGTGAAATCGTAGCACGTGCGCACTGGCCTGTAAGACCAAATGTACTACGGCACCACACGCAATAGTGCTGCTGCCTTGCGGTGCCATGAGGAGCTGCAGCGAAGTACATCACCGTACGTTACAACAACGTTGCCGGAGCTCCGTGTACACTGCTACATTTACTTACTAGTTAAACACTAGTAAGATTACACTGTTAAAGTAAAATGAGAAAAAAATCACACACATAATCACAGTAATGTTTTGAAACCAAAACAAGATGTATTTATCACGTGTTTCCCTATTGCATTCATTTTGTATTACGTTTTATTGTAGTATGTGTTGTCTATGGTTTTATTGCCTCTAGTGCATGTGCAAGGCTGCAAGGTAAGTAATAATCATTAAAATTTAATTGTGAATGGAATGATGTAAATTTAGATAAATATAGACAAGCCTTTATGGGAAAAATGAAAGATAATGATAATTGAAAAAAATAATACTTATTAATAATATTTATCCTTACTCGCTAGAATACACAGAATTTTATGAATATAATAAAAATATTCTAAAAGTAGTTTCTGTTGTAATCGACTACAGAACAGAATTGTGGCATAAAAATTATATCTATTTTATTTTATATATATTACAAAGCTATTGTTTCATAATATTCCTCAAAATTTACGTTATTTTACTTACATTTTAAAATGTTTTTAAATTGTATGAACGAAAAGATTCCAAAACAATATCAGTTTCACACTCGGAAAATATCAAATAATACAATTACTTATTAAATATTATTTTAAATTTATTAAATATGGGGTTATATGTTACTCTTCTATCACTTGGTTTGAAAGTAATGCACATAAATTCCAAATAAAACGTTATATATAATTTTGAGGATGCAACATCCCATAAAACATAATGAGAAATAGGCGTTTGGCTGCCCGCAATCAGCTGTTAAACTGACATATCCGCCATATTGAAACGTCACGTGCAAGTACCTCATTATGAAACTTCATAACAAAACGGTTTGTGAAGCTATGATTTCAACGGATTTTGACATTTAACTGGTAAACTTTCAAACTCAAACGAGCCGGTCCGAGCAATACCGAACTCTCATTCGGTTACGATATTAGCGCTATCCTGCGGTCTGGTGTGTGTGGGAAGAACCTTAGACCAGGAATAGAGGGGAGACAGGGCATGCTATGTATTTCGCCTTAAAAAGACTTTCCAAATAGTCAGCGACTTTCGACCTTATTGAAATGTCAAAGTCAGCTGCAATCACCCAATCGACCAGATGTGTTACATACGTGTGCAGTCGAACGAATAAGTTTTCAACATCAACAAGCGTCACCCAACGTTATCAATTATTATTTTGATTTCTTACGTTCTTGAAAACATACATCTCTAGTTTGATTCATAGTTTTAAATTGTTTTATTTAAGTTTTGGATAATCAAGTATTTATTTATTTAGATTTGGTCAACTGTAACATAACAATATTTAACTGGTCGACTAGCGATTCCATTCCAGCTGATTCAATAAGGCTCAAAATCGCAGAGATGATTTGGAAATATACGCGTGAATATGCCCTGTCTCCCTTCTATTCCTGGCCTAAGGGAAGAACTATTACTTTGCAATTAGAAAACTTCAGGGCACCTGCTCCTACGTCACAACATGGAGGATGATCAGCTGATCTCGGACAACCAAGCTTCAGTTTAACATTGCGTCTTATGCAGCGAATGTGTTTTCTGTACAAGAAATTCAGTTTTTCCTAAATTTATACATGCTATTTTAAAATGTAATTAATCATAATTAAAGATAAGTGTATGAATTATTTACTAGTAAAACAAAGCAGTCGTATTTATAAATATATTTTTAAAAATATTAAATTGAAATAAGTAGCTTGTAGTATCAGGTAGTATTACATTCATTTGAGTTTGTATAAGTTTTTTATGTGTATTGTTAAATGAAAACATGAATATTGAAATTAAAATAAATTGAATTATTATATTTTTTTAATTTACAAAGAAAATTAAATTTGAAATATATATATTTATCTTCGAGTTCATTTTTCTTATTGTCATATTGTGTATTTTTATTGTATATAAATGAGCTTATTGAGTTTATAAGTAAAAAAAATATCTTTGGAAGCCAAAGTACGTTAAATCGATAAATTTAAGTGGATACATAATGTGGATACTTATACATTGACATTTTTTGACGAGGATTATAAATGCCTTTTAAAAATCAATATGAAATCAATAATTGATTACCTCTCTAATTTTTAAACCTTTGTGAGAAACAGACACAAATATATATATATATTCTGTTACTAAAAAAAATTTCATTCAAAATTTGTAATTCTGTCATTTAAAAAATATTTTTTCATGTTTTTTATACATATTATTAAAGAAAATTACATATATTTAAACATTCATACAATATGTTCCTATCCGATTAAAAAATAGGATTGGGTTAGTTTTAATTTAATAACCTGGAACTCATTAAATAATAAGAATGTCCTGACTTATTTTTTACGGAAAACACTCCTCATATACTCACTTTTACACACTCTAATTAGTTTTTCCAAAATAAAACAATAAGTGCCGTAAAAACACAATAAAAGCTTACGGCACGATATTTCTTTAAGACACAATGCAAACTGAAGGTTTGGTAGTTTGGTTGTCCAAGATCAGCTGCTGGCCGCCATGTTGAAACGTCACGTGCAGGTACCCTATGAGGTGCGGGAGGCCACCTGACTTTGACAAGTGCTTGTGGGGCCCAACATAGTTGCCAAGAATACGGCTTGTGTACGTTGCCTGTGTTGCCAAATAAATTTGAGTGTAAAATTAATAAATAAAATTGTAAAGCTAGTTATTATTAATGAATATCATGTTGTTTTACTTTTTAACACATAAACTTAATTTTTAAAATATAGAAGACGTTCAACTTTCATCTGATGGTTTTCTTCAAATTTAGTGCGCCAAGAAATCTCTGTATCGTAGATGGCAGCACAAGTCACATAATTTTTAAAAAATATTTTAAAAATTAAGTTTATGTGTTAAAAAGTAAAACAACATGATATTCATTAATAATAACTAGCTTTACAATTTTATTTATTAATTTTACACTTAAATTTATTTGGCAACACAGGCAACGTACACAAGCCGTATTCTTGGCAACTATGTTGGGCCCCACAAGCACTTGTCAAAGTCACGTGGCCTCCCGCACCTCATTGAGCTGTCACTACAGTGCACAGACCATCTACACTCTCTGCAACAGTGCCACTTTCCTTATCCCCTCTAATATCACAACAAACGCTGCGCGCTGGGTCTACATTATGTCATTGGTTTCTATATTAAATAACTTCATACATGTAAAAAACATGCATCGCAGCAAATCAGCACCAAGTGGAAATGGACACAAACTCTATTTGATTTTACGTATCGTCTTTAATATTCACATACGTATTTAATTATGGTGAACAGCGCTTCAATAAATGTTTAAATACGTTAAAAATGGCAGACAAACTAATTCCAAAGGTGAGTTAATAAACTGTAACTAGAGCAATTCTTATAACTTTACATTTTAGAATATACCTGAGCAAAAATTAAAAGCATTTTCAATTGGTACTATGGGGAAGAGATCTTTATCTAAAAGAGAATTAGAAGAATTGCGTAAAAAAGAACAGGAGGAAGCGGCTGCTCATGTAAGTTATATGTACTCGTATTTGTAGGTTATGATATGAATAATATTTGTTTGACTAATAATTTATCTTTAGTAAAACAAATAAATATTAAATACATAATGATATATTTTAATATAGGCTTTTCAAGAATTTGTTGAAACTTTCCAAGAGACACCAATTAATGGCTCCAAGGTATGGGTCAAAGCAGGAACTTACGATGCTGGCGCAAGAAGTAAGTATTATATGTAATATTTAGTTTCTTTTCTTATAAATAAAATTGTAGAGGAAGATACGAGAGAGAAAGGAAAATTATATAAGCCTCAATCACGGATCTCGGCACCACAAGAATCTTTAACTTCCGCGGAAAGGGCTCAAGAATATGCTAGATTATTAGCATCTGATAGAAAACCTGAACGATTAGGTAGAAAAAGAGCCAAAGACAAAAGTAATTTGGAAACGTTTAAGGAAGAATTGAGACAGTATGTATAAAGATAAATACTGAGGCTTTCACGGCCTGTGTCAATATCAAAATTGCTGGATTCCGGGCTATCGGGCCTTGGTCGATTCGATGTGAAATCACCTGACGGTTCGCCCAAAACTGTGATCAGTGCTGCAAGAACTAAAAAAAAATAAATCACCAGACATTGCATTTAAAAGTTGCTAGAAATCACACCAGACTTGTAGTAAAGTACCCATAAGATATCGAAAATAGTACATTAAAATACAAGTTTCATAAGATGATTTTAGCGCACGGGTTTCTGTTAGAAACGATTGGCTTGTCGCGACTTCTCTAAGGGACAAGTGCGCTAAAATGCTTTACCGAACGTGTATTTTATACTATTTTTTCTATTTTGGTTCTTTGTCAAAAAAATATTTAAAAATATTCGTTATTTTTTTTTTATTTTCTAATTTATGAGCAGTGATTAGGAATTTTTAATTTTTCATTTAATTGTTGGTGACAATGATTATCATTTACTTATATTACTTCATTTCAGTAGGAGGTCTTGTAGGAATAATATTTACTTTAAAATGACAATTATCTAGATATATATTTACCAACCTAAAAGAAATTTGATTTGAGTTCTTTAAAGAAGTACTTTATGACATTCAAATGAGTTTCATAAAGTACATATTAAACAACCAAAATCAAAAATCACCAGATTATTAAGAAATATAAGAAATAATAACCAGTCACCAAACAAGTTGTAAAATCACCAGACCTGGCAACACTACTGACTGTGACGGATATCTTCAGAGTTTCTCGGACGGAGTTCAGCGAGTTCTTTCACAAAGCACTAACACCGAGTTCTTCTTCACACATCGAATCGACCATGGCCCGATAGCCCGGAATCCAGCAATTATGAGTATGTATATATATAACTGTTTTTATAGGATTCAAGAAGAACGTGAAGAACGACATAAATACAAAGGTAATATGAAAACTTTAGATTCTGATTTGGATCTATTGGTTAAATCGGGCGATACTGGATCATTTGATAATGGGGATCCAACAACTACCAATCTTTACCTTGGAAATTTAAATCCTAAAGTATGTTCATTATGTTATTTCTAAAATATTTTAATAGTTTTCTTACCCCACAGATTACAGAGCAGCAATTAATGGAAGTTTTTGGTAAATATGGACCTCTTGCTAGCATTAAAATTATGTGGCCGCGTTCTGATGAAGAGAAAGCTAGAGGACGAAATTGTGGATTTGTAGCTTTTATGAATCGTAAAGATGGGGAACGAGCTTTGCGTAATTTAAATGGTTTTTATATAATATTGAATTTTTTCAGTATCCTAGAAAATAATTTATATTACAGGCAAGGATGTAATGTCGTATGAAATGAAATTAGGATGGGGAAAATCAGTTATAATACCTCCTCATCCTATTTATATCCCACCTGCATTATTGGAATTATCATTACCTCCTCCTCCATCTGGGTTACCATTTAACGCACAACCTCATCCGAAAGATAAAAACGTGCATCCACAAAGTCCAGAAGAACTAGATAAAGTTTTGAATCAGGCCCTTGTTAAAGTTGTTATGCCTACAGACAGAAATTTGTTAATGCTTATCCATCGAATGGTTGAATTTGTAATTCGAGAGGGACCACTTTTCGAAGCCATGATTATGAATAGAGAAATAAATAGCCCATTATTTCGATTTCTTTTTGAAAACCAGAGTCCTGCTCATATTTACTATCGATGGAAATTATTTTCTATGATGCAAGGAGATACACAAAAAGAGTGGAGTCTGAAAGAATTCAGAATGTTTGAAGGAGGAAGCATTTGGAAACCACCCATCATGAATGTTTATACACAAGGTATGCCACCGGATTTAGTAGGTGAGGACGATGCTAAGGAATTATCCAAAGGATCTCTTTCTATTACGTAATGTTTTTATGAAGATAATATTTCTTTCGATTAATTATTTTTATTCTACAGACAAAGAGATCGCTTGGAAGATTTAATTCGAAATTTATCACCTGAGAAAAAGAAAATTGGAGAAACTATGGTTTTTTGTATTGAACACAGTGAGGCGGCGGATGAAATAGCTGAGTGCATTTATGAATCATTATCTAGTAGCGCAACTTTAGTGTATAAGAAAATTGCCCGCTTATACATAGTATCCGATATTTTACATAATTGTGGTGTTAAAATAAATAATGCATCGTATTACCGGAAAGCGTACGTTGAGAACATAGTATATGAACATTGAGACAATGAAATCTTACAATATTTATTTATAGATTCGAAAGTCGTTTAATAAGCATTATGAAACATTTAAATGAAACTTATCGTGGATTAGAAGGAAGACTAAAAGCAGAAGGGTTTAAAGTTAGAGTTTTTAAAGTTTTAAAGGCTTGGGAGGATTCAGCAATATATACTCGAGATTTTTTACATAAATTACATAATGCC
Organism: Ophonus ardosiacus; assembly: GCA_943142095.1. Lineage (NCBI taxonomy): Eukaryota > Metazoa > Arthropoda > Insecta > Coleoptera > Carabidae > Ophonus > Ophonus ardosiacus. Next base: position 23,575,826 of record OW964833.1, on the reverse strand, counting down.
TTCCTCGGACTCGAGGATGTAAGTGTATCATTTCTATATTCTAAATAAATATATTTTATCTAAATTAATTTTTCTTGTAGAATAATGAAAGCAATAATGACAATGATCCTAGCCTTGAAGGTATACCATTGGAAGATGATGCCGATTTCGAAGACGGAATTCCAATGGATGGTGCTGCCTTACTTAAAGGTGTTATGAAACACAATTTGCAAAATTCTCCAACTGCTCTTGATGTTGATGGTATACCCTGTAAGTGTTCTAAAACAGTATTCAGAAAAAAATATTTTACAAATATATGCATATTTAGTAAGTGGCGAACTATATAACGAATTATCGGATAACCAACGTTCGCAAAGTAGCGATGCTGAAGCCCCGTCTGGTTTTATCCCTTCAAAGTGGGAGACTATAGACCCAGATCAAGTTGAAGCGCAAGCAATGACAACTAGCAAATGGGATCAATTAGAAAATAGTACTGAAGACAACAGTGTTGACAGCACACAAAATGATGTTCAGGATAACAGTGACACCGTTGATTCTAGAAATATGAGTGAGGAGAGGAGATTAAAACTCAGAGAAATTGAAATGAAAGCTATGCAATATCAGGATGAATTAGAATCTGGACAAAGAACCTTGAAAAATGGATGGACAATTTCACAGCAGGTTGAACATTATCGAAGAAAATTATTAAGAAAATCTGAGAAAGAAATGTTAAAAGACAAGGAATCCAAAGAAAAACAAAAAAAAGATTGGTCAGAAAGGAGTAGCAAAAGAAGCTCTTCTCCCGAGGAATATTACAAAGAAATGTAAATATATTTTAAAATACAAAAAAAAGATAATAAAATAATAGCATTTATTGCAGAAATTCTTCACGAAGAAAGAAAAGATCTAGGAGTTCCTCGGACAGTTCACCGGAACATCATAGCCGACACAAGTAAGATATTAAAATATATTTTATAAAATACAAGAGCAATGAATAATTTATTATCAATTCATAATTTTAAAGTTTATACAAGACTACTTTGTACAAATGAAACTCTTTTTATGCCTTTTTTTAAATTTACATTTTACATATGTATTAAAATTTATTATTATATGAGTAACTTATAGTATAGTTTGGGTCAAGATAAATGCACATTGACTTTTCTACCCATCTAAGCATGTATTTGCTTAAGCGATTTGCAAGGATAGGAAAACAGAGAGGTATTCACAATTTTTTCCAATTACCAAATTTAAAACAGCACAAAGTAGGTATTAAATTCATAATAAAGTTACTACAAGTTATTAATCAATAAAGTGTTTATATTTTTTTTAAATTACAAATATTTAAAGCATATAATTTAACAATCAACAATAATGCTTTCGTCACATTTTTTACATTTTACAAATATTAAAAACATAATATTACATAAATTAACAATCATCAATAATGGTTTCGTCACATCTTTTATATTTTACAAATATTAAAAACAGATACATAAATTAACAATCAACAATAATGCTTTCATCACATTTTTTTACATTTTACAAGTATTAAAGACAAGTAGATACATAAATTAACAATAATGCTTTCGTAAATTTTTTTGCATTTTACAAATATTAAAAAGATATACATAAATTTACAATCAGCATTGATACTTTCGCTATCACTATTTACACTACCATTTTTATTTATTATAAAATCATCACCGTTCATCACTTCCTGTATGTAAAATAATAATACTCTTTTCCCGTGACACTGGAACATCTACGGCGCAATTAGTGCTATTATATCTGCCCGTCCTTTTTTTACAGTGTCATGGGAATCAGCAAGTTTCATCATGGTAAATGACTAGACGATTTTCTTCGTGGCATTCTTTTAATTGTCACGAAATATTTATATCACCACTCGCTTATTCTTCTCCATTCCTTGTCGTTTATTAATTTCTTTAAAATGAAAACCTGTATTTCGCAATACTCTGTAAAGCTGACACCGATCAATTTATTTCACATTTATCAGTGATTGATCTCTCATGTAAAATTATAACAGACTGAAGTAGTTTTTCTTCGTACATTTTATAAAATTTCCGGCGGATAATATCAGCTTCAAATTCATTGACCACTCGTAATTTACTGGCTTCGCACCTACGTTGTCTTGGTGTAACTCCGTTGTTAAAAATGCGGCGTACAATGTAATAATTCACTTTTGTTAATTCTGTCGTTTTCCGGATACTTCCATCAACACTTTTTAAGGAATTATACACATTCAAAATAATTTGTTTTGCGTTGTCCAATAAATGTTTTTGGTTAACATGTCCTTCTTCACTTAAAATATTATAATTATCTTCTTCATCAGAAGAATCACTCCACGGGTATCACATTTTACTTCAGTTATTTAGAAATTATAACACTTAAAACAAGAATAACGTGAAACAAAGTTTAGCGAAATTTATATACCGTATTTTTTAAAGTGAAACATTGGATTTGTCACATCCATAGTTACGACTTGACATTTGATTGACAGCAATGTATTTGCCTGTCCCATTTAAAATGAAACATAGGAAACGAATTTGACATTTGACAAGACACGTCAATAGAGGTTAATTTTGTTTAAATAATTATACCTGCTTTCTAAATTAAATTTAGTTGTAGGAATAATAATGTGTGCACCTTGTGCCCGATTGATTTTCTGACTAGGCTAAATTAAATGTAATACTTCTGTCAAATTCATTCCCTATGTTTCATTTTCAATGAGAGAAGCAAATGCATTGCTGTCAATCAACTGCATATACCTATTAACTAATATATTGCGGATCCTTTGCTTTTCTTGAAGGAAACACTGTGAAATGGAAATATCATTTCTGCATAAGTCTATCTCACACAAACACCCAACCGCGAATTATGCGCATGCTTAGAAACCTTGACTACTATTGGCCAATGAGGAAATCATGATCACTTTTTGCGAATCACAGAGTTCTATTTATTAACGACTAGCGCGAGAAATTTTAAATTTAAATTTGAGAAATTACACAATGTACCTACTATTTATTTTGAATGTAAATTCTTGAATATAAATATTAAAAATAATTAAAAACATTGACATATTCTAGTGCTAAATTTGAATTAAATAATTTACTTTGTTGTACTGTAAAAATAATAGGAATACAATCTGGTCAGGATTAATTTATTTAGGTGACAATAAATTACTGTATGAAACACAAAGCAAATGCTTTCGAAGTGCAACTACAAACAGAAATGAAATCAAACGTCAAAGTCAAACCATGTGCTCGCTGCATCAATAGGGCAGCGTTCCAAAACCTAGAATACCGAGTTTTGGCGTAGAGTATGATGTGTTGTGTTTAGGAACGAATGAGTTTTGTTGAAGTAAAAAATTGAAACTAAATTAAAAATAATTTTAAAAAACTAACAAAACTACTTATAATTGCAACATTAATGTCAAGCCCGTAATAAAAGCGCTTTTATGGAGCACTCTCCTCAATATAATGTGAAAGTACGCTCCATAAAAGCGCTGTTATTATAAAAGTATGCTCGTAATACACGCCAACGTATTTACTTATGTTTATTTTCAACCAAAAGCATCTTTTCTTCCTCAAGAAGGCAAATTACTTTCATATGTTGAGAATCGTGAGCATCTACGTTTGAAAATATTGTGGAGTCATTTCTATACCCTCCTCGTTAGTAAAGTAAGTAGAACATCACTTTGGAGTAAACTCTGGCTGTTTTGGAACAGGTTGAGTAAACTCTGAGAGTAAGGTTAGTTTTGAAACGACTTTGAATAATTTCGTACAGAGTAGGATTTTGAAACGCAGCTTAGCCAGCGACGCTGTCAGCGTTAGCCAATAGTAGTCAAGATTTCCGAGCATGTGTATAATGGGGAAGTTTAGCATGGTAAAAATTCTACATAACATACTATTTTCTCACAAATATAACACAAATGACTGCTGAAATTGAAATTAAAAATTAAAATTATTGCTTCATTTATTTATAATTAATATTCTTTAGGTAAACTTTAAGTACGTCACAAGTCAGTTATGCGCAAACTCAGACAGAACGGTGAAATCGAACCACTTGAACGTAGGTCGTACCAAAGCGTAAAAGCGATTCACTGGCTTAGACCAGGAATAGAGGGGAGACAGGGCATATTCACGCGTATATTTCCAAATCATCTCTGCGATTCACTCGTATGTAACACATCTGGTCGATTGGGCTATTGCAGCTGACTTTGACGTTTCAATAAGGTCGAAAGTCGCTATGATGATTTGGAAAGTCTTCTTACGGCGAAATACATAGCATGCCCTGTCTCCCCTCTATTCCTGGTCTAAGTTCACTGGTAACCGTAACCGCGTACGTCAGTATATCAGTCGACATACGTTGCGCCAAGCCTCTACCGACGTCATCACAGCTTAAAATCGGCTTTTCGGGCAAATCTGGGCATTTTTGAAAAAAATAAAACATGTTACATCATTTTTCAAGTCATTTCCCATGGAATAAAATAATAAAAAAAAATCGCTAAACTTCCCCATTGCCGGTTGGGTGTTTGTGTGAGATAGACTTATGCAGAAATGATATTTCCATTTCACAGTGTTTCCTTCACCTACTCTTATGGGAAAGATACAAGCATTAGCAATATATTAGTTAATAGGTATATGATCAACTGTCAAGTCGTAACTTATAGGAAAATTCAACGGTTATCTGTCGTATTGACAAAATGTCATTAAGGATTAATTTTGTTTAAATAATTATACCTGTTTTCTAAAAATTAAATTTAGTTGTAGAAAAAATATTGTGTGCACCTTGTGCCTGAAATATGTTTAGTGATCTCGGGTGGTTTCTGGCCAAATTTCTTACAATATTCAAATATAATACTTCTGTCAAATTCGTTCTTTATGTTACATTTTAAATGGGACAGGTAAATACATTGCTATCAATCAAATGTCGAGTCGTAACCATGGATAAGACAAACCCAATGTTCCACGTTAAAACATACTCACGGCAGTAAAAGATTTTAACTGTATATTTCCCGGTTTGTACCGTAAATTTGGTAATCCACTCCTGGCCTCTCAGGTAAGGAAATATCCCGGGGTGATGGATGGATTAACCGACCTTAAGAAGTCGAAGTCAATGTGCATTTATCTTGACACAACCTATACAATTCAAAATTTTACATTAACACATGATCAGAATAAGGTGGATGGTAGCTAGTTACTTTGTTGGTAAAACTGTCATTCTTGACTCTTTGGTTTATCTTCAGGTCTTACAGCAGATCACCAGTACCAGTTCGTAAATCACGGCATTCTCGGTCTCCTTGTGGTAGAAAATCAACCCGCGCACCTTCGCCGCCAACTCCACCTAGGATTCGAAGTCGGTATTCTCCTAGTTCGAGCTCTAGTAAAGTTAAGCGTAGCAGAAATTCCATTTCACCTTCAAATGGTCACAAGAATAGCATGTCGCCTATAAGATTATCCAAACACAGGTTGCAGTCACCATCCCCTCCTCGTTTATCCAAATATATTCGGGGAAAGTCTCCTTCTCCTATTAAATATAGATTAAGTCCACAACATTCCCCACGAACTAAGTACAAGAATCAATCGCCTGAAATACAAAAAAAACATAGGCATAAACATAAACATTAAATTTATGTACTAACACGTTTCTTTTTGTCACGACACTGTATATGTAATGTTTGAAATTTGCAGTGTTTAACATATTTGTTCAATACATTTTTGAAACGAACAGTAATATTTAAGAATTTATTGTACATGTGTTTAAAATTTGAACGAATCATGATTTATTTACTTATAATTTATACAATTATATAAAATACGTAAGGTGTAAATATTTTAGCGATCAGTATCATTTTATGTAAAAATCTACTTATACTTTATTTAAATTAGGAATACATATTTTCTAACTATCTGATATATCTGTATATTGATTAGGTACGTGTATATAGAGTTGGGCAAAATTGTTTTTATATATATATATATATATAAATTAGTATAGCACCCGGGAACATACGTGACTTTTTGCTTTAAATCAATCATAGGTTAATGCTTACCAGTAATATATTAAAGGTCAAAGAAATAGAGTTGCTTGGATTTGTTCACCATTTTTTGCAGTTTCCCATCAGTACTGAAATGCAGACATGATACGTCCAACATACTGAAGAGACTGTAATATGTTAAAACCTAATAGCCGAGACAGACGGCAAATAAATATTAAATATCATTAGTATAATTAGTAATTTACCTTAATTCTTAATTACCCAAATACATGACAGACGATAAATAAAATTACGTTAGCGCGCACGCGCAAATTGACATCAAATGTCATTCGACATGCTTTACAATTTTAAGGTGGGTTTATGCTCGCAAATTTAATAATAAGAATAGTGTTAAAGTTATACACATGTGTCGATTTATGCTGCAGCTTGGACCCAAAATAGGACGATTTAACTAAACTTATGTATATCCGAAAGTGCAACGTTTAGCCAGTATTCTGCTTCAGAGTTCTAAAAAAATTATTTTTTCTTATAATAACGGAACGGTTTGTTTGATTTGAATGAAATTTTATATGACAATCCATATGGATATAGTTTCTTTTAAGATGATATTTATTATTATTAGTGAACCACTAGTGTATGAAAGTTAGGTGCCACGACCGTGATTAGTCCATAACTTTTTAATGACAAAGTCAATAACGTAAAGACAGAAAAAAATTAAATGTAAGGGGCTGCACAGTGAAAACAAAAACAAATTTTATCTAGCAGTCTATCCAAATATCAAACAACTGTACAACAATACATAATGTTCCAATTATTACAGAATAACACTTATTTAACAAATACCGAATTAAATAAATATATAGCAGTAGTTATGGTTAAGGTAAACAATACTATTACAAAAATATTAATACTTATATAAATGAATATGAGTGTATGAAAATAATAATATTTATTCAAAACAGCACATTTGTACAGGAATAAGTCACAAAATTATACACACACGTATAAGAAAACTCATATTTTCAAACACAAATTAGTAGGTAGGATTAGTGATGTGTGTCGGGTAAATACCCAATGGGTAGGTAAATAAAATTCGGATATTTACCCAAGGTTATATTTACCTACCCAATTGTAAAACATGTCTTAACAAGTTCATAGCCATTAGTGGGCCCTTGACTTTTGAACATGCAGCTGCAAATTGTACCTGCCTGAACGATCGGCAGTTAATATACATATGTGTTTTGGCGACAAATATTAAAACTCGGTAAATATGGCCAGGGGAAAATGCTGTATGGAGTTTTTTAATTCGAATGATAAAGGGGTAATTTGTAAATATTGTTCCGCACAGTATGTTCATGCAAATGTCAAGAAAATGGAAAATCAAAAATTAATTTATACGAATTTAAAATTTGTTTTAATGTTGATAAATGTAATATAGAATAATCAGTTTACTATATTCAATAATGAATTTGTTGAATATTAGACCTTAATGATGTGTATTTTAAAACTTCGACATTAAAACGCATTTAGGACGAACTATTATGACGAAGGGCTCGTATACCCACTTATGGATAAATACCCGGGTATTTACCTTTAAAAATAAATAATTGGGTATCTTGCATCACTAGGTACGATTGAGTGGTTCTAGCGTATAATCAATAAGATTGTCATCAAGAGATTTTAAAGATAAGATATAACGTCACGAATATGGCATCATAGATAAGGGATGACGTAATAGATACAGATTTAAGACATTCTTATCAGTTCTGAAGATTTCTTCAAGACTTTATTATCAGTTCTTAAGATTTCTTTAAGACGTTCTTATCGGTTCTTAAGATTTTTTATGAAATTGAAGAAGCTTTGAGATTTGTTTTAGTTTAAAGAAATTCAAAGTGAGTTTATTTGGAAATACCACAACTAAAAATTATGAAAATTGGTATACTTGTATAAGAAAATACGTAGAATCCGACGGCAAAGTCTGAAATTTTCAAATTCGACCAAGTTTTGGGTGGTGAATTTTACCCATTTAAGGGTAGAAGCTACAACTTTAGTTTTATGAAAAATTAATTCCCCGGGTCAATATTTATATGTACACCAAATTTCGTTAATATACAGGTGTCCCTTAAATAGTGGGACATTGTTTAACCACAGATTCCTGAGGCTAAAATAAGACGATTTTACTAAACTTGCTTCTACCGGAAAGTGTACCATTTAGCCAGAATTCTGCTTCAAAGTTCTTCGAAAAAAAAATTATTTTGCTTATAATAACAGAACGCTTTATACGATTTGGTTGAAATTTGGTATGACAGTTCATATGGTTATGTCATCTTTTAAGGTGATACTTGTTATTATTAGTGAACCACTAGTGTATGAAACTTAGATGTCCCAACATTGATTAGACCGTAACTTTTTAATGGCCACGCCGATAACATGAAATTATTTTTTTCAGAAAGATACATTCAATGGTAAACTTTTCTCTTTCTGTTTAATTTGTGATATCTGTTACGGTTCAGACAGAAAAAAAATAAAATCTGAGTGACTGAATCGTGAATTTTTTTAAAATAAATTTAATCTAGCAGTCTATCCAAATGACAGTAACGAGTTGTCAATCCGCGGTAACCACCGTCAACAGATGGCAGCATTGACATCTTCGTAGTGGGGAAAACATTGTATTTTGTGCATTGATGGTATTGGAGTAATCTCGAATTTTTGATTTAGTTCCCTTATTTACGTGAAATAATTAATTAAAATAAGATGTTTATCTCACTCGGACATATCTACATATATTTAAATTGTGCAGTAAGGCCAATAGTGGAAGGAGAAGCAACATTATAGATAATTTTAATATTTTAGCTGATCAAATAATAATGTGTGGTTTCCAATTTAATAAAAGAAACAATGTGGAAATTCACGGTCTTTGTTTACAAACATTTAATTTAAAAGGGATTCCACATAATATCCGCATTTGCCTTGAAAACAATGTACAACAGTGGAAGTGTATGTGCAGCTGCAAAGCAGGACAAGGTGCTAAGTGCAAATATATTGTTGCACTTATGTTGTATTTGGAAAGATGCTTTTAATTTAATGGTTTTAAAATCATTATGTATTATATAACTGCATCCATGTATGTTTCTAGGAAATCCAAAAAAAATCTTCTCTAACGATTGCCTTATCAGAAAGTATGTCTTTTTTATAATTAAAATATGATCTTATCCTGCAACTCACTCTTATTTCTGAATATCAGTTTCAGTGCACTCTAGCTCTATAACATTTCTGACTTTTTTTTTAATATTTCGGAATATTTAAAATATGTTGTTCTCTTATCAGGTATGAAAATAATTGGTTATAAAATTATATAAAATATTTCTAGCATTTCCCAAAAATATCTTCTAGCAGTTGAATATGGTAAATTAAAAATTACACTTATTACCTTAAGTGTATTATTCGTCTTTAATTTAAAAAGAAATAATATTTTTTTTGAGTAGGACAGGCATTCTTTTTCAAAAGAGATCTTTTATTTGGATTTTTTTCTGTAAATATTTTTTATATTATTAAAAAAAATATACAATTTACCTTGATAATAATCCGAAGACAGAAAATGAGCAGAACACACATTCATATATCGTGTCACTTTCCTATTTTTAACGCAATTACCCATTTTTTCGCATTTCTTTGTCCTTTGGGAAGTAGTGCATTGACATTTGTGCACTAACGTAATTATTGCACTGCGGTACAGAGCAATATTGCTTACATTTGCTAGACATTTCTCTCACTTTTGCTTGGTTCTTATGCTAGTACAATTCACATGCTGCAATGTTTTCCCCACGACTCGCATTTTTAATTTCGCCACCAGATGTCAGATACTTTGTTGGCTCTCATCAATCTTCTCAACTTGTTTAGGAGTAAGCTAACATATTTATTCGTGTTATTTATAATAATGGTAGTAAAATACTATTAGGCCGAACAAACGGATGTTACAAGTTTCTGAATAATGCGAAGGAATTTTTTGACAACCCATAAACAATTGTTACTGTCATTAGAAATTAGGTGTTTTTGATATATGGATAGACTGCTAGATTAAATTTATTTTTAAAAAATTCACGGTGCAGTCACTCAGGTTTTATTTTTTTCTGTCTGAACCGTAACAGATATCAGAAATTAAACAGAGAGAGAAAAGTTTACTATTGAATGTATCTTTCTGAAAAAAAAAATAATTTTATGTTATCGGCGTGGCCATTAAAAAGTTTCGGTCTAATTAATGTTGGGACATCTAAGTTTCATACACTAGTGGTTCACTAATAATAACAAGTATCACCTTAAAAGATGACTTATAACCATATGAACTGTCATACCAAATTTCATCCAAATCGTATAAAGCGTTCCTTTATTACAAGCAAAATTAATTTTTTTTCGAAGAACTTTGAAGCAGAATTCTGGCTAAATGGCACACTTTACGGTCAAAAATTTCGGTAAAAAATTATTTTGTATTCAAAACTTTTATTATCTCTAAATCTAACGAATATTACATAATGTTTCTTTGATAATTAATTTCATTTAACATTTCTTTCTATGACGTATGTACTCCTGTGGTCCAAAAAATGTCTACTTCAAGTATACTACCCTTAACTTTGATTTTTTTTAAAAAAATTATTTTTGTTTCATGATCAGCACGTCGTACAGTATATACCCTTTAATTTTTTATCCTCAGTTGTGGAACAGCCTGTAATAAGAAAATATGTAGAATCTGATCGTAGTCTGATAATTTCTACCTCAACCCATTTACGGGTTGAGGGTACAACAGCTCTATTAAATAGGTTAAAACAAGGTAAGTTATAATGAAAATGGCTAAAAAATTTATAACGTCTTTTGTTATTTATTTTTACATAGGTTAATTATAATATTATAATAGCATGGGGTCCTCCACCTTAGTAACAAATCAGAACATGAGACATTTATATTAAAACTAGAACTTAAAACTGTATGTTAAAGACTATCAAACTTTGAAAAATTTATTAGTTTTTAAAATAATCGAGTTTTTAGTAACATTTTCTTATCTCTATATTTACGTCACGCATTTATTCTATTTATTATCACTACTTTCAAATCATTTTTATAAAATACGGAATCCATCTTCAAGTAAAAGAATACAGAAAATAAGAACAAAAAAAAGAAACAAGGAAAGTTAACCAAATAATACTTATCTAAATTTATAATGCCACGGCGGATTCGTTGCGTTGTATGAAGGCTACCAGTGGTAATCGAAACTTGACTACAATCCCTGATAACATAACTAACAGATTCGCCAAGCTCGCATAAAATCTGGCAGCCAGATTTATGATTAGTTTGCATTCAGTAGCCAAGAGGGGCCACCATTGCATCATAGTTTGCATTCAGTAGCCAGGAGGCGCCACCTGCATCATAGTTTTGTCGTCAAATACTAGTTGGCGCATTGCTACCGATAATTATGGTTTCTGCAGTATCAGATTATTTGAACAAATTCAAACCTTTCAAACTGATTTTACGTTTCAAATATACTTATAATGAATAATTACTTTCTTTCGTACGCGCCTGAATTATAATTCTGCTTTATTTCAGCAAAAATTTGAAATATTAACGTATGTTGTGATTGTTGTGAAATATGTATACTGCATAAAATATTAAAATAAATAGCTATCCTTCACTGAATGTTTATTAAAAACAAAAAGTACATTTCGACAACAAGGTCATCGTTAGTTGTGTACTGGGAAATACAAAACCACAGGGTGTAGTCCTGGAATGTTGTGTAATTAAGGAAATCCCAGGTATCTGGAAAGTATTGGTCAGGAGCACGAAGCGTCAGGCGCATTACTTTCAAGATTAGGGCTTTCCTTAATTATTTTACAGAGCCGTCAAAGTACATTTATGATATGCATATTTGTTTTCTACTTTTGTCAAATTTTAATAAGTTATTGCCTGGCGGAAAAATATCTGTATTTAATAGACAATCTGCAAATCTGTATGGCTTCCAGGCTGTTTATAATTTTTCTTTTCTTTACGTTTTTGAATACATTCTACATCATTTATATCGGGGCTGGTTTTACCATAAGGTGGGTGAGACGACCACCTCAGGCCTCCGATTTTAACCGGCCTCATAAAAATTAGGATTTGCTTTTATACTGGTGTCCATTTTTAATGGCCACCATTGCTATCTCTAGAACTATAAGAACTACAAAGACGGTTAAACGGGCAAACAATTTCTATTTCACAAGACAAATTTAAAGAAAAGTGCAAATATTTTTTTCAACCAGTGGTTTTCAAAATATGGAGCCCAACTTTTTTATTTTAAATGAGAATATATAATTTTTATTCAATTTTGACGTTTTAAACTGTTATTATTAGCTCCATAGCAACAACTGCAAGTAACATTTTATTCACAAGGGAATTAAAAAATTTTAAATCACTCTCACAAAATTTTAACTCTGCAATAAAAAATTCCTACATTTAAAAATAACATCAAGAACGAAAATAACACCACATTATTTATCAGACATTATCAGCCCTTTTCATTATTTTTTACGACATAAATGACAGACAATAAAGCTTTATAAATTGATGACTTGTCGTCTATCAGCGACGATTGTCATGCTCAGCCTACTAACTGATCAGTTTTTTATTTTGTCGAAATTAAATATTATAATGGTTTTTATTATTATTTCGTCAAAACTGAATAAAATACTGTACAAACCAATGTCTGATTTTCGTACCTGATGTCATTTAAATGCATTATTTGTTGCAGAGTGAGTTAAAAATTTTTAGACGACCATTGTGATAAGTATGATAACTCAACGTAGTATCCAAACACTGAAAGTTGAACTTATGTAATGAGTGTTACTGTTACGATATATTTCATATCGCAATAGTTGACAGTTGACACGGTTGCTAGGTTACCAAGTCATTATTTTCTAGCTATATGTGTATACATTATTCATTTGTCTGCTGTCGTACATTTGAACCTAAATTTCAGCTTTGTAAATAAAGTAAAATTTATTTATGTTCGTCTAAAAAGTAATGATCGTAACTTGTATGAAATTCAAATATATTAGCTCGTGTGTATTGACTTGTACTCCACTACGCGTCGTGCGGCAATTTACACTGGCATGATATTTGGTATTTTTCATAATTTGTTACGAAAATAACTATTTCATAATACCATACTGTTACTATGATATAACAGGATTAAAATCAAAAGTGAAAAGATAAAAACGGTAGTCTACAATTAAAAATCAAGTATTCCTAGGAAAATAACATCATCTTGATGACAGAAAGAGAAGAATTTTATTATCATTATTATTATTATTATTATTATTATTATTATTTTATTATTCCTAAATGTTTAAATTTTATGTTATTACGAAAAATCTTGAACGCCACAAGGCCGATATGCAAATAAAAAACTCGGCTGATTTAAAACCTCGGCTATCGTCTCAGTTTACAAAACTCGACTATCGTCTCGGTTTACAAAACTCAGCCGCGTCCGTTATTTACCACATAGCGGCCCAATGATCTTAATAACTATAATTTTGTGAACAGTGCATGTGAATTTTCTGTACTTGATTATTTGAATTAGAGATTTTCTATTTGAATTATGCATCATTATTATTTTGGCCTCTAACATTATACCGCCTTAAGCCTCCAAATTTATAAAACTGGCAATGATTTATATTGAAACCATGGCCCGTATTATGATTATGTAGTGCAAGAGAAGAATACCAAATATTTTTATTTTTGATATGGTATAAAATATGTTATTTTATTTCGAACGTACAACATATCTTTAAACGTAGACAAACACAATGGGTTGACTGCTCCAACTGATGAATTTTATAAAATAATAGAAATCTGTTTAAAAATTTTTGAAAAATATTTTCCTAAATTATATAGTAAAAAAACCTAAAACTTAAATTATTTAAACATATTAAACAAATCCCATTAATATGTACTTGGTTATCTATTGATGAAGAATGCATAAATCATAAAAAGTATATTATTGAAAAATTATTATTATGTAAAATTTACAAAAACTCAAAACTACTAAGTCAAAAAAAGGTTAATGAAACGAAAACTAATCCAAAATTGAAAATTTTGCAGCATAAATGATGATAAACATGTATTTTCCATTTCATTACTTTATTGTTTCATGTAATGTATTTTTGTTATATTTTTTTGTCACAGAATGGATTTTTTTGTTAAATAAATCGAAATACAGCCAATTATTATTGTTTTTATTTGGTACACGCCTATAAATTAAATAGTGGAATAATTAAAATTGTTGGATATGTAAGGAAGATTAATTAATTTATTTTAACTGTTTGCACCTGTCCTGTCCCAGTGTCCCATGTAATAGTAATTTTCCCGAAACCGCCAAGAATATTGAATTTTTATGACTATCTTGAGTCTTGATTTGATAGTTCGTATTTGCAGTATGTACTAGGTATGTAAAATTTTAATTGTCTTTTTTGAATATTATTAATGGTACTTAACCGTAGACGGTTTTGAATGTTTTTATTTTTTAATACATTTGTCAAAAATGACAAACGCGAATTTATGCACTTATGTTTTTGCTGTATTGAGTCTGTATTGATTTTTAACTCATCAATGGCACTAGTATCAATTAAGATTCCAAAATTTGTAATTATTTATTATCTATTCCAAAAATATACTTGGTTTTTCTTCAATTTTAAGGAATATATTTGTTAGTTAATAGTAAATTATTATTATTGTATTTTTTACTTACTATTATATTATATCATATTTAATAATAAATAATTATCATCCTTTCAAATTTCTTGGTGTATTGTCACATCTATTGCATATTGCGATTTCATTCGAAGAAACAGCATTTGCAGTTCTCTCAAACTCCCCTCTACTGCCGTATCAAAGACCCAAACCCAAGCATCTGGCGCGACGTCAAACATGGTTGGGCATAATATTTTTGGCGCGTAAAATGAAATGACAGATCATTGTTCACAATCAACATCTTATCAAACAGAAAAATCATAAAATTAATCATGGAAATAGGATGCTTAGTTTTCGTGTGCAATATTTGCAATTATACAAGCACTAAAGACAAAGACATGGAAAAACATGTCACCGAAAATTATGCATTTAAATGTAAGTAATTTAAATTATAAAAATATAACGTTTTTTAAATTTTTAGCTGATTATTCTGGAATAAAGTTTTATTTCCGTACACAATTCGTTCGTTTATTGTCAACCAGGCTTCGCACGGGTAAAGCTAGAATAATGATTAGCTACACGTGTACCAGTAATTATTCACATTTTCTTCGAAGACATGCGCTGCATAGGGAGCCAGCTACCTGCCTCGCATTGTACATGTAACAGACTCCGTCCACTGCCCTCCAGAACCCCGCATCGCCCCTAACAACACCCTTTTCTAAACATGTCTCATGTATTTTTACTGATGTACATATAATGCAAGCTATCTCTCCGACAATTATCGAAAATCTGCTAACGATTAAAACTTAACTATAGATACAAAGATAAAAAAATCTGATGTGGCCAACACAAAACCTCCCGCTATTTAATTTTTACATACATACATAAAATCACGCGTTTCCCACTTAGGGGGTTAGCAAATACCCGGAAACAATATTAACAATGAGAAAAGGGATAAGAGTAAGAGCTCAGCTGACTCACTTCACTCTTTAACAACATTCTTCTTTCGCCTTGTCCACAATGATCATAGCATTCATACATAAGAACATATTAAAGTGACCGATTTTCGGTAGCGAATAGCCCCATCCGGACCACAATAATAGTTACGCCATTTTTATTAATTTAAATACATACTTACGTATTTACTAACGCTGCAAACTGTTCCATTGCATAAAACTATTGATTTATATACTATTTTCTTTTTAAAATGTAACTATTATTAATTTGAAGTGATTAGTTTTTTGACAGTGACATTTACTGTAAGTTACATTCATTTGAAATATGAACTGTGTAACAAAGGAATTGTGTTTATCTTAGGCTTCGGGACTAATAAAAAAAAATATTTTTAAATTTATCTGCAAAATATATAGAAAAAGTATTAATGTATTCCTGTAGAAAATTCAATAATATTTAATTGTCATAAGACATAAAATGCCAAAAAATGGCATTTAATGATATTTTTTGAAGAAAAACCATTATGAGCTTCAGGTAAAGTTCCATTTCCGGTTTTCCGATTTACACCAAAATCTAATGGCTTGTTTTCATATTAGAATAGGATAGAAATACAAGGTTTCAGAATTTTCTGAATGATAGTATTTGAGTTAGAGCGAAGACAAAATCCCTACACATACACACACACATACATACATACATATATACACACACAGACACACAAACATACATACATACACACACACACATACACACATACAGACATCATCGTGAAAATGTTAAAAATGGATTCTAGGGACCTTAAAACGTGGTCATTTACTAAAATCTCGATATGAGATTTTTAGCACGATCCCTATACCTCCCTTACCAAGGTTAGCGGGAGGTAAAAAATAAGTGAAATCATCCCCTATTGTACCGCCTTGAGGGATGATTTTTCAAAAACCCTTCTTCAAAATTGGTTCAGCGGTTTAGGCGTGAAAACGTAACAGACAGACAGACAGACAGACAGAGTTACTTTTGCATTTACTATATTAGTATAGGATGCGCACATCTTGCACAATGACCACGTGACATTCTACAGTGATAGCTCAAACACAACACGCTACCAGCATGCTACTAAATTTTACATAAAACTTTTCTAGTTATTTTGACTTCTTCTCTATGTTTTTCTTCTTTTTTAGCGGGAGGTAAAAAATAAGTGAAATCATCCGCTATTGTACCGCCTTGAGGGATGATTTTTCAAAAACCCTTCTTCAAAATTGGTTCAGCGGTTTAGGCGTGAAAACGTAACAGACAGACAGACAGACAGACAGAGTTACTTTTGCATTTATTATATTAGTATAGGATGCGCACATCTTGCACAATGACCACGTGACATTCTACAGTGATAGCTCAAACACAACACGCTACCAGCATGCTACTAAATTTTACATAAAACTTTTCTAGTTATTTTGACTTCTTCTCTATGTTTTTCTTCTTCACTCGTTTTTTGAAACCCTGTGTGTAAGAGTTGTTTCCGTTCATCTATTTATTTAACGAAAGTTGTGAATTTACTGTACGCAATAAAAATATTTAAACTCGATTAGGTGCTACTAAGCCCTTGTTTTGGAAGCCATATAGAAAAAAAAAAAATTAAAACAATGGAGCCAAAAAGCATACGAGTTTTAGTGTAAAAATTCAATATTATTTTATCTGTAATTAGATAAATTGTGTATCAGTATTATAAAAGGAAATTTTGTTCTAAATAAACAACAAAGACTGTATTTAAGTCAAAATGTATAAAATTTGCGATCAAAATAGTAACACTGTCTCCAACTTGAAAAACACGCGAAATTTCAAAATGTTTAACCAATCACAAGTGAGGATTAAAAAATTTCTTATATTCAAATAATATTAATAATTTTGTAAATTTTAAAGGAAAATCGGTTGTCAATATGGTCCTTATTAATTGGTCATTTCAATAACCATTTGATGAAAAAAAAGTGCAACAAAAATATTTCCAGCGAAGAAGTGCAACCCACCTAGAACCAATTTCATTGCAAAAAAGAAATAATATTTTTTTAGTGTCAAGTTGTCCCTACCAGTTTAGATTTAATTAATTAAAGTGTATGCAAGCGCAATAATATATGTCAATAGCGCATGCGTACACCTATTAAAACAATATAGAAAATTCGGGAAATTTTAAAGGGAAGGCTGTTGTTACTATGGCCTTGCTAATTTGTCATTTATATAACAATTTAATACAAACAAATGCAACATAAATATTTCTAGAGCTAAGAAGCACTATGAACCTAAAATCAATTTCAATGAAAAAAATGAAATAAAAAAACATTTTTTTAGCGTCAAGTTGGCCCTACCAATTTTGATTTTTAATTGTCTAAAGTGTATGCAAGCGCAATAATTTATGTCAATAGCGCATAAAAGCGCATGCGTACACCTATTCAAACAAAATAGAAAATTCGGGAAATATTAAAGGGAAGGCTGTTGTTAACATGGCCCTTCCTAACTTGTTATTGTAATAAAAAATTAATTAATACAAATGCAAAAAGAAATATTTATGGAGCGAAAAAGCGCACTGTAGCTAAATTTGTTTGCAATGAAAAAATATACTATAATAATTAGTTTTTTTGGTGTCAAGTTGGCCATACCAAATTTTACCTCTAATAATATAAATTGTATAAATTTTTAATAATTTATATTAATGGCGCAAAATAGCGCATGCCTATATCTATATTAAGAGAAAAGAAAACTTCCTTATTTCCAAAAAGGAAAGGCTAGTGTCAATTTGACCCTTCCTAACTTATTATATCATTTACTTCTCATTGAGAAAAGCGCTAAAAGTAATAGTCATGGAGCAAGTGAGTGCAAAACAAGGGAAATTTACTAAAATAATAAATTTTTGTTTTTATTAAAAAGGCGGGCCAACTTGACTGAGCCCGTACGTCTTACTGGTGCCATTAAAAATACGATGTTGAAAGCACAAATGCATTGTTGGGACACTAATTCAAAATTATATAACACTGTACTTGGAATAATACTAGCTTCTTTTTAGTTTATGTTTTGTATTTTTTTATTAAAAAACTAACGTTTCGGCACCATAAACTGGTGCCTTCTTCAGGAAAAATTGACAAAAAAAAACAAGTAAGGTAACATGAAAAGTACGTAAATGTTATCTTTTTTATGTATACAATTTACTAGACAATATATGCATGCCCGGCAATAACTTGGACGGCGAACATGCATCTTCTCAGGAAAACTTTCCTTTGCCAGAGGAAAAACCGTCCCAAAAAATGGCAGAGAAGTGATCTGTATAACTCAGAGACGCTTTATCGGTAACGGATGTTACAAAAAGTCTAGAAAAAAAAATGTACACATATTACAAATTACAACATATTTAATATTGGAATCCAAGCGCGACTAAGTTCTAAATCGTCACAATGAATGAGATTGATATTTCTGGTTTTATAAATCTCAATGGCTTCTCTAATTAATCAGTTGTTAAGTCGTGTAGGTCTAGCAATAATTTTAGTTTCTTCAAATTTAATTTGCTGGAATTCTTCCAAGGCATGCTTTGCAACAGACAATTTCCCAGGCTGGTTCAATCTGATCGATCGATGATGTTCATTCAATCTTGTAGAGACAGTTCTACCAGTCTGGCCGATGTAAACTCTCCCGCAGACACATGTAGTTCTGTAAATCCCTGATGATTGAAGAGGGATGACGTCTCTCACTTGTTTCAACATATGACGAAGTTTAACATATGGAGAAAACGAAATCTTCATGATCTTACGAAGAATTCTACCATTCTTGTCCGTTACGTTTTTTACATAAGGAAGCGATGCATATAATACGTTCCTTTCTTTTTCATTGTTTGATGGTCTTTTCGCTTTAAGACATTTTTCAATTGAAGACACAGAAAATCCATTCTTCATAAAAATATATAATTTCATTCATCTCTTCTTTTAATTTATCTGGATGGCATATATCTGTAGCTCTTCTTATTAGACATTTGATAGTGCTAAATTTCTGTGTAGGGTGGTGGTGTGAATTTGCATTAATATATAGATTTGTGTGCGTTGGCTTCCTGTAGACTGAATAAAGTAAGGAACCATCTTCTCTTCTTTCCAGTTATACATCCAGGAAAGGAATAATGTCATTTTCTTCAACTTTTACGGTAAACTTAATATTTTCATGGATGTTATTCAGGTGGTTTAAGAAAATCGATGTTTTGACGCCCATGGGGCCAAATAGCGAAGACGTCATCAACATATCGTAACCAAAGAGAAGGTTTCAACGTAGTAGATTCCGAAGCTAATTATTTAATGAACTCCATATAATAATTAGCTAAGGAAGGACACAGAAGATTACCCATAGCAACACCATCTACTTGCTTATAATATTATTTGTTAAAAATAAAGAAGGATGAAGTTAGACAATGTCGAAAAATAATAATAATAATACAATTCACAATCGGGCGGAGTGGTACATCTTTCTTATGTACTTTCGGTAAACCATAAAATCGAGGAACATAAGGGTCTTGTGGAATAAGATTCTTGATAATATCTTTATCTAAGCTTGATTGTTTCGATAATTTAGTAGTTTGATATTTAACAGTGCTTAGGAGATTTTTCGACACTTTTGTGTTGGCAGGATCTTCTAATACAAAGTTGTTTTTTTAATATAATCATCTTTATTCATGACTACTGTTGCTTTCTCTTTATCTGCAGGTAAAATTATCAAATTTTCGTTGTTACGTAAATCTTTAAGAGCTCTAAGTTCACTCTTCGGCAGATTATTTTTTAAAGGACGTGACTTTTTCAAAATCTTAGCCGTCTCTACTCGAACTTCTTCAGCTTCTTCTTCTGGTAACATCTGAACAGCTGATTCGACGGCAGTTACTTGTACTTATTCCAACATTGTGGGACCAATGCAATGTGAAAACATTGAAAAAGGCTCAATGCAATATTTTAAAACCATTTTTGGATGGCAAGTAACAACTGCAGGTTATATAATCAGAAGAGAGACAGGTTTCAAAAATCTAGAAGTAATTATTATAGAAAAAATGCTCAACATTTGGCAGAAAATGCTACTCATGCCAAAAGAAAGATATATTAAAATTTGTTACAACAAATTACTATATTTGAACAAAAAATCGGCGACTATTATTTCAGAGAAAAAACAAACAAATTTATAACTGGGTTAGACAACTACAAACTATACTGACAAGGGCCAACTTCATATGGATATGGGAGGCACAGAGCTGCGTAGCACTGAAAGCAGAAATAAACAACATAAAAAAAGCTTATAACGAAATTTTATACGAAGAAGATACTAAAAGAATATTACATTCCACTTATAATCCAATTTACCAAACCTGTATAACCAGTTATAATTATTTAGCCTTACATATCCCTTTTGCTGTCCTAAAATTCTTCAGCCAACTAAGAATTACAAACATCAAAAGATTTTATTGCTATCAAAACGGCTTCTGTAATAAATTGAAGGATGAAGAAAACTGCAGTTTGTGCAACTTGCAAGAAGATAATAGCCTAAACCACTTCCTATTTACATGTCCCATCTTCAACCCTGTCCGCAACAAATTCCTCTACAAATATAAAACTTCTTGTTTTCCAGACAGTGCCATCAATATAGTCTACTAATCACACCAAACAGAGGGAAGATGATGGATATTTCCAACTACTTCAAAACTGCTTTAAAATTAAGAGCCTTTATATTAAACATATAAAATGTATTCACACAATTTACTATTTATTTATATACGTATGTATGTTATAATAATAGGGCACATGCACCTACGTCACAACATGGTGGATGAACATCTGATTCTAGACAACCCAGTTTCAATTTAACATTGGGTTTTATCTTGGAGGAAGGAATAATATGGAGAGAGCATAAACTTGTATTATGGGCGAGGGGCATGTAACATGGTGAGAACGGACGCAAGTAGTCAGTATTTCATGTTAAGAGTGGGGATTCGCGCAGTGAATACGAAATGAAATACTCGTATTTAATCAATTTATTTCAATTATATGCGATAAAAATTTAAATAAAAAACTAATAGACTATGAATGAGAAACAAGAGTGATTCATTAAAGTTAAAAAATTAAAAATTGTTTATTACTTCAAATAATTATAAGCATCTATATGATTTAAAACAGCAGAAGTATCTTTTATTATTGTTTCTGGTTAAAAGCAGTGCAAGCTATAAAATTAATAAGTAAAGAAATATTGCCAAAATGAAATTTAACATTGAATAACACACGTTTGGTATAAAAAGTAGACATCAAATATAAAACAAAATAATATGAAGTAAGGACTGTAAGTGTTATACACATAAAACACACGCTGAGTTAAAATATATAAATATAAAATAGTCTCATAACCTCCTAACACTTTACAACAAAAACGATATACCTGCTGCATAAACACAAGTGACAGCAACGACCTTGCCAATGCTACAAGGTCGGGATTCAAGTTGGAGTGGGGGAAGCGACTTCACTAGCGATTACAAATACTCCCTCCATATTATTCCTTCCTCCAAGGGTTTTATGCAGCGACTTTTAATTGGCACAAAAGTGACTCCTGTGGTGCACTCTCCACGCCAGCAATGAGTGCCCGTGAGGTGACGCTTGGTAAGCGCTCGCACGGTACAAATATGTCATCATCATTACCGATATCTGCGATAAAGCAGATTATGGCACACTCAGAAATGGGTAATATGCCGTGATGATATATTTTTTTTTTATTTTTTATATTATGTGTTGTCTGTGCAAGAAATTCACTTTTTCGTAAATTTATACATGCTATTTTAAAATGTAACTGGCCATAATTAAAGATAAGTGTATGTATTATTTACTAGTAAACCGAAGCAGTCATATTTATAAATATAATTTAAAAACTATTAAGTTAAAATAAGTAGCTTGTAGCATCAGGTTGCATTACAAACATTTTAGTAGGTATGTATGAGTTTTTGTGTGTATTTTTAAGTGAAAACATAAATATTGAAATTAATACAAATTGAACTATTAGATTTTCTCGGGATTTTCTTAATTTAGATAGAAAATTAAATTTGAGATATATGTTATATTTATCTTCGGGTTCATTTTTCTTAGTATCATAATATGTATTTTTATTGGTATTTTTATTACGGATGAGCTTATTGAGTTTATAATTTTTTTTTAAGCCAAAATACGTTAAATTGATAAATTTAAGTAAATAAATAATGTGGATCCTTATTCTTTAATATTTTTTTCCACAAAGACTATAAATGCCTTCCAAAAATCAATATGAAATCAATAATTAATTATCTAATTTTTAAACCTTCGTGAGAAACACAGGCGCAAATATATGAATATTTTTTTCTGTTTCTATTTACAAAAAAATCTTCATTTAAATTTGGTGATTTAAAAAATAATTTTTCATGTTTTTTATCATTCGTGTTCTAACCATCATAGTGTGAACATCGATCGCGTAACAGTGTGTAGGTGTATTGGTAGTGATAGTAGTATAAACTTTAAATATTTAGTTTGTAAGGTGATAACAAAGATAAACTTCTGATAAACTCAACGCCTCTAACATGCCGAACGGCAGGGGGGTTCCCTTGGGAACCCCAGATGGACCTGACCCTGGAGATACAAATATAGGTACCATAATATCGGAATCCTACAAAATCATTAATAATGACGGTAGTACTACTGAAGTACCATTAATAATACAAAATATTCTCAAACGACCAAACCCAGATGCTTTACCACTGTCAAGAGCAGAAAAACAACACAGATTTGTAGAAATTAACGAAGAAGAACATCCAGAACTAACCCCAGAAAATATGGATATTACACAGACTATCTCAAGCAACAATACAGATAATACCAAACCGGACAATACAAATATATCAGAGACCCCCGCTAAGTCTTCAGATAGTGTTAATCAACACAACTTAATTGATAAAACTAAAAACAAATATTCTGCTAAAGACTCAGGACCCTATTACGTATATGCGGAATCGGAAGACAAAAATCTTGATAATCTTCACCCCATAGCCCTAGGAAAAAAGTTAATTCAATCGTATTCAGGTAATAAGTCAGACATTATTAACATAACAAAAATGTCAAAGCATATAATCAAAATAGAACTCAAAAGTGCATCACTAGCAAACGACCTCGTCAAAGTAAACCCATTCAAGAAAGATAAAATTGTTCTGTACATTCCTACACACATGACTATCCGACAAGGTGTCATAAAGAACATCGACACAAAAATGTCAGATACAGAATTACTACAAGACATTGAATCTGAGATACCAATAGTGTTAGTAAAACGAATAACCCGCAAATCGAAACAAGATACAAATGAATATATACCAACCAAAACGGTAATTATACATTTCAAAACACAAACATTACCAAAATATGTGTATATTAATAGATGTCGATGTGAAATTTCTCCATATATATATAGAGTCACACAATGTTTCAATTGCTTAAAATACGGACACTCAATAAAAAACTGCAAATTCTCAGCAAGATGCAATAAATGTAAAGGAGATCATAATTCTCGAGAGTGTACAGTACAATGCTCCCCACAATGTATAAACTGTGGCGGAAACCATCTAGCAACTGACTATCAAAAATGCCGCATGTACGCAGAACAGAAGAAAATAAAAGAAATCATGGCATATAATAATGTCTTTTATCGAAGCAAAGAAATTCTACGCAAAATCATACGCACAAGTCGTTATAAATAATAAAAATACTCAAAAAAATCCAGTATTAGACAATAACAACATAAATTCCATTAACAATACATCAAAAAGTTATGTGAATTATATTGCGAGTACAAGCACACAGCATAACCAGGCACCCAGATTACACAATCCAAATAGAAATAATCAAATTCCTTCTAACATAATCACTCATCACACTCTTCCTAACACAACTAATTTACTATATGATGATGATCTTAAACCCTAAACCAATTCAACAAAAACCTTTCCCTCCAAGATACCATAACACTAATTCAAACGATATTAACATTGAATCATTAACAAATATAATGCTTAATATAATACAAACAATTGTCGATAAATCAAATAGTTCCTGTTCTCAAATAGATAATTTACATGGGTTAATAAAAAACATGCTATCGGAGGGGCTACACTATACAACAATTAATGGATAATATTAACATCTTACAATGGAACATTAGATCCCTCAAATCTAATCGCAACTCCTTGGAACGATTACTACAACAACGTAAAATTCACATAGCAATGCTCGCAGAAACCTTTTTGCAACCAATAAACAATCAGTATCCCCATATCTCGGGATATAATATAATCCACACTGATAGAAATTATGGATATGGAGGCACTGCAATCCTTGTCAAAAAGAGTTTATGTTATTCTGTTTTAAACATTAATTATCCGTATCACAATAAAGTCCAAATAACTGCAATAAAAATTCATCTAAAAAATGAATCTGTACACCTTTTATCTGTATACTGCTCTCCCAGACATCGACTTAATCAACAATTCTGGCCATCCATCTTCGACCAAATACAAAACCCAGTAATAATTGCTGGCGATTTTAATTGTCATCATACCGCATGGGGTTGTTGTATTATTGACAACGAAGGAATATATCTACTAGACAGCATCGATGATGCAAACTATATAATATTAAATGACGGAACGGAAACAATTCAAAGATTACCACACCAACGTAACAGCGCGGTAGACATAACTATATGCTCCCCGAATATTGCAATAAAATCTAACTGGCAAGTAATAAATGATACGCATGGATCTAATCACTATCCGCTTATCACATCCATATCTCTGCATGTCCATACAAATTTACCTGGGTCAATGACCAAGGACACGCCAAGAAAATGGAATATTAACAGTGCCAATTGGGACACATTCTCCAATACTTTGGAATGTTTGTCAGAAAATTTCAGATTTCGAAATGATCCAATCGAAGACTATAGTAATTTTATACATATGATAAATCAAGCTGCAGAAAAATCGATACCGATTACCAACGACACACCTAACCCTTTTAAAAACAAGCCTTGGTGGGACGAAGATTGTAGACATGCCGAGGTAAAACGTAAAAATGCCTATAAAATCTACAAACAACAAAGCACAGAAGAAAATTACATTAATTGTCAGAGAACTTCTGCAAATGCAAAAAAACTATATAAAAAAAAAGTAAAGAGAATTGGTCCTCTTTTTGTGATTCTTTAAATAAAAACACCCCAATCAGTGAAGTATGGAGAAAAGTAAAATTTTTCAACAACTATAAAAACCCAAGAACGGGTGCATCTCCCTCCGAAGATCTAATGTATGAATTTTTATGTAAACTTACCCCAGATTATACAGAGTTACCCAAAACTGAAAACAATAGAGTCGGTAATCACCCCCTAGAAATGCCCATAACATTTAATGAATTAAAAAATGCACTAAAACACACAAAAAATACTTCACCTGGCATGGATAACATTCACTATATTATTCTATTCAAAATGCCTTCCATTGCTAAAAATATTTAATAACATTTGGTACTCCAATACTATAATCCCATCTTGGCAGGAGCATCTTATAATCCCATTATTAAAACCCAATAAGGACGCTACCTCTCCAGATTCAGAAAATAGCTATCTTATAGCAGTATTTATTTACATTAAAAGCGCATATGATAATGTAAACCTACATATATTAAAAAACAAACTTAAAGAAATTAACATCCCCGACACAATAATAAACACTGTCATGTCACTTATGTCAAATAGAGCCCTCTATATAAAGAGTCAAAATAGCACAATAGGACCAAGATATACGTCACAAGGCCTACCACAAGGAGATGTACTCAGTCCTCTCCTTTTCAATATATACTGCCTAGATATATTTAATTTACTTCCCCAATCTACCAAAATTATGACGTAAGCTGATGACTTCTGCATATATGCAACATCAAAATATCTGTGGGAATGCAGAGATGAATTAGATAAAGCATTTTTCATTTTAGAAAAATGGCTTTTCAATAACGGAATGGAACTGTCACAAAATAAAACACAAGTTTGCATTTTTACTCGGCACAGACTTAACAATACACCAGATACAATTAATCTAGGCAATTATAATATACAAATCACATCCGTAGTAAAATTTTTGGGTATATATCTCGATACTAAACTATCATGGAAAGCAGAAATCAAATACATAATATGTAAATGTGACAAAGCAATAAACATCCTAAGAATCATCAATGGATTAAAATGGGGAGCAGATCCCGTTATATCGCTACTATTTTACAAGTCATATATTAGATCTATATTAGACTACGGCAGTATAGTATATGGATCAGCGTCAAATCCACTACTGCACAAATTGGATAAAATTCAATATAAAGCACTGCGAATATGTATAGGAGCATTCAAATCAACTCCCAACCATAGTCTACAAGCAGAATGTTGTACACAACCGCTACATATTCGCAGAATGCAGTTAGCAGAAAAATTCTTTATAACAAAAAAAAACAATAATAAATCACCCCATTAATGAGAAACTAACAGTTTTATCAACGGAATACCTGACAAATGCCTACTGGTCTCATAAGAATACACCCCCAATTATAAATGCATACATAAACTTCACACATAAAATGTACCCCATCACAGAACAACGTACGTTATCATGCTACGGAAATAAATTTTACCTTTCCTTATACAACAATAACATATACTACGATCCACAATTAATGGAAAACTACCGAATACAAAGAGATATCCAACATCGTATTTACAGAAAACAAAAATACTCATTTTTCCAACCATCATGAAATCTATACAGATGCATCCAAATCTAATAATGGAACGGGGGCTGCTTTGTACGACCCAGTAAATAAACGTTCAGAAATGTACAAGTTACCATGGTACACATCAATATTTCATGCTGAACTTTTTGCCATTCAACAAGCTGTATATTACATAAGGGAAAATCGGAATAAGATACATAAAAAAGACTGTCTAATTCTGTCTGACAGCCAAAGTGCACTTAAAAAACTACATCATCCAGGTTTCCATCACAACAATAACATAATCTACAATATTCTGGATACGATAGAATATTGTAAATATCATAGACATATAAATATAAAAATAGCCTAGATAAGAGGGCATCATCATATAAAAGGGAATGAAGAAGCGGATCGACTGGCGAAATCAGCAATAGCGGAAGGAACATATATAAATCTTCCAATCTCTTCAACTGAATACGTTTCATTGTGTAAAAAACAATACAATTCTACTTGGCAAAATGAATATACCGAAATATCGGAAAGAAAAGGACAATATTATAATGCAGTACAGCCCACAATTCAAACAACACCCTGGTTTCGGAAAATGAATGCACCGAGGAAAATAATAACTATGATATGCAGACTGCGCTTTAACCACAATAAACTACCCTCTCATCTATACAAATTGCGAATTATAAATTCAAATAAATGTGAATGTCAAAACGCAGACATTGCGGACTTAAATCATTACATCTTTCAATGTAGCAAATACGAACAATATAGACAAACATTAATAGATGACCTACTAAAAGAACATACTTCGCTCCCCACTTGTGCCGACAACTTACTAGCTCTTAATAATTGTAATATATATCTAATAATTGCAAAATTTATTAATAAGACAGATATCGAAGTATAACCAAAAACAAGAAAAATAGAAAATCTAAAGAAACACAGCTCCGGACCAATGTGCAATAGTACGAGGTCGAAACCAAACAAACAAAAAAAAAAAATGTTTTTTATACATAGGGATATTATTAAAGAAAACTAGATATATTTAAACATTCGTACAAAATGTTCCTATTCAATTATATTTAAATTATTTTATATGCAATAAAAGTAAACACAAATAACTAGGATTAGGTTAGTTTTAATTTAATAACCTTGAACACACTAAATAATAATAATATCCTCAAATATTTTTTACGGAAAACACTGCTTATACACTCATCTTTACAAACTCTAACCACTTTTTCCTTCAGGAAAACAATAAGTGCTCAAGTGCTGCAGAACAACAATAACAGCTTACGGGACGATACTTCTCCGTAAGAGGCAATGTAAACTGAAGATTTGCCTGTCTAGAATCAGCTGTTAGTCGCTATGTTGAAACGTCACGTGCAAGTGCCCCATTACTGTAAAAGCTCTACTTCTTAACAAATAAATTATATTATTATTATTATAATATATATATATATATATATATATATATATATATATATATATATATATATATATATATATATATATATATATACAGTAAAGTCCGGTTATAGTGAACCCGCTAGTAATGAACTTTCGTTTATAGTGTACTGTATTTCAAGTCACGAAATTTTTTTCTATATTATGTAATGTATATTTTTACTGTTTATAGTGAACCCGCTTATAATGAACTTTCGTATAAAGTGAACTAAATTGCTTCATATACAAAAAATACAAAGCGGTGTTAAACAACGCGATATTTGCCAGGAAATGAATTTAATAAAATCTACTCTATCTATGATATGGAAAAAAAGAGAAGCTATTTTATCTTCGTATGGTCAGAGAAATTTTTAATATTTATGTTGCTTCTGTCCAGGGGCGGATTGTCCTATCGGGCGATCGGGCAAATCCC
This sequence comes from Ophonus ardosiacus, assembly GCA_943142095.1. Taxonomy (NCBI): domain Eukaryota; kingdom Metazoa; phylum Arthropoda; class Insecta; order Coleoptera; family Carabidae; genus Ophonus; species Ophonus ardosiacus. The sequence continues at coordinate 23,546,446 of OW964833.1, read as the reverse complement.
AAAGGGCCGAGTGGTCCAAAGGGCCGGTTGGCCGCCTTCAATTAAATAATGTAGTCAGAATATATTTTTTATAATTTAAAAAGGTAAATTTTGAACAATTACTCTTATATTTGGAAAACATGTTGTAATTTTTTCGTGGAACTTCGATAATTCGAAATTGAATACGAGTATGCCAGAAAAAAATTCGCGTTATCAAAAAAAGTAAAAATTTTTCTTCTTGCACATATAAATTTTTCGTCCAGTTTCAAACTTCCAATTTAAACCAAATAAAAAAAACTAGGAATTTCCCCAAAATATTCGACTTAACGAAGTTCTGTATCTGATGGATTCCAGTTTTCGTTACCAAGAATTTCGAGTAATTTTAAAGTCGAGTTATCAAAAAAAAAATTATATACATTTTTTACCCCAGGCAATATTGCTAATGTATTTCGTTCCAAATATTAAATACTAGGGTTTTTTATGTTGGTATCATGGGAAAATTTGAATTTCAAAGCCAATCCTATAGGCCTAGGCCGGTAACGTGTTTCTGGACAATTTTGAAATACATTATATACAATTACTTACCGGATGGAGACACAAAAAATATATACATATAACAGTGGGATCATTTTCATAAATAAAAATTATTATACACTGATGGATAAAAAAAATCAGACAATTTGATTTTTAATTTTGTTATTATCTCGAGACCTATAAGAGGTACGAAGTCGGTTAATTGGGTTCTATATTTGGATGCCATTTTAGCAATGTATTATTTTGTTTGGTAATGTAGCGCAAAATACAGTAGTGACAAAAAAAATAATATCGCCATTCGAAAGAGCTTTAAACAGTGTCCTATAGAAGTGCAAATCAAAATCTGGAATCATTTCATACTTAGAAGTTTTTCAAAAACAAAAAAAAACTATAAAATTTACATATTTGTCTGTATCTAATGACCTATGCATTTCTTCTGAATAAAGAATACATTGCTAAAATGGCATTCTAATATAGGACAACTTTCGTCTAATTAACCGACTCGTAGCTCTTATTGTTCTCGAGATAATAACAAAAATAAAAATTTATAAAACCAAGTGTCCGATTTTTTTTCCAGCAGTGTACATATACGACCATGTATTATATCCTTTTCACTCTGAAGAGGGCCGGGCCGGACTAAGAATAATCGCCCGGGCCGATTTACTTCTCCAATCCGCCCCAAAAAATGACATTCGCAACGTCTTAGAGTCACGTACTGTTCCAGAGCATAATGGAATAGCTTTTGCAACCTCGAACGCTATATAAGTGATATTCACTTTTCTAGTAGACATGTACAGACAGACATTACCGATTTTGTCAAGTAAACTTGTGTTCGGTGTGTTGTCTTGATTTAATTACATATATTTGTAATGTTTTTAAACAGAACTTTTTATTATGTATTTTTACTTTATTCACAAAATACATTTTATGTTTTTTCTAACTGAAATTAAATAAATGCAGTTTTTATTTTACCTATTATAGTGAACTTCGGGTATAATGAACCATTTTTGTTGCATTTTTTGAGTACATTATAACCGGACACTACTGTATATATAATATAGTACACCGAGTATAACACAAAAACCGGACCATAGGCGTTTAACATAGGAAATCAATTTTTCTTTGCGCAAAAGTAGCCTATTAATTTTAGACAAAAATGCTTCAAATAGAGAATTAAATTCTGCATCTAAATCAATAATGACATTTTCTTTTGCATGTTTCGTAACCGAAGAAATTGAATTTAAAATGTTATAAAAGTTACTTCTTTATAGTGTTAGCCATGGTATTGAAATAACATCTCAAACAAATTTTATGACATTTTGCCTGTCAGAAATTATAAAATATAGTTTTCATGATAATAATACTAAAAAAAAAAGGTCCTGGTAAGAATAAGTTAGTAGTGTGGTACATCGTTCCTACATAATTTGTCAATTTACTGAGATTTAAAACGGAAATTAACTATATCTCTTACTCAAATCTAAGTAAAAGTGAGTGTAGTGAATACAAAAGTAAGAATATGAAGTAAATAAGATAAGACCCGAGCGAAGTTCTTAACGCAACGAAACACAAATCAACGGTCACTGAAAAGGCCCGTATTCAAGTAAGGCCGGAATTTTTGAAGAGGAAAGTGTGTTTCAAAGAAGTAAATTAATAACTAGATCCCAACCATAAAGATAGAGACAAACGAAGACCAGGAAGCAAAAAATATGGAAGAAATTTAAAAAATCCTAATGCAAATACAAGAAAACATCAAAGAATTAAAAAGAGAGGTAAAAGAAAATAATAATGAAACGGAAAAAATGAGAATGGAAATGAAGGAAATGCAACAAATCTGGGAAACAGAGAAAACATAAATGATCGTTGAGATACAAGAAGCTAAGGAGAGGATTGAAAAACTAGAAAGTGATAAAATAAAGAACAATTTGTTTATCACGGGAATGGAGTTAAGTAAAACAAAAGAGGAAAGAAGTAAGGAAGTAGAAGAATTTCTGGAAAAGGAACTAAAAATTAAAGTAAAACCAAAGTCGATAAACCAAATAGGCGAAATCAGATATATAATGGAAATGAACAACTGGGAAGATAAAATAGAGGTGCTGAAAGCGAAAAGGAATTTAAAATATAGAGAAGGAAAGAGTGTGTTCATAAAATCAGAACTTACCAAAAGAGATAGAGCAATCCAGAAAAATATTAGGGACATAGCTAGAACAGAACGGAAAAAAGAGGTGAACGTAATAATAAAGGTAAGATATCATAAACTAGAAGCGAATAATAAGATATGGAAATGGAATATGAAAGAAAACAAACTGGTATCCTTAGAAGATGAGGAGAAAACACAAATTCCAAAAAACTAAAACAGATAAAACAAAAACTGAATAGAAATAAGACAACTAGGCAAGACTCTGGGAATACGAATATTAATAGTAATAAGGACAATAATGAGAGGGTAAATAGACATACAAAACAGGAAAAGAATAGTAATAATATGAAACAAGAAATAAAGATTGGAATTTAGAACGTAACCTCGCTAACGGGAAAAGAAATTGAAACAACTGAGGAAATGGCGAAATTCAGTATTATTATATTAGGAATCTCAGAAACAAAAAAGATAGGAGAAGGCAAAATACAAATAACAGCAGACTACAGCCTATACTACTCAGGAGTAAAAACAGGAAAAAGACCTAAAGAGGGAGTAGGAATAATGATGAGAGAGGAAATGAGTAGAAGAGTAAGGAAATACGAAACAATAAACTCTAGAATCATGACTATGGAATTAGAATGGAATGGAATATTGCAACTAATTCAAATATATGCTCCGATAGAAGGAACGAACGAAGAAAATATGAATAAATTCTATGAAGACCTACAAGGGACTCTGGATAAACTAAAAGAAAATAATGAATGTATAATTATAATGGGGGACTGGAATTCAAGAATTGGAAATGATATAACAAGAAGGCTTGGATGTACAGGAAACTATGGAGAATAGGAAATACCTTCTGGGACCAACCACTTGAAGATAGATATACATTTGTAGCGGAAGAGAGGAATGCAAAAAGTATAATTGACTACATAGTTTACACAAAAGAAATACAAAGTAGAATAGGACAGATCAACACGGAAATAGAAGCAGAACTGTCAACACAGCATAGGCTACTAATGGCTAAAATTAAAAACACAGAACTAATACCAGAGAAGAAAATAACCTACGAGAATATACAGATTGTATAAACTGAAAAATGAAGAAACAAAAACAAAATACCAAGAAAAAACGGATAAGGCGCTCCAAAGACACGAGTTGAGAATACAACAGTATAATCTGGACCAAAAATGGGAAACCTTCAGAGATACAATATACAATGTAGCAGAGAAGGTATGTAGGAAAAGAAAATACAATCCTAACCTGAAGAAAACAAGATGCTGGAATAACGACGTCAAAAATGAAATCAAGAAAAAGAAAACTGCCTGGAAACGGTATCAAGAGACCAAAATGAACGAGATAAAAAGGAACATATAAGAAGAAGAAATGAAGCTAAACAAACAGTAAAACAAGCAAAAAGGAAAAGCTGGGAAGATTTTGGAAACGAAATAAATGAAAGATACGGCGAGAACAACAGACATTTTTGGAATACGGTCAGGTCTCTGAAAAACAAAAAAAATTAAACACATGAGTGGTCTTATAGACAAAGAAGGTAAACTTAAATCAACAACCGAGGAAATAATAGAAGAGTGGGCAAAGTATTATACAAATAAATTCAAGGAAGACCCAATACAATATGATACTGACAATGAATATATGAATCACGAAAATAACGAGAGAGTGGAAGAGGATATTAGTGATGAACTAGAAGAGGCACTTAGGAAAATGAAAACTGGGAAAACAGGTGGGGAGGACAAAATAGAACCTGAAATGATCAAGTTCTTAGGAGACAAAGGCAAGGAATGGCTACTGGATATATGTAAAAAGGCGTGGATGACAGAGACGTTACCGAGACAATGGGAAAGAAATATAATCCTACCAATACACAAAAAAGGAGACTACACTAAATGCGATAACTATCGTGCAATATACCTCTCTCCCACATGCTTCAAGATATATACAGCACTAGTAGAAAATAGACTAAGACAATTAATAGATAACAAATTAGCAGAAGAACAGGCAGCATATAGAGTAGGCAAACAAACGAATGATAACATACACATACTAAGAAACATAATAGATAGAAAAATAGAGAATGGACAAGAATTACACCTAACATTTATTGACTTAAGGACTGCTTTCGACTCAGTAAATAGAAATTGTATCTGGAAATGCTTAACGCAAATAGGAACGCCTAGTAAAATATAGAGAGTAATAATAGCAAGATATCAAGGAGCTACGAAATGGAAAAAAGAGTCAAACAAGGAGATAGTTTAAGCCCGCTACTTTTTATAATTTTAATGGACAGAATAATGAAAAGCACTAGAGAAAAGACCAGTAAAATACAGACAATGACAGATGACATAATATTAATTAAATTAACAGAAGAAATAAAGAAGATGGGAATGGAAATCAACATAGGAAAAAGCAAAACCATAATAATAAATAACAAATCCCAGAACGATAATACAAGAATTGTTGAAATAAGTGGACAAATAATGGAAAGAGTCTCAACTTACGAATATCTAGGATGTATAGTGGATGGAAAAATAGACACAGATACAGTACGTAGAATAAAGAAGGCAAATAATGTGTACTACGCAATTAACAAAACAATACTTGGAAAGAAAGAAATCGGAACAGATATAAAGCTAAAGATATATAACGCTGTAGTAATCCCAATAATAACAAACTCATGCAAGTGAGTCCTGGACAATACAGAAAAAACATGAATCAAAACTAACAGCAATAGAAATGAAGTACTTGGGGAAAATTATGGGGAAAACAAAATGGGACAGAGAAACTAATGAAAACATTAGGCAACAAGCAGATCAGGATCAAATATTATTAAAAATAAAACATAAACAACTGAATTGGTTTGGACATATCAGAAGAATGGAGCAAGATAATCTAGTTAAAAAAGTGATAGAATCAAAAAAGACTGGAAAAAGAACAAGGGGAAGACCAAGAAAAACATGGGAGGGACGAATAGAAGAGATAGGCAAAAGAAGAGGAACAAATATGGAGGAAATGAAAAAACTAGCAAAGGACCGGACAGCATAGAAACAATGGGTCAAGAACGAGTAGCAGCAAACCATATCCGACACCCTATAAAGGGTATAAAGGATCTGTAAAGAAGATAATAATACTACTCAATGAATTGTATCTTCTCCTCCTGTACATAATTCTCCATTTTCAATAATGATAATTCAAACAGAGTACAGAGCTTTTCTAACAGGCAAAATATGTCCAATCTGACAGATACGTTTCTGACAAGTAAAATATGTCACAATCTGACAGGTACGTTTCTGACAAGGTTAATGCCATTATATTTGTAATTTTACCTAACAGAAACGCTCTACTTTGAGTTATCATTATTGAAAATGAAGAAAGTAGTATTATTTTGATGAAAACTGTTTTATAATTTCTGACAGGTAAAATGTCATAAAATTTGTTTGAAATTTTATTTTAATATTATGGCTAACACTATAAAGAAGTAAGTTTTATAAAATTTTAAATATAATTTTCTCGGTTACCAAAAATGTAAAAGAAAATCTGACTATTGGAATAGATGCAGAATTTAATTCTCTCCAAAATTTACTTGAAGCATTTTGGTCTAAAATTAATAGGCCTCTTTTGGGTAAGTAAACACTGATTTCCCATGTTAAACGCCTATGGCCCGGTTTTCGTGTTACACCGGGTATATATATATATATATATATATATATATATATATATATATATATATATATTATATACCGGTTTTTAGCCGGTCAACCAGTCAAAAACCGGTTTTTAGCCGGTCAACCAGTCAAAAACCGATTTTTAGCCGGTCAAAAACCGGTTTTAGCCGAAAAAAACTGTTTTAACCGGTCAGAAAACCGGTTTATAACCTTTAATTTAGTGCATGTTCAAAAGTTTCCTCAAAATGTATCGAGTTTTAACGGCGCCGTTAAATTTTTGGAAACATCGTACTTCTTCTTTGGGAAATAAATTTCGGTAAACTTTACAAAGTTTCCCTGTGTGCACTAAAATTTTGACAATTTATTGTTTAGCAATGGTATATGATATACGCATATGATATGCGAGCAATATCTTCGATTATTATTCATATTTCACCAACTCCGTATTGATTCGGAAGGTTGTTGAAATCCTGTATTTAAAATTGTTTTCGATGTTGTTCATATAGATCATCGTGTCTAATACAACTTTAAAAAATTTTTGTCATAAATTTTAATTATTACTGTATATTCAATGATTGCTGAAGGTGGGCTTGCCCTAAGCCCGAAACATCCGTAATAAAGAATTTTGCAATACACGTGGACCATTTATACCTTTTGTTTTCACCTATAAACCATTCAACGTTTGGTCCTTTCACCCCTTTCTTCAATATTAATATCACGAGCTTATATTTAATGAGAGAATATAATAAATTTTTATTAAAATTAACTGTCAATGTTGTAAAAATGCCTTAGTAGTTAGTAACGAATAGAAATAAGGTGATATTCTTTGTTTTTAATCATCGCTGTGATACACGTGTAACTATGGAAATTCTGAATGTTGATTGGCGGAAAACATATCACGTGACTAATGAATTATTTCCTATTTCGAGGTAATTTAATGTTATTTCAAAAATATTATTAAAAGAAATAATAACATATTAAGGTTGGTAACATTGACAGTTTCAATAAGCATTTGAAATTTATTTATTTTGATATATGGCATTTTGTCAAGAGCTACGTTAGGTTATAGTTAATTTTTTTCTTTTTTAAAAAAAAGAGTGCTTTACTGACTATAAAAAAGCGAATTTCAGTAATTTTCCATAAGTAATGGCATGTAATGACAATTAAAATGACAGACATTTATTTGACACTGAGACAAAGTTACCAACTTTACAATTAAGAAAAAAAAAAAACAGAAATAATTATACAAAACTGTTCATTGTAATATTTCAATATTATTTTTACAAAAACAGTGTCACAAAATTCACTTTGTGAACGCGAAATACGAAAAAGCGATTTTATCACGTCAAGGATATATTCAATACATTGTATCTAAGTAAAATTCTTAAATGTCATTGGCTGAATAATTATTATTATATAATCAGAAATATCAGAAAACAATGAAATATGTAATAAATCAAATAATGTGTATGTACGTTACACCTTAGAAAAGGCAATCTGTGACGTCTCATATTTTATTATGTCAGAAAACGGCTATGAACTGATCAAAAAAATCAGTTTTAAAATTAATAAAGACCGGCTAAAAACCGGTTAAAAATTGAGTATAAACCGATCAAAAATTGAATACAAATCAGTCAAAGCTGGCTGTAAACCAGTCAAACCAAGGTAGAAACCGATTACAAACCGGCTATAAACCGATTAAAAACTGGCTACAAATCGATTAAAAACCAGCTACAAAACGTTTAAAAACTGGCTACAAACCAATTAAAAATCGGCTATGAACCGGTTAGAAACCGATTAAAAACCGGCTATTAACCGGTTAAAAACCGGCTATAAACCGATTAAAAGACGGCTACAAACCGGTTAACCGGCTAGCCGAATATTTTATTATTGAAAAACCGGTTTCCGGTTAACCGATTAACCGGTTAACCGAATACTTTTGACAGCCCTAGTTTCAATTTCGATATCATTGTTATTGTTCGTCAGTACTACACCTAGATATGTAAATTGGGATCCTTCCTGGAATCCAAATTCTTTCCCATTTTTTGTTTTTACGTGTAGGTCAGTGATATTTCTTTCATTTTTATTTATTATGCGCATGTATTTGGTTTTTTGCATGTTTATTTGGAGTCCACCTTCCTCAGCAGCAGGTATTAATCTTATCAGTATTTTCCAATTCTTCCCTAGATCTTGTTATGTCGTGTGCATATGCCAATACTTGGTGCCTGTGACGGTATATAGTCCCTTGTGTTTGTTTGTTGCTCTTCCTTACTATCCACTCGGTGATCTCAAACACACTGTATCCACTCTAATGCTAGGTTAAATAGCACAGGTGATAATAGGTGTCGGTGTCGTATTCCTTGAGTTACTGAAAAACTTTCGGATAATTCTGAATCTACCTTAACCTTACATCTTATTTTTTCTGTGTCATTGCAATTAAACTTTGTAATATATTGTACAATTTTTCTTTTTTGATCATACGCCTGTCTACAAATAATATATGCAGCGGTAGATTATGTTCATAACTATTAGCCATAATTTCTTTTAATGCAAATATTTGATTTGTAGTTGATCTGGAAGGTCTAAAACCGCTTGATAGTCTCCTAGTATTTTTTCAGCTTCATTGATCATTCTATTTCTGACAGCTGAGGAAAATATTTTATAGGCTACATCCAGCAAAGCGACACCTATCCTATATAATTTTCGCAAAGAGCCTTGTCTCCCTTTTATGTATTGGGTCGATTATAGCTTCACCCCAACTATTTGGCATTTTCTCTGTTTCCCATACTTCCTTTATTATTTGGTAAAGATGGTCCTGGAGAGATTCACCTCCTAGTTTGAACTCTGCAGCAATACCATTATCTCCAAAGTTTTTGAAGTTTTTTTAGCTTTTTAATAATGTTATACAGGGTGTATCAAGATAATGGAACAGTGCATTTTATTCGTGCATATGACAAGTTATACAAAAAGTGATTAAGATATTTTGTAAGGCATAGAGGGGGACACATTTTGGCATAACCATTATTATTTTAAAACCAGTGGTACTCAACTTATGGATCAATGTTATATTTTTTTAAATGGCATTATATATTTTTTATTAACTCATTAAATAAGGAATTTTCTTCAGAATTCAACGATTCATATCATACCCTTACATTACGAAAATTTTGATAAAAATCCATTCAAAATTAATATTTCATTTCTATTTAAAAAAATTTGAGTAGGCTAAGCAAATATTCAACTATTTAAAGAAAAGAAAATTATCTGTCATTTTTGTATGTCATTGTTACAAATTATTAAATTATTTTTTCGAAATCGTTTTATTTCGCGTGATTACTATTTGGTCTTCTTTAGTTAGGATAACTTTTTGCAAATAAATTCCATGCTTGAAATACATTTTGATGGGTCTCATATCAATGAATAAAATAATCTATAAGTATTTGTTAAATCTGTTGCCATTATTAAATTCATTATTTGTCGGCTCCGGTGGCTCAATGGTTAGAGCAACGCCTATTAGTCGTTAGTACGCTCGGATGTTTGTGTATGTGAACCTACTCAGTCATTGGAATAGCTTGCGGACACTCACGTGACGAAGCGAATTAGCCAATTAAAAACTGGGGAGAAACTGTCAGATCGAAGGTCAGAGAGCTGGGCTGCGTTCCAAATTCAAGAGTACAGAATATTGGAGTGTAGTGTGTTTTGGAAAGAATAAGTTTTGTTGGAGTAAATAATTGAAACTAAATTAAAAATGATTTTACAAAATTAACAAAACTACTTATAATTACAACATTAATGTCAAGCCCGTATTACAAGCGCTTGTTTATAATAAAAGCGCTTTTATGGAGCACTCTCCTTATAATGTGAAAGTACGCTCCATAAAAACGCTTTTATTATAAAAGTGTGCTCGTAATACAGGCCAATGTATTTACTTATGTTTATTTTCAACCAAAAGCATGTTTTCTTTCTCAAAAAGGCAAATTATTTTATATGTTGAGAATCGTGAACATCCATGTTTGTAAATATTGTGGAGTAATTTCTGTACACTTCTCAATAGTAGGGTAAGTAGAGTATCACTTTGGATTAAACTCTGGCAGTTTTAGAACTGGTTAAGAGTAAACTCTGAGAGTAAGGTTATTAGTTTTGGAATGATTTTGAGTAATTTCTTACTCTAGAGTAGGGTTTTGGAACGCAGCCCTGAAGTTTGTTTTGGTTTAGAGGTTATGCGTTTTGTTTTCATAGTTTGGCAGTTTTCATATTGAAGTTTTTAGTGCCTATTGAGTTATTTTATATTTTTTGCCAAACTATGAAAACAAAACGCATAATACGCTATAAACCAAAACAAACTTCAGCTCCCCGACCTTCAATCTGACAGTTTCTCCCCAGTTTTTGATTGGCTAATTCGCTTCGTCACGTGAGTGTCCGGAAGCTATTTAATCCTGCTGAGAGTTTATAAATGAAAAAAAAGGTAATGAAAATTACCTTAATTATAATAATAGAAATAATAAAAATAGATATAAAATTCTAATTTTGAATTAATTTTTGTCAAATATTTAGCAATGTAAGAGTATGATATTATTATATCGTTGAATTCAGAAGAAAATCATCTAATTAATGAGTTAATAAAAAATATATAAGGCCATATAAAAAAATATAACATTGATCCATAAGTTGAGTACCACTGGTTTTAAAATAAAAAAGAGGTCAAAATGTGTCCCCCTCTATACCTTACAAAATAACTTAATCACTTTTTTGTGAAACTTGTCATATACATGAATAAAATACACTGTTCCATTATCTTGATACATCCTGTATATCTCCTCCACCACTTCCAATTAAAGGAACTTTACAATAATGCCGGTATAACGAGAGTAATTAAATCACAAAGGCTTAGATGATTAGGTCATGTGGAGCGAATGCTTGATAGTTGCATAGTTAAAAAAGTGTTTAATGGTGGAGTAGTGACGAAAAAGAGGCGAGAATGACCTAAAGAAAAGTGGTTTAGTGCGGTTAATAAGGACTTACAAGAACTTAAAGTAAACAACTGGAAGAGAAAGGCGAGAGACAGAAAGATTTGGAGAAACATCGTGAAAGAAGCCATGGGCTTCTACGATCTGGAGAGCTAGTCACCATCATAATTATACTTACTACATATAATAAAAAATAGTCAATACGAATTAATAAATGTGAAAAAATGTTTAAAATTCTATAGATTGTTGCTTTTAAAACATTCAATGCTTTTTTGAACAAACTAGTAAATTAGTTTGCACAAAAAGCACTGGTTGTTTTAAAAAGAAATAATACTATAACATGTGTAACGAGTTGTTATTGGTTAAATTTAATATACTTATTTCTGTTACAACCTGTATACGTACCTATATGTAAGGTACACTCCATCACATTCCATTTCTGAAAACTAGTTTCTACTTTGCAAACTGTATAAGATTATACCGGAAATATCTTTTGATTAAATTTATCACATTTATAATATCATCTTGTATGTACTTTATTCTTTTTATTATATATACATATTATCAAGAATACTTAATAAATGTCGCTATTATGCCAATACATTATCATATATAAATATTGAAAAATGGCTTTGACTTCATGTTTTATATATTATTTTTTAAAAATTACTGTTTGCAAATATATATATAGCTGAGGTCGGGGTTCGAATAATAATTTTGTGGTAGATGGTAGCCCAACTAACAAAAATGATCCAGGCCAATGCCTGTGCAAAACTTTGAATACCACAAATTTACTTTTCGTGGCACCTACACCTTGAAAGGGATAAGCCTCGAGAGGTGTACTCGAGAGGAAACACAAACAAATAAAATGTAATGTTTAATTTGGAAAAAAAAATAAAATTTTGACTAAATTTTAAAATTGAAGTTACTTTTTGTAATAAAAAAAGGTGGCAAAAATATACCAGAACTGGAGGCAGTACAGGGAGTCTTGTAGCTAACGGTGGTGGAACACTGAGAGGGCGGCACTGAACCCTTGGCCCAGACTTGGAGCAACGGACAGGCGCACCTCCTTCGGGAAGCTCCACGATGACTGTCCTGAATGGAGCAGCAACGACAAACTCGGTCGCTGTGTTCGCCGAAAAGTACACCCTATGGTGGGGTTGGTCTGCTCCCTGGTGATCAGCCAGTTCGTCAAAGGACAGTATGCTGCCTCTCGGAGGTCGCTGGAGGAGCTCGTCTTGCTATTCGATGTCCAATGTTCAGAGAGGTTACAATGTCCAGACCAAGGGTCAGTTCGACCAGCACAGCCACGAACTTCCCTACAAAAATAAACTCCGCAGTACTTGGTACACCAGGAGTTACAACAACATTTTTTATCAAATTATTAATAAAATATTAATCGGTTAATTTTTTTCTAGCAAATTTACATTGCCATCTGTTGGGAGTACAAAAAAAGTTTCCGAATAAAACCAACATATTTTTTTACGCTCTTTCCGAATCTGCAATAAAAAATAAGAGGTCCCATTTAAGATTTTTAAGTTGACCCCTTTTCCCGCCCCCCTGGGGGGGTCGGGGGGCCATTTTGTCAGAATCTGATGTCCCCCAAAAACTATGAAGGTTTTGATTCGGCACACTTTTTGTTACGATGCATTGTTTTCGAGATATTCAAGAACGTAATGTTATATGGGACACCTGTATATATACAGTTTGTTTCACAACTTCTTTATAAAAATAAAATAACATACTACACGATGTGCTGATCACGAATCAAAAATAATTTTTTGAAAATTCCAAAAATTAGTTGCACTTATAATGGAGGGTACATTTTTAGTGCCACTGGTATCAAATAAAAATAATTCATATTAACAACTTTAATATGACAAGTTATATTGCGTAATGCTTAACAGAGGCACCGACTCTAATGATACAAATTGGTTAAAAGGAAGGAATTATTTAAAGCAAAAGTGAACCATAATATTAGTAAGAAACAAGACTTTATTTTCAAAAATTATACCTATAGCTACCCTTAACTAATGCGTTCAGCATAAAGACGCGCGGGTAAAAGCGCATTTTGCCTTGCTTCCCCGTAAATTAACACTATATCCACCAACTCACTATCACTGTACTCGTAGGGCATTTTTTAATTAATCTAACGATTATCACCAAACGAAAGAAACAATCGAACTGCGGCAATAGGCATCACAGACATTTAATTAATTTTATTAAATAAAATATTAGGGAAGTTATTGCTTGTATTATTTTTAAATTTATTTCATTACTATTACAAAATAGTAAATAAATCAGTGGCACTAAAAATTCACCCTCCATTATAAGTGCAACTATTTTTTTGAATTTTCAAAAAAATCCTTTTGATTCGTGATCAGCACATCGTGTAGTATCCTTTTATTTTATTTTTATCCAGAAGTTGTGAAACACCCTATATATATATATATATATATATATATATATATATATATATATATATATATATATATATATATATATATATATATATATATATATATATACAGTAGTGTTCACTTATAACGAACCCGTTTATAGCGAACTCTCAGCTATAACAAACCTTTCGGGAAAACACAAATGATATGCCATATATGTACAATCAGAGCTGGGCAAGTTACTTTTAAAATGTAACTAGTTACAGTTACCTCAAAAAAAAAGTAACTAAGTTACTTAAGTTCCAGTTACTTTGGTGAAAGAACTAAGTTATTTACTAGTTACTCATTAAAAGTAACTTAGTTACCTTGAGTTACTTTATAACTACTTTTAATGGCGTGAAGTGTAGACTTTGACTGTTGACTTAGTTATTTTGTAGTATACATATTAGGGAGTTTTTGCACTAACTACATTAACCTAAATTTTCACGTTATTGCTTGGCAACACCCAATCAGATTATTATAGTTAATGTCAACGGACCTACAGCCTTATTACCGCCTAGGCCCACGAGGCCACGGCCTAGGGCCCGCTTTGACAAGGGGCCATCAGGGCCCGGTTGCTGTGATAAAAAATCTGATAAAAAGTCCCTGCGGATCTACATTATAATATAATATAAAAATTAAAAGTAACATTTTATCTTGTGAGAAGGGAATTTGCAAAAATGAGACGAATTCAAGTCTTGCAACCCTTGGAACAACGAACAAAATACACTATTTTTTGTATATCTTGAAAATTGGAATAATTTTGATGATTTAGTGGCAGTTTAATTATAATTTATTAAAACGTATCATTTGTAAACGAGGAAAACATTTGAAAATAATATATTTTATAAGTCAAATTTAACATTTAGTGAGTTTTTAATTCTAAAATTAAAAGTTAAAATAATGTGTTATTTTCAGTTTTTCTGTTTACCGTACAAAAACTCTATTATTAATGAATATAATTACATATTTTATTATCTATTATGGCTTGAAATCAATCAACAATAATATTGAATTTAATTATGTATTAAAATAAAACACATTACAGAGGGCATTTGACTAACTTAAGTTACATTCTAATTTGTGAGTTACTTTAAGTAACTTAAGTTACTCAAGTAACTAGTAACTAAAAACCGTAAAGTTACCAACTACTTTTCCGCAGCAAGTTAAGTTACAATTACAGTTACCATATTTTAAAAAGTAACTAAGTTACGTTACAAGTTACGTAAAAGTAACTAGTTAGTAACTAAGTTCCTAAAGTAACTAGTTACTGCCCAGCTCTGTGTACAATGATATTTTTTACCTTTATAACGAACCTGGTTATAAAGAACATCCGCCTAAAACGAACCGTTTCTTTATCCCTGACACTAAAAAATTCCACCTGTAACGAACTTATATAGATATAAAATACGGGGAATCCCAGATAATAAAATCCAGCGCATAAACGAAGTTAGTACCACTATCGCTGCCAGTGGTGAATATTTCACTTTGTGAAATATGTCGTCTGCAACGGTTGAAAAATCCTTGAAGCGTAAAGCATTTACAGTTGAAGAAAAGTACGAAATTATAAAAAAAATCAAAATGGAACAAGGCAAAGTGAGATCCTGCAACAAAAGCAAGCTCCTCAAAATATTTTGGACAGTTTTGCTGTTGTTGAAATGTATTTAAACAAATCTTTTATTGCCAGTCGATCTGTACAATTTTTTTCAATTTACAAATTTAATGTATGTATATCTATCAATATTATATGTATGATTTTTGTATTTTTTCTCTTAATGCTTTTCTTAATACATAATAACTAAAAAAAACCTAGCGACTAGTCTTTTATTGCGAACCTCGGATATAGCGAACCATATTGGATGCAAAATAGGGTTTCGTTATATACGGACTTCACTGTATATATTTCATTGTACTTTTGTTTTATTAGGTCTAAACTAGAGTATTGCTCAATAATTTGGAGTCCACTCTATGATATTTATCTAAAGTTGATTGAGTCTATACAAAAAAAATTCTTAAAATATATTTATTTTAAAATCATGGGCTCTTATCCTCATTATAGGGTTTCCTATGTAATCTTGCTAACTATTTTTGATTTACTCTTTTGCATAGAAGAAATTTCAATACACTCATGTATCTCTTTAAACTTATTCACAGCATTATAGATGACCCGTATTGCTTAAGTACCCTTGATTTTTTTGCTCCTACAATTCAAACCAGATCACAAAATATCTTCCATGTGCCAGCTGCAAGAACAAATATTTTTTTACAATCTCCAATAATACGTATGAGTCAATTAAGTAATAAATTTTCCGATAGAGTTGATATATTCTTTAATTCGTATAATGAATTTCGAAATCAATTAAATATCTGTAATTTTTAGTATATGTATTTAATCAATATTTTTAATGTAACCAAATTTATATACTTTTGTATGTATTTCTTTATTATTCCTACCCTCTCATTGGGCTATGCCTGTTGGGTAGTGTACACATAAAATAAAAATAAAAAATAAAATAATATATATAATGTTATATGAAGGAATGTCCGGAAACTTTTTGTTAGAGTTACAGCCTTTTGAAAGTGCACCTCATCAGACACATTTTTACTTCCTTGTACGAAGTAAAGGAAGTATTGTAATCGCGAAAAATTTCGGTTTCCAGATTTCAACGGAAATATCCATTTTGAGCATCCCTGAATCCATTTTGACTAATTTCGGCGTGACGTCTGTACGTACGTATCTCGCATAACTGAAAAACGGGAAGCCGTAGAAAGTTAAAATTTTGTATTTAGGACTGTTATAACATCTAGTTGTGCACCTCCCTTTTTGGTTATTACATAACTTTCGGAAGTGGTACTTTACTTGAAGCCTATAATAGATTTTAATGAAAAACTATATTAAAATATAATCCAAAACTTTTCAAATTTGGTATATAAGACTCTTATATCAATGGGAATAATACATTAGATTTTAATTAAAATGGTCTAACCGGAAGTGGTACTTTACTTGAAGCCTATAATAGATTTTAATGAAAAACTATTTTAAAATATAAACCAAAACTTCTCAAATTTGGTATTTTATACTTTTATATTAATGGAAATAACATAATAGATTTTGGTTAAACTAGTCTAACCGGAATTGATACTTTACTTAAAGCTGTTATCAGTTTTTCTTAAAAAAAATGGTGTTATTTTGAATTTAACAATAAATGCTTTTTGAAAATTGAATTCTCCGTCGAAAATATCAAATATGATTAAATTAGCTCTTTGTATAAGTGAGATAAGTAAATTTAAAAATTATGCACTTTTTGGTTTCTGTAATTAAGTTTGCTATGAATTAGGACAATAAATAACAAAAAAATAAAGAATTTAATGTCAATGTCAAATTATGTCCAATACGTGCAATTTAATGATTGGGTCTGTAATAATACATATTTTAATTATTAACAAAATATGTATAGTGTAACGCCAGGCGTACAAGGAAGTCATGCGTTGTCCACATCAGATATTTATTAATAACTCTTGTAGGTACTAGTCACACTAAAATTTTGAAACTTGCTTTGAGGATACTTTTTATTTAGATGCACTTTTTACTTTCTTTTGTTTCTGTATCTCAACCAGAAGTCATAAACATTTTTCATCGTTATTTTTTTTTTACCTACTAACATTTTATCATATTTACTTACAAAATATTACATACAATGCAAAAATATATAAAAAGGTACTCTTGCAAAACTTGATAAACGCAGTAGTTTTTGAGATATTTTAATTTTTAGAAAAAATTAATTAGGTATCCAAAATATTTAGTTAGCAGTTAAAAATTAAGCAACTTACCATAGGAAATAGAACAAAATATAAAAACGAAACAAAATCTATTGCTATAATTACCTTATTTTCAATATTGGTAATTTTTTTGTGAATTAAAAAAGCGGAAAATGTTAGTGCTGGTGAATATGCAGATTGCAGATACGGTGTTTATTTATGGATATTGTAACGGTAATGGTTTTCGTACGTCCAGAGAATATCGACGGAGATATCCAAAAATAAATTTATATGAATTTCATTGTTTCTTAGTTGTTAGGTACATAATTATTATTTTTTTTTTTTGATACTTTTTCTAAAATTTGTAATATCTCAAAAACTACCGCATTTATCAAGAACAACAACAATCAAGAATACATTTACGTAATAATTTTATAAGTAAAAATGAAAAATTGTTAACAGGTCAAAAAACAACGATAAAAAATATTCATGACTTCCCAACCTGTTACAGCCCCCTGCCCAGAGGCTAGACTTCTACCACTCTTGTTTTTCCGCTGCTTGAATGGGGGTTTCCACTGTATTGTTTTTATGAAACTTCGTCTAAACTGAAAGTGATATGTAATTTTAGAAAGTCTTTATTGTTATTCGTTAAGGTGTAATAATTTCTTTAATATTCTGTGACGTAGATATGGAGATGATTTTGACGTATTTTCTTTTTTAGCACATAAAAATGTAAAAATAAGTTAAAATAATTCTTGTGGTCAATAATTGGATACATGAGTGAATAATAAGCAATTTATTAATAACATAATTAATAAAAAATACTACGTATATTATAGTCCAAGATTTGATTACCAAACCTATGGCATTGAACAAATCTTTTACTTTCATACCAACGCTTGAAATCCGTCATGACATCATAAATTTAAACTAGTGTTACTTGGTTTAGTTCTGTTGTTTTATTGTTGTTATTTTCTGCATTTATGTACTTGAAAATGAATAAATTAATTCAAATAGGCGGTACCAATAGGTATAAAAGAAGTAAGAATTTGGAATAGAATAAATGTGTGACGTATATATAGAGATGAAGAAATGGTAATAAAACCTCGATTACCTACTTCAAAAACTAATAACTATTTCTAAACTTTGATAATCTTTAATTTACAGTTTTAAGGTGTAGTTTTAATCTATCTGACCCATGTTCTAATTTGTTCCTGCGGTGGAGGATCCCATTGTGTTTAAAATTGTTTCATTATTTTGTTTGACATTTGGCATGTTGTATAATAATTTTCTGTTAGTTTTACTTAAATATAAAATTAATTTTGAACTAAAAAGGCTAGGTGCAATTATTGAAGGTAAAAGAGCGAAGTTGATAAAAAAAGTAAAAATACCACAAACATTATTTTAGTTAGTAAATATAAAATAAAATAATGGGCGTATTTCCATTTTTCAGATTAGAAACTAATAATCCAAACAATAATTTCGATAAAATAATTGGTAATAAAAATTAAGAAAAATTATGAGTTCCTCGATATGAATTTTAAAAAGATTTACACGGGGAAATAAATTTACCAATATATTTATCAAATCATACGATTGAATATTTAAATTCTTTCTCACAAACAATACTTGAAAATCAGGCCAGTAGCTAGTCCAAATTCTAGAGTGGGCGACTCAAATTTTAGTGTGGGCAAGTCAAATTTTATAGGTGTAAAATAATTCGCTATAGAGAGTATACTTTTATTAGAGCAATCTACAATGTAATTTCTTTTCTTCGCAAAAACACTAAACAAAAAATATACAAAAAAATAAAAAAACAATAGATATTATAAAAAAAACGATACTTAAAGAACACTAGAATTTTCCCTAGAGTGGGCAACTTTTTCTTTCAGAGTGGGCGATGCCCACTTTATCTCCCCTCTGGCTACGGGCCTGCTGAAAATGCTCAACATATGCTATATCGTAAATTTGTATTTTATATAGATGTTTTCTGTTTTTACAATTACGTGCTCTTGCTGAACATTTTCAAAATGTCAACATATAAAAGATCATAGCGCAAACTCTTTAACTAGCTTCGAGTTGGTCTCTGCAGTAGTGGCGACTAAGTTTCATCAATAGGTCACTAAATGCTCCTTTGTGAAATATTTTTATCGCCTTTTTAAAATATAATTGTGAGTGAAAGGATAATCCTTAAATTCTTTATTAGAATATTATTATTTTTTTTTTTTTTGTTAATGTTTCAGGGCACTGAGCTACTATGACTATTGTGCCCGCGAACATAGTCGCATTTTGAGAAATTGTATTCTTAGATATATTTATAATATTCCGTATTTTCTAGAAATTTTAAAATATTTTCGAATTTGGAGGGATCTTTTAGGCATTCAATAGAGATGCCTAGTCTGTTGCGTTCATTGGTAAATTGGGTGCAATCATTTAAAAGGTGATTGACTGTTAGTCTTGTATTGCATGTGACACATTCTTGAGGGTCTTCATTTTTAAAGTGGTAGCTATTTGTGAGACTTGCTGTCTTCTGGTAAGTAAGGAATACCTATCTTGATTCCATGGTTTTACGCAGCTTTTAATGTTCCTTATATGACTGTTTTGTTCCCTATCCCACTCTTGCTGTTGTAAATTTGTGAGGAATGTTGAAGAGTATCGCAGAACATCATTCGTTGTTACAACTGAATCGTGCCGATGTTGATGATGCCGCTGTCGTCTAATAGGCTAACTGCAAAGTGGTCTACTTTTTCATTGGCAGTGATTCCAGAATGACTGGGGATCCAGAACAGAGTAGTGAAAATATTAAATTTAGACTGTAATGTATTGGTTCTGTCAATGATACATGATTGTCACTGAAGTTGATATGTAGGTTTTGTAGGTAATGGATGCAGCTGAGAGAATCCGTGAAAATTATTATACTGTTGATGTTATTAGTGGTTGCTTCATTGACAAGTCTATGAGTTATGTAATCGAAAACATACAAAATAGGCAAAAATTCAGCAGTAAAGATACTACAAATGGGTGGAAGGGTAAAGCCATCAATATATTGCCAGTTGTGAACGTAGTACGCAGAGCTAACACCTTTGTTGGGAATTTTTGAGCCATCGGTGAATACTAGTAAGTACTTATCATTATGATATTTGTTAGTTCTTAAGTAGAATTCGTTTTTAATCATTTGATTGGGGGTGTCTTTCTTTTTTAAGTTATCATTTAGAAGTGAAGTATTGTGTTCGCATTTCCATGCAGGTGGTAGGACGGATTTGTTTTTATTAATTAGGATGTCATCAAACAGAGTACGGGATAAATCATTGTATATTTTGATGCACTCAATAAAGATAGGACATAATGAGGACTTTGGTTTTCTTCCAT
Source organism: Ophonus ardosiacus (assembly GCA_943142095.1). Lineage (NCBI taxonomy): Eukaryota > Metazoa > Arthropoda > Insecta > Coleoptera > Carabidae > Ophonus > Ophonus ardosiacus. The sequence continues at coordinate 23,525,580 of OW964833.1, read as the reverse complement.
AATATACTTGATTTGCATTATGGGATATTGCGTCATAGTTAGGGTGTTTTGGGTTGGCCTTAATTTTTGCTGTATATTTAATCATTGCTTTGGTGCGGTTTTGTTCGATGGATGTAATACCAGATTCGATATGAAGGGATTGAATAGGGCTCGTGCGAAATGCCCCTGTCACTAATCGAATACCTTAGGCATATATGGATTTTAATTTCTTCATATTACTCTTACGAGCTGAACCATATGCTATGAGATCATAATTCATTCTTGAAACTATTAAGGACTTGAAGATTAATTTGTTAATGTAAGCATACCAATTGAGCCCTTTGTCGAATGTAATTCCTAAAAAGGTTATTTTATCTACAATTGGAATAGGAATGATATTTTATGTAGAATTGGGGGCAAGAATGTGGCCTTCTCAAGCGGCAGAAATCTATGGCTTGACGTTTTTTCCGTAGAAAAGGAGAAGCTGGAATTCGATGCGTTGACAGAAATAATACCTATGACATTTTGTAATTTATTCTCGATTCTAGATAGGTTTTCGCCCTTAGCAAAGATTAATAAATCATCAACATATAGGAAGTGGTTTAAATCTTTGGGTAAGTTGTTTAGTAGTGAATTTACCGCAACTAAAAATAAAGTTATTATCAAATTCATACTTTGCAGATCATGTGGACCCAATGCGGACCTGGAGGGTTCGACGGGTTAGGAAGTTGTCAACGAAGTGTAAGATTCGACCTTTAATGCCCCATTTGAGTAACTGGAAGACGATCCCTTTTCGCCAAGTAGTGTCGAACGCTTTAGTCAGATCAAATGATACGGCGACTAGATGTTGACGACGCAACGCATAATTGAATTTTGTATTTGATTAGTTAAATTATTGTTGATTACGTCCTGAGTTGATCGAGACTTTCGAGACCCGAATTGGAAATTATCAATTAAATTTTTGCTGTTCAACATCCAAATAAGTCGTTTGTTGACTAATTTTTCGTAATAGTTTAGAAATGTGAGATGTAAGAGATATAGGTCTGTAATTGTTAGTAGTCTGAATCTTTGCCACTTTTTAGTAACGGAACTGCAATGGTGTTACGCCATTGTTCAGGATACAAAGCATTAACCCAAATGAAATTAAAATAATCTAGGATTGCTAAGATGTAAGGGTAAGGTAAATTTTTATAAACCACGTATGCAATACCGTCTGGACCTACGGCTGCTCCATTTTTACAATGGTATTTTATGATTGTAGTAAATTCTAACATTGAAAACTTACTGTTATAGAATATTAAATTATTATGCACAGAAAATATAATATTGATAGTTAAAAATAATGAATATATATTTAAATAAAAAGGAAATTCAGTCATATAATGTAAATGTTTTATTTTCTTTGTCTACGTTTCGGAAACTATTTTTCCTTTTTATTTAAATATATATTCATAAAGTATATACAGTCGTTTAAAAAATATATATGTTAAAAATAATAAGTATGTATTTGCGAACCATGCCTGAAATTTTTGTTATTAAATTTATATGGTCATTAATCCTTATAAAAACTTTATAAACATATTTTGAAAATAAGTTGTTTTATTGTCTATAACCTTTCCGTTACATAATTAATTACAAATTTTATTTTGTAACATTAACATAATTTTAATAGAAATTTTACCAAATTGTGATTTACACATAGATGAAAAGATTATATAAATACAAAACCTGCATAAATTCTCGTTACTGCAAAAATGTGCATTTCATCTGGCGTTTTTGTTTTTAGTAAGCATTTAGAATATCACTCAGTATAGAAATCTTATTAGATGAAAAATGTAAAAGAATTAGCATTCAAATATTTCTGGATATAAATAACATGAAAGACTAGATATTTTGCCATCTGACAAGTTTTTTCCAAAATAACATCGATTACTTCTTCTTTGAAGTTTTCTTGGCACCAGCTCCATTTTTAGCACTCTTTCTTGGTGGAGGAACTGGAGTTGTACTTGTTTGTATGTCTGTAGGTTTGGGGGTCGCTACTGTTACGTTGGCAGTTGCTTGCGGTGTTTCTTGAGTTAATTCAGAAGCGGGAACGGAAATAGGAACAATAGTAGGTGCAGAACCCGGTGCAGACGGTTCAGCAGCTAGAGTTGGAGCATCTCCTGGCATTGGAGTAGCTATTTGTTCAGTACCTGGGGCCGAAACGGAAGCAGCTGCAGATTCAGTAGCTGAAGGCGAAGCAATTGCACGTTCAGGAGCTGGGGCAAGAGCAGAAACAGCTGCTAGGGTCAGAGTAGTTGCAGATTCAGCAGCAGGAGTTGGAGCAGAAACAGCTGGGGTTGGTGTAGAAACAGCAGGGATCGAAGCAGCTGCAGGTTCAGTAGATGGAATCGGAACAGAAGCTGGTATCGGAGCAATGAAAGGTTCAGTAGCTGGTGTTGAAACAATTTTAGGTTTAGCAGTTAGGATAGGAACTGAAGCAGCTGCGGGTTCACCAGATGGAATTAGAGAAGTTATAGGTTCACCTACTGAAACTGGTGCATCAACAGCGGCAGATTCAGCAAATGAAGTTGAAACAATAGATTCGTCAGTTGAGGCTGAAACTGAAATACCTGCGGGTTCAACAGCTGAAGTCGGAGTAATTGCAGGTTCAGATATTGAAATTGGAACAGCAACGGCTGCAGTTTCAGCAGGTGGAGTTGCATCAGTTGTGGGTTCAGCAGTTACAACTGTAACTGGAGCTGAAATAGTTGCAGGTTCAACTGCTGAAGTTGGAGTAGTTACAGGTTCAGCAATTGGAACTGGAAGAGGAAGGGCGGCACATTCAGCAGCTGGAGTTGAAGATACAGTAGTTGAAGCTGAAACTGGATCTGTAACAGCTGCGGATTCAACAGCTGAAGTTGGAAGAGTTGCATATTCAGTGCCAGAGAGTGGATCGGAAGCAGTTACAGGTTCAGCAGTTGAGGCAGGAGAAGACAAACATTCAGCAGCTAGAGCTGGGGTAGAAATAACTGCAGGTTCAGCAGCTAGGATTGGGATGGAAACAACTGCAGGTTCAGCAGCTGGAATCATAGCAGTTGCAGGTAAGGTTGAAGATGGAGCTGCAGGTACGGCAGCTGTAGGTTCTGCCGTTGAGGCTGGAGTTGGTAATTCAACAGGTGCTTGTTTTGGAGGTGACGCTTCCTTTTTAGGGGCAGTTGCCATCGTTTCACAAATCTTTTTCCAAACATTTTCAAAAGAATCTTGACCCAAATAATCAATTCTACCCGCTTCCCATCCTTGACGGCGCAAATAATCCTCCAGAGCGTATTGGTCGGCAGATCTTGGCTGCCTGAGAGTCATTTGAGCAAAAGCTCCAGCAAGGCCACCCTAATTTATAAAAAAGAAGTATGTAATATTGATTATAGTGCATAGTAAATAATATAGTAGAGCTCTCTACAGTTTTAAAATTGGAAAGAAGAAGGTACTGAATCGAGATATGAAGTAGAGAGCAGCCTAACAGTATAATACTCACATTTGACTCTGTCCGTGGTTCAGTATTACTGGCAGTGGCAAGTGCGGACTGCTCTGTGCTAATGGTTACTGTGCTAGCAGACTTAGCATCACACAAAACTGTTGGAGTGATAGACTGGTAAGTAGGGGGGCTTTCAATAGGGGATGTTATATTATATATACACGTGTTAGGGGTAGGATCTGCTAAACTAATATTGCTAACATGCTCAATTTGTTGCTCAAAATTATGGCTACTGTCACCTTGAGAATTACATTCAATACATTCTATATTTACATTACTTATTACGTTATCATTATACGATTGTGTGCTATAATTATAAGATTCATGAAAACTGAATTCAATTTTATTTTCATTATTTTCTACAAAATTTAAGTTTGAATTTGATTCATTATTTAAGTCTAAATTAGAAATATCTGTTGAATTACTATCTTCTAGGTCTACACTATTTACAGGTTGATAATATTCCCACGGATCCCAAAGTGGAATATCAGTAACATCAGTGCCACAAGACTGTTCTGTGCAAAGGCTGTCTTCACATTTCGATTCATTTAAAAAATAGGCAAAGGAATGAGAAGAGCTAGTGCACGAAGAAGCAATGGATGTGTTGATCCGTGCCTAAAGACAAACATCAAACATGCATGCACAAGAAATCATATTAAAAACGAAGAATTATCTTAAGTTGAACCATCACCTTCGCACAGCTAAAAAGTACTTTACTATAATGAAAGTAGTGATACTTAAATTCATAAAAATAATTAGACGCCCACGTCCGTGATGCTTCATCTCAAGGAAATATCTATCAGTGGCGGCTTGTGCAACAAAACTTTGGTGAGGCAGCACTTCATAAGAAAAGTGAATACTATAACTAAACTGTGGCATTGTTGGCTAGTTGATTTATTTAAAAAAAAAAATTCCTAATCCTAATCTATAATGTTATAATAATGTATGCTCTCCAGAACCAACTACAAAATTAGCGGCGCTGATTGTACTCACGCACGTACCTATCTTTTATCCTTTACGCACTCGTTGCATTTTGCATTTGAGGCATGCCTCAAACAGATCTTTGCCTAGCGCACATATTGCTTACCGGGATGCAAGCATTATCAGAAGCATTAAGTCGGGATTACAATGGTCGTAATGAGATGGAATGTAACGCAACTTACCACGCAATTTACATACTACTTTACATTATTTACAGCTTATTAATTAAAATTATTATTTTGTTAAAATGATATTCTGAGATTTCTTCTGGTGAGGCACTGTCTCACCTGCCTACCCTGACAAGCTGCCACTGATATCTATTATTATCACAAGCAGTACGTTACAATATAATGCAAGGCAATGGCAATTTCACTCACCTTTTCGTCTTTTGCCTTCTTTTGTTTGCATGTTAATAGTTAATAAAAACTCACGAACAAATTAAAATAAGTAATGAAAATAATTTACTTCCTTACCATTGTGGGTTGAAGGTTTGAGTGAACATTATTGCAAAATAAGCTCCACCAAAGTTCGAAAACTTCTTGCAAATGTTCAAAATTGGGAGAGCTAGATACTTGAAGGGTTTCGCTATTGAAATATTGTAACCAAGGTTTGCTATTGCCAATAAAATGTACGATTTTTACATTTTCACCAAATCTAAATTTATAAAATAATTTTAAATGTATTGCTTAGAAAAATAAAATAAAAACTTAACTGTTTAAAAGCAGGAAGATATGAATAACAAGCTGTGGAACACATATTGTAAATAAATGGCAAGTGCTTATTAATATCTTGATGTGCCCAATCAGAAAAATATAAATTTAATAAGCCTTGATCTCCACCTAAAATTAAAAAAATTAGAAATAATATACATGGCAAATTATCTACTATACACAACTTTATAACATGTGATAATTTTCTACAATTTGAAACATTTTTTTATAAGTATATTGTAGAAAATATTAAATTTATAATTACGTATTACGTATTCACGACACAAGAACTCGAACCGGAGAACATAAACGAATACATTCGTGAAAGTGAAAACATTATAACTGCAGCTTTACCTTTACCATCTCAAAATTATTCCAATAATAAAATGAAACAAAAGCGAGAAAAAAGGAAATACTTACAAAAGGACCAATGGATAAATATATTTCAGTCATAACCCATCTCAGTCATCTGCACAAAACTAACAAGAAAATAAACATCCCACACAAACACAAGCTCAATAATGTACGGGAATATACAAGGGTATAAAAATATTTTTAACCTAGATAAGTAAGGAAGAAGAACTTATTCTAAGAAAACTTGAAATTATATGTCTTACGGAAACTTGGGCCGAAAATCTTATCACTACTAATCCTAAATTTCTTCAAGATTACAAAGTATTCCAAAAAAAGCAACTAGAAATAACAAAACGGGTAAAGCTATAAAAAGAATTATAGTTTTCTACAAATCAAATGAAAATAATATTACTATTATTGAGAATGAAGTTCATTGGATTTTTTTAAAAATAGAAACTAAAAAAACAAAAGATTATTCTAGGAGCAGTCTATTTTTCGCCAACATACATACATCAACGAACTACTTTTCGAACTTTTCTCAGATAGTATTCGGCATATATCGGAGAGATATGAAACGAACTTTTCCCAGATAGTAATCGGCATAAATCGGAAAGATATGAAAACTTTTCCATCATTCTAGGTGGTGACTTCAACAGAAGAATTGGCAAATTAAATCAGGTAGAAGACGTTCTCTTCACAAGTACTGATCATCACTGGATCATAAAATAATCAAAAATGGAAAAAATTGGCTCGACACAATAAACAACTGAAGAACTTTAAGAGACTCGCCAGCGAATTTTACATATGTAAGCAAAACCGGAAAAAGTATAATTGATTTAATCTGGGCAAATATTCCAGCATTTGAATTAATTAAAGCCCTCTATATACTCAGTGAAATAATTTTATCAGACCATTTAATCTGTTCACTTATTATCGATAATACTGCAAATATACATACAGAAAATAAACATGATAAAAGAAACAAAACTTTAAAGGAAAATAAATTAAAGTGGGACCCAATAATGGAAATATTATATAAGGAAGAAATGGAGCAAAGGCTTAAGAACCAAACGTCTCACGCAGATATACCATTCTCTTATATCAACTTAAAAACAGAAATAGAAAATACATTACAGAAAAGTGGGCTAGTAAATGAAATAAATGTTACAAAATATAAATCAACCCATAAGAAAAACAAGCCCTTTACTATGAAAACTGCAAAAATCTCAAAATTGCTACACGATAAAGCCTTAAAGAGTGCAAAACTCTGAACATGGAAACAATAAATAAATAAATATATCATCACGGCATATTACCCATTTCTGGGTGTGCCAGTATCTACAACACATGTAGACATCGGTAATGATGACGATATATTTTACCGTGTGGGCGCTTACCAGGTGTCACCTCACGGGCACTCATAGCTGGTAAACCCAATCATTAAACAAATACTTGGGACAAAGAAAGAAATATAAAAATACAACAAGCACTTTGAAGAAAGAATACAAAATCACAATACAACACAATTAGAAAATATAGGAGACCAAAGCACTTTTGGAAAACTATAAGATCTTTCCAAAGTATCGCGCAAACCCTATAATTCCAGAAAAATGGGAAAACTTTTATCTATAGTTTTATGGGCCAAAAATACACATAAATACCACATACTTCGACGCTTTACTTCCCTACTTGGACACGACAATAACTTTGGAAGAAATAACGTACGCATTAAGAACCTTAAAATTCAACAAGAGTCCTGGAAATGACAACAAACTTAACGAGCATTTGAAACACCTTCCCACTAACTGAATATAAGATAAGAGACATGTTAAACGAATTCTTAACCCAAAAAAATGTACCAAATGATCTAGAAAAAGTAAAACTATCACCAATACATAAAAAAGATGATATGACAAAACCGGATAACTACAGAGGAATCACTCTTTTGAGAGCAGTTTTAAAATTATTCACATTCATTTTATATAAAAGGCTTCAAACGGGTTTTTTTCTCAAGTGCCAAAATTTAAACTGAATAGGTTATTGAAGGTATTAGGATCGTTGTGTATAATTTATCATTTCAATTGTGAACTTTTGTTTTCGTTAGAGCTGACCTTATCGCTCCTGTTATTTTGTTCGCTTTTCTTGTAAATTCTTACGCCGGGTTTATGCAGCAATATCATAGTCATTGTTATAGTTGTAGTCTTAGTCTTAAGTATTAAAACATGTTTTTTTAATAGAGCTGTTTATGCAACATCGTTATAGTCAGTCTCATGAACATAAGCATAATCACAGAATTGGATTAATTTTAATTTTATGACTACGACTGACGACTTACAAACTGCGCATGCCTGAGAACTGTCAGTATCAGAAAACATAAACTCTATTTTAATTGTAGTTATTTATTTAAAAAAAAAAACTAGCAACAACTACTTTTCTCTACTATAATGTTAACGTATCCATATTTATTTATTCGGCAATTATAATATTTATTATAAGTAAAAATAAATGAGGTTAGGAAGTGACATATTAATAGTCACAACAAAAATGCTGCATAAACGACCACCTATCTTAAGACAATTCTTATGACTATAACTTAAGACTATGATTATGATAGTGACTATGTTATTGCTGCATAAACTAGGCTTTATGCAGCTTGGGTATAAAGTCCTGATTTTAAAAATTTTACTCCTAAATAAGTATAAATTGTTTCCATTTCATTTTCTTGGCAGGTATATTTAATATTTGTTTTTGGCACGTATTTAAGCGTTTATTATTTTAATCAGTTTTGTTCAATTTTTTATTTGCTTTGTTCAGTGTTTTATGTTCCGAATAAATAATAATTTGTTCAGTAAAAAAATATTTTTGTTCAGCATTTTTACATATTTTAAGTTGTTAGAAAAACATTTACCGACATATCTTATTTATTTAAGGAAACAATTTCTTGGGGATGTCGGTCCAGGGATTATATAAATTTAATTTTTCTTTTTCATCGACGTTTCGGTATTTTATACCAAAATCATGATTCAAAGAAAATACATGAGAAAATACAAATCATTACAGCTTATAATGATGAATCAGCAATTAAAAATTAAACGAGACTTCATATGTGACGTGCACTGCACGAAAACTAGCAGCGCACATCACATATGAAGTCTCATTTCATTTTTAATTGCTGGAAATTTTTTCCTTAAATCTACATTTACGGTCGAGAAATTATTTTCAAAGTATCATATTTATATTTGTCATTTATATAATTACATATGTTAGGGATTTAGGGTGCAACACACAATAAAACACAACACACTTTCCAATAAATAAATAATATAATGAAGACACAGACACATACACGATGACGTTATGTATAATAATGAAAAGGCAGTAAAAAATAGAACAGTAACTTTTGGTGTTGGAACTAAACACAGTTCTGGAAATAATGAAAAGCACTTGTGGGCATTTAAAATTAGCGGGAAATTGTAAATGAGTTCTAACATCCCCCCCCCCCCCCTTCCCCCTCAATTGAATAACTAATTTTTGTTGTAATTGGGAATGTTTAATGAAGTTCCATGGCTTCGACGCAAAACTGTAGCTTTGGAGTAGGTAATGCCTTGGTTAAGGCATCGGCAGGCATCTTCTCGCTGTCGAGATACTGAAGATTTATGGGTGGTACCGGATGTCAATGTGTTTGGATTTGCTGTGGAATACTGGATTTTTGGCGAGTTTCTCTGCTCCTTGATTGTTGCTGTGTAGCTGGACGAAACTTAGATTCTCAAAACCCAGTTCAGACAAAAACTTGAAGAGGTATTTAGATTCTTTTACAGCATCCGAAAGGGTCATGTACTCGGCTTCAGTCGAGGACAATGGTACCGTCCTCTGCTTGCGGCTCTCCCAGGAGATGGTGCCACCGGCCAACACGTACATGTATCCGGTGTAGGGTCGACGATCGATTATGCATCCACCCCAGTCAGAGTCGACGAAGCCTTTTAATGATTCTCCTGTTTTCTTGAAGGTCAATGCAAAGTTTGATGTGCCCTTAAGGTACCTGAGCACCATTTTAACAGCTGTCCAGTGGGATTTGTTGAACTTGGTGTTGAACTGACTGAGGTAACTCAATGAATGTACTATATCAGGACGGGTCCCAATAGCGAGGTACATTAAGGGCCTATCAGATCTCGATAAGGGTACTGGTCCTCTTCATCACTGTTATTTTGAATCGCGTCGTCGGTGAATTTGTTTCCCGGGATTAGAGGTGTACTGACGGGCTTACAGTCCGACATGTTAAATCTCTCGAGAATGTCTCGAATATATCCGGTTTGGGATAAACGAATTTCCTTCCCGTTTTCACCTTCCAATTGGGTAATCTTTATTCCTAAGCAGAATTTAGCTTCTCCTAGGTATCGAACTGAAAATTCCCCACATAGTTTCCGCTTAAATGACTTGAGCTGTTGAGGATCTTTGTAGGCAACCAGTAGGTCGTCTACGTAAACGAGAATGATGATGTCTTTCTCTTTGTCGCGATAAACGCATGGATCTGCGTTTGCAGGAAAAAATCCCATGTTTCGTAGTGTATTATCAAGTTTCGCATGCCACTGTCTGCCGATTGTTTTAGGCCATAAAGGGCCTTCTTCAATTTACAGAGATAAACATCGCTAAGAATAAGACATGGCAAGGGCCTTTCGTCCTAGCTCGTTGCAACCTTCCTCGACAATCATTCTGTCAAGCATATCTTCGATTAGTTTAGACTTCTCCATATAAACTGTTGTGTCCATGATCCCGTTTAGGTAAGCGGTGGTGATATCGAATTGTACAATACTCATCGAAGCCTCGTCAGAAAGTGCGGTTAAGATTCTCAAAGAATTTAATCTCGCAACTGGAGCGAAAGTTTCTTTGTAGTCCATGCCGGGGCGTTGAGAAAAACTCTGAGCCTCGTGCCTTTCGTCGCTCCAAGGATCCGTCGGCATTGTATTTGTTTCGAAGGACTGTTCGACAATTAATTACCTTATCATCTGGTCTGGGAACTATATCCCATGTGTCACTCGAAATAAGGCTTTGATCTCCGAATAAATTGCATCCTTCCAATCGCAGCTGTTCGGTCCGTTCACGGCACGATCAAAGGAGATCTCCGAAACCAACAAAGATGCTTTAGCATCGTATTGTTCCGCATTCTCACGAAACTTGTCGTCTGGTTTGAGGTTTGGATCGCCTTCGTTGACGTCAGGTTGAACGACGACTTGAACGTTGTGCGGTTTCTGAGGGCGTCCTCTTTTCCCGGTTCTCACCTAACGTGGACGTCCAGGGCCTCTTAATTTGAACGTCGGGTACGGTTTCTGGTGATTGATTACCGTTTGGAGCTTGTTGTACTCTTGGGGATCCACTGAAACCGTTGGCTAAATCTTCATCTTCTGTCTCAGAATCGTTCGTGCAAGATTCTTCCACCTCAGATTCTGCGAAGTTTGCGATCTTGGCGGGAAGATCGTTGTATATTTGGAATTGTTCCGATGTATCTATCAAGGGAAAACGACCTGGTTTCGTTGTCTCGCCGAAGAAGTCCTCATGACTAACATCTGCTTCGAATTTGTTGAAGAATTTTACGTCCCTTGAAACGTAAATTTTTCTGTCTGCTGGCACCCAGATCCTATAAGTCTTCGAAACGCTGGAATAGCCAACCATTGTTCCTTCCTTGGCCTTGGGGTAAAATTTTCCACGGTTTGGCGATTTATCTAGTAGATAGGCTTTACACCCAAATGTTTGGAGGTGACTGACTATCGGTTTCCAGCCTGTCCATAACTCGAACGGTGTTTTATTGCCTAAGCTGCTGGAAATACACCTATTTCGAATGTAATTGGCTGTTGCGATGCCCTCTGCCCAGAAAGATGGGGGTAGCCCTGACTGCAGGAACATACATCTGGTAGCCTCCACCAATGTACGATTACGACGCTCTGCAACCCCGTTTTGCTGTGGGTACGTATGCCAGCGTCCGCTAACACCTTGTCGAAGGACGAGTTACAATATTCTCTCCCGTTATCCGATTGGAAGGCTTTGATTTTACGGCCGGTTTGGTTTTCGGCCATCGTCTTGAACTCTTTGAACTTGTCCAGTACTTCGCTTTTAAGGTTTATGAAGTAAACCTCGCACCAGCCGCTGAAGTCGCCTATAAAAGAGACGAAATAGCCGGCACCGCCTAACGATTCGGTACGCATGCGACCCCATACGTCTGAGTGCTTTCACGTACCTGAAAAGGAAAAGACAATAATTTACCAGTAGTAGAAATTTCACAAGGAGTGTTTATAGATTTAGGATTGATTTTAAGGCCAATGGCCATGTTGTTCTTGCTCATGGTAAGAAGGTCCTTCTTGTTGACATGCCTCAGTCGTTCATGCCAGACGTCTATGTCGGAGAGTTCGTTAACAGTTGTCGACAATGCGTGAGACTGTTGTGTTCTCATATAGAACAAGTCCCCATCACGATCTGCGATGATTTTGGTTTTGCCCTGTTGGTCTTTTACGACTGTCCGGTCTTTCGTGAAAACAACCCCATGTCCTGTGTTGACGATTTTGGCGACGGAAATCAAGTTGGTCTTCAACTCTGGCACGAAGAGCGTGTTTTCAAGCTTGATGACTTTGTTGTTCTCGTCAACCATTGCGATGATCTTCACGTTACCCTTAGCCACAACCTCGGTGTCTGTCCCATCAGCGAGCTTCAAGCCGCTTGAGACGTCCGTCAATTCATTGAAAAGCTTCTTGTCGTTGCGCAGGTGGGAGGTGCAACCACTATCTAAGCACCATTTGCTTGAACTTGCTATTGCGAAGTTTGCCTGATCGCACAGCTGGAGGTCTACTTCGCTCACTAAAAATGCTTCTTCAGTGTTGTTTGCTTGTTCCTTATCCGTTTTCTTTTTGAGGTAGCAGTCAGACGCCGTGTGACCCGGTTTCTTGCAGAAGTTACATTTGTACTTCGCTCGCGACTTATTTCTGTCGTGATTTCCGTTTTTGTCACTGTCTTGGGATTTTGAATAACCTTGTTTATGTTTAAAATTTTGTTGTTTCACATACAAGGCTCCTTGTTTGTTTTGATCGGACTCCTCATTTGTCGATTGACTAGCTTCAATTACTTTGTTTTTAAGAGATTCAATGTCTGGAAGTTTATCTCTCGATTCAATAGCCCGCCTTTTTTTCCAATGTACCAGAGACATATTCCCACATATCATTTCTGATAAGCATGGCTTGAGCGTGAATTTTCCATGAGTCGAAATTTTCTTTGTTTAGCATTTCTAATCTCAATGAACTCATTGCGGTTTGTTGGACCATTGTTGTGAAATACGAAATACGTGATGATACCGTGTTTCTAACTTTTCGTAGTTTTTGATGCTATCGACTCGTCACTACACGTTTACAAAACACCTCGTCACTGTTCAATGTCTTCAGACCAGGAACTATGCACTTTTTAGCGAATTGTTCGGGTTACAGTTATTTACTTTCACGTTATTTATTTATCGTGTTGTTTTTCGCGTTCGACACAGATTTTTGTAGGTTACGACACTTGTCTTAAAATCGCGACTGCACTTGCACTATATTTGTGTGTTGCTTTTCACGTGTCTCGGCTCATAACCTGTTAGGGATTTAGGGTGCAACACACAATAAAACACAACACACTTTCCGATAAATAAATAATATAATGAAGATACAGACACACACACGATGACGTTATGAATAATAATGAAAAGGCGGTACAAAACAGAACAGTAACTTTTGGTGTTGGAACTAAACACAGTTCCGGAAATAATGAAAAGCGCTTGTGCGCATTTAAAATTAGCGGGAAATTGTAAATGAGTTCTAACAACATAACATATTTTTAAGTTTATAAAAGATCTGATGATGTTATTGCTATATATTAAAAAAATATATTTTTTACTGAACAAATATGAAAAAATACTGAGCAAAAATGTTTTTTTTTACTAAACAAATAATACTGAAACTGAACAAATATGAAAAAATACTGAACAAAAATTGTTTTACTGAACAGTAATACTGAACAAAAATGTAAAAATACTGAACAAAAAATATTTTTTTACTGAACAAATTATTATTCTGAACATAAAACACTGAACAAACCAAATAAAAAATATACCTGCCAAGAAATTTAAATTGAAACAACTTAGGTATACTTATTTAGGAGTAAAATTTTCAAAATCAGGACTTTAAACCCAAGATGCATAAGAATTTACAAGAAAAGCCAACAAAATAACAGGAGCGATAAGGTCAACTCTAACGAACACAAAAGTTCACAATTGAAATACAATGATAAAACTATACACAACGATCCTAATACCTTTAATAACCTATGCAGCTGAAATTTGGGCAAGTAATGTAACTGGCACTTGAAAAAAAAAAATACCAAACGAACTTATTTAAGGCGATGTACTGCTTGCAGAAAAATACTCCAAGTTACTACATGCGGAGAGAATTTGGCCAACAAAAACGAGTCTTATTATGTATTAAAAAAAAAAAAAAAAATGCTAAAATGATGACTTAAAATACTGTTAGTACCAGAAAGTAGTTACATAAAAATATACTCATCTTCTAAAATTAAGTAAAAAGAAAGTAATTGAGGAAGATAAACAAAGAAAATGCAACTAGGTAAAAAATTTAGAACTCAAACTTCAGTTGGGTATGGGAAGTCCAAAGCGCTGGTACCTTGAAAATGGAATTAAACAACATTGTACTATCGTACCGTGAAATACACGAGATCGATACCCGCAGAATCAAAAACTCTTCCTACAATCCAATTTATAAAACCTACAACTATTCCCTAAATTATCTAAATTTAAATATCCCTTTCCACATCCTCAAAATTACTAAACTAAATAACTAAATTACGATATAGTTGCAACAATTATACCAGGATCTATCTTGAAGACCAGTGTCAAAAGTTCCAACCCATTAAGACATTACCTATGGAAATACATAAGAAACAGCCAAAATGGTCCCACCCTAAGCGATTTAATATCTAATGTAAATAAACAAAAAATGTATGATATATGTAGGTATATAATTTCGAATGTGAAGCTATCAAAATTCGTAATTTCATATATATTTCTAATTGTACTATATTTGTACCTACTCACTTTGTATAAGCATTAGCTTGAAAGCAAATTTATTTATTTTATTTATTTAATTTATTTTAATTTATTTATTTTATTTTATTTATTTTATTTATTTTATTTATTTTATTTATTTTATTTATTTTATTTATTTTATTTATTTTATTTATTTTATTTATTTTATTTATTTTATTTATTTTATTTATTTTATTTATTTTATTTATTTTATTTATTTTATTTATTTTATTTATTTTATTTATTTTATTTATTTTATTTATTTTATTTATTTTATTTATTTTATTTATTTTATTTATTTTATTTATTTTATTTATTTTATTTATTTTATTTATTTTATTTATTTTATTTATTTTATTTATTTTATTTATTTTATTTATTTTATTTATTTTATTTATTTTATTTATTTAATTAATTAATTACGTATACTAACCGTCAAAGCTTCCCCGTTCAAGAGCAAAAGCAAGTAAAGAATTATAGGTTTCTTCAGATGGTCTGTACACAAAAACACCTGAATTGAAACAATCTGGCCAGCCTACATCTGGAGCTGCTGAAAATTCATCGCGATCAAATAATTCATCACAATTTTGCAGTACCTAAAAAATGCCAGTTTATAATATTTTACAAATTACAATACAATAAAGCAGAAAAATATATACCGGGTGGTGGTGGTTAGGGGGGAACATAGATATTTAACATGTGAAAATAATTATATGCAGTTATCTGCTCTCCTATTCATATTACGGCAAAAACTGTATAAAGTTGATCAGAATGAAAAGTCACATATAAAATTGTTTTTTATATTTTGTTATTGTTTTTGATTTCTTCGCAATTTTAAAAAGGAAATTTCATAATTTCTATTATTTTGTAGCACTAGCCATGACTTATGGCATTATAGAAAACATTATTTTATCCATATATTATTAATTTTTTTTGCCATAAGTATATTATATAATGAATGTTTATTCGAATGAGGAACGTATCTTTATTATGCAGAATTATTATAGAGGAAATAGTTATAGAAGTATATGGGCTATTGCTACTTATTAACAGAAATTTAAAATTGTGAAGAAACCAAAAACATAATAAAAAATGTGAAAAACAGTTTGGTGTGCAACTTTTAATTCTGAACAATTTTGCAATCTACAGTTTTTGCCGCAAAATGAAAAGGAGAGCAAGAAATTAATTTGCTGTACATCACACATATCAAAACTTGAAATAATAATATATGACAAATAATATATGTATTTATGAAAATATTTGTTATTCTTATTTATAATTTCTGTATTAATACATAATGCATAATAAGAATAAAAAGGACATTTTGTTATTATTGATTAAATCAATTACAAAAATTTCTTTTGTTACGTAGGGATTTTGGCTAGAAAGTAATGAAAATATATTACCAGTGTGTCAGCATCTAAGAAGACACATTTTAAGTACTGCGTCAGTCTCCAACAATGCATTTTGGTAAATGTAATACCAAGTTCAGGTCTTTGTAGAAGTAGTAAATTTCTTTCGTCTTTTGAATCCAATATATTTACTTCAAATATTAGGTCGAATACAGTACGTAGTTTTTCTCTATAAAATAATCTCAATTCACATAAACTTGAATTCGATTTTTAATGTATATTAGTTTTACCTCATTGACTGTGTCACTCCTGGAGTTACCATTACGATAAGTTGATGTATAGTACCCACTCTTCTTAAGGAGTGCGCTAATACTAACGCACCCAAGGAATAGGTATCATTAGTAGCTAGCGTTACCCAACCGAACCCTAATAACAAAAATATATGTATTTATATTTTATAAATATTAATCTAATATTGAATGTTTACAATTATAAAATAATAGTATTTGAGTGGAGAGTTTTGGAAAAGTATTGTGATGTTGAGGTATCAATTAGAAGAAATTCTGTTAAATGAAACAAAAAGCATGCATTTACACTAAATTGTTATTTGAACAAAACACAAAAACAAAATAATATTAGTGAAACATAAATTACGAGGTAAATCTTTATATATATTTGCCATATTATCAACTTAGGAATATTCATTCAATTGTTTCGTTGAATTTGCCTTGGAAGAGAAGGTGAAGCACACTGAACATATCACCTTAACATCTAAAGCCCTGGTGCAACAGAGGAATCAGTTTCAAAACATGCCCAATAATCAACAAAATTTATTGAACCTTTCTTTTATGTATTTTTTTTATAAACACCTACAACTTTCGTCTAAATGCAATTTAGGTAAAAAAAATACACATACACATACTAATTAACAAATAGCAAACTTTTTTATTTTTATTCCGATTAAAAAAACTTATTCATAGGCATTGTCTGGATATTCCCAAACTTTAAAAAATTATACTATTTTGATTTTTTTAAATTTTTATGATTTCTAGGCACTTATTAAATAAAAAATTAAAACTCTATTATTTTTTGGAGTTTGGGGTATCCAGAGAATTTCACTATGTACGAGCCCTATCGCACAGCAGTTAGCCCACCCGGTTTAATTTCATTTTATTTGGTTAATGTACGACACAAATAATAACTAACATAAATTATCGCCAATTTTTATTAATATTACAGATATTTTGGCGTTTTAATGACACATAGCAAAATATGTTTTCTAAAATAATTTATTATTTTAATGTAAAATTAAATACCAGGTGACTATTAAAAAACGAATCCTGTTTGAAACTCCATAATTCAGGAATACATTGAGATATTTTTGAATTTTTATCTCTTACAGACAAAGGGTTGAAAAGTATTCCTAACAAATTTCAAACATTTATATAGAAAACCAAGTGGAATATCGATTTTCTAAATTTGACATTCAAATCTATTATTACACGTTCATAATTTTATAATCAGCTTAAAACGAAGTAGACTAGTATTGAAAGAAATGTAATTGTCAGTAGCATTTCGTGTTAGTTGTAACACTGCCATAAATTTGCTCTAAGTTTTGATCAATTATCTCTAAATTTCTTCTAATAATGGTACCTGGCGCCTCACCTAAGTAAATCTGACTTACTGATCATTGCAACTTGCCAAGAAAAAAAAATTGACAATGCAAAAATGTTACGCAAGTATTTCTAGAGATAACCATGTTCTAGCATTAATACTATTAAGCAAATGACAGAAACTGGGTCAATTTTCAGAAAACCAACTCTAAATTTTCGTCATTTGTATCAGTTCCTGACCTTCCACACTATTTATGCTAGAAAGTGGCCATCTCTTCCCTGGAAATTAATTTAAGATAATTGGCCAAAATTTAGAGCAAATTTATGATAATATTACAACTGACTCGAAATGTCACTAACATTTACATTTGTTTCAATAGCCCGTATTTATAAAAATGAAGGATTTACTTTGAAGTGAAAGGTAGCACTAAGAAGTATAAGGTAGAATTAAAATGTTTTGCTTTAATTCGTATACATAATCTTTACCTTTTTTGTGCGAGGAAATACTTCAGAAAAATGAAGTAAAGGAGCTATACAGTTTATTATTATAGAAAAGAGGTGTTGCTGGTTACTTGAAAGTAAAGATAAAATTTAAAAAGTCTGACATGGAAAGTGAACATGGGGGAAGTGAAGATGTCACTCATGAGAATAGCATCTTCGTTCTCTTCCGCTATATGTGGCAAGTCCTGTACTTCTTCTTATCATCTTGAAAATCTGCATCTCCTAGCTATTTAGCTATATTGTATAACACTGCATATGCATTTATAACTTTTGGAATACTGGGATATTTTACTATGCATCCATACTTCAGAATAGTAAACGTAGCACTGTAACAGCGCACCAGTGGCGGCTCGTGGTATTTTTGAGCGGGGGGGCAAATTAATTTGTGGTCATGGAACTTTATTTAGAAATCCGATTTGCTTACTAACAATTTTAATATTAATTATCAACAAGAATGTAAATACAATAGAAAAAACTAGAAGAAGACCTCCAAAAACAAGAAATAACGATACAAAAATATATTATAATAGAAGGAAGTAGAAGTAACAAGATAAGAATAAGTAGTAAAATTGGAATATTACAATACTACACATTCAACCTTTGGGTAACGCAAGTTGTATATGACTGAGACCTGAGACTGAGGTGCTTTGTGAGACTTGCTCTTACTACGCGAAACGCGAGGTACGGAGTGCTCCGAGTACGTGCGATTCTTTCCGAATTACAACGGGGGCTTGCCACCTCTGCGGCTCTCTCACTCAGATATTGGGATTATTTTTATGAATTAATTTACAAGCTTGAAAAATAACATTCATTTGGAAATTAAAATATCAATTTTGTTAAAAAAAACTCTTCGATGATTTTTTTAAATACATGCATATTTATTTATTAAAATTCGTAAATAATTTTTTTTGAAAATACTTTATGTATGTTGTTATATCAGTTTTAACTTTAAATTATTAATTTGTTTCATACAAATTAATTCTGTATAACTCCATATTAATCATTAATATCATAGAATTTATTATAAATATAATATATACATATTTATTATTTAAATAATAAATCCAATGTTTAAATGCGAACAAACCGGTAAATAGATTTCATATTTTCATAAGAATAAGAAAATAATAAGAATACTGAAAATATAGTGTACCCATTAGCACGGGTAATTTGCTGTAGAACATAAGTAAAGAAATCAGTATTATAGATGGCCAGGGGGGGGCTTGCCGCCTCTGTGTGCAGCGTGACCCGACGCACGTCTCACTTGTGCATCACTGGTGAGCGCTGCACTACTTACTGCACAAGTTTGGGACGTATCGCGGAGTATAATGCCATAATTTTTCTCTGAAGGGGGCATGCCCCCTCAAGCAGAATTTGATGCATATTGCGCTGTTGAGCGGCACAGCGCTAATTTCAATTTAAACAGTACATTGTTTAATGCTAACTATAGGATCAAATTGATACTTTTATAATAATTAATCTATAATATATTGATGTAAAAAAATCTGAGGGGGCACTGCCCCCTCTGCCACCCTGGACGAGCCGCCACTGCAGCGCACCCAAATTCAAAGTTTGTTTATAAAACACCTTATACACGTTGTATGTGGGCTGGTAAACTAATGAAAAAATCTGATGTGGCCAACATACTATCTCCCGCCATTTAACTTTTATTAATTTAAATACATTCGTATAATATGACTATAACTATTGTTTTACTTAATATTTTTTTTTTAGAAAAAACGTTACCATTATTAATTTGAAATGATAGGTTTTTTGACAGTGGCTAAGGAATTTTGTTTGTCTGTTAACATAGGCTCCGGAATTTATAAAATAGATTATTTTATATATTTATCTATAAAAAATATAGAACAAGTATGAATGCAAATCTCTAGAAAATTTAGTAATATTTAATTTTTATAATATAAATAGCGAAAATTACATTTAATAGTATTTTTCGAAAATAAACTATTTTGAGCTTCAAGTAGTGTGTCATTTCCAGTTACCTAATTTACACTAAAATCTAATGGCTTCTTTCTATATTAGAATAAGGTAGAAATACAAGGTTTGAAAATTTTTCGAATGATAGTATTTAATAATAATAGTACAACAGCGAACTCTAGGTGAAACAATGTTAAATAAAGTATTAAGAAAAACACTCGCCATGTTTCACAAAATTTCAGCGTCTGAATCAATCTTTCGGCCATCATCAGACACCAGCCGTGCTCAGCTAGTAACCATAGGCGCGTTTCGCTCTTGTTTGAGCTCATCAGTATGGTACTGAACACGGCGAGAGATTTAAACATCTCATAAGATATGGTTGGCTTAAGAGGGAAATGTACCATCTATCGAAGAATAGAATAGCCAAAAAGCACTGGCAGCTATTGAAATAATAATAGTACAATAGCGAACTCTAGGTGAAATAATGTTAAATTAAGTATTAAGAAAAACACTCGCCATGTTTCAGAAGATTTCAGCGTCTGAACCTACCTTTCGGCCATCATCAGACGCCGGCCGTGCTCAGCTAGTAACCATAGACGCGTTTCGCTCTTGTTTGAGCTCATCAGTATGGTATAACTGCCGTCTCTTTGCAGAGACAATTCCCAACTGACCATGGCGAGAAATTTAAACATCTCATAAGAGATAGTTGGCTTAAGAGTTAAATATACCCGCATGCAGAACCATCTATCGAAGCATCGCTAAAAAGCACTGGCAGCTATTGAAATAATAATAGTACAATAGTGAACTCCAGGTAAAACAATGTTAAATAAAGTATTGAGAAAAACACTCGCCATGTTTCACAAGATTTCAGCGTCTGAATCAACCTTTCGGCCATCATCAGACGCCGGCCGTGCTCAGCTATTAACCATAGACGCGTTTCGCTCTTGTTTGAGCTCATCAGTATGGTTTAAATCTCTCGCCGTGCTCAGTTGGGAATTGCCTCTGCAAAGAGACGGCAGTTATACCATACTGATGAGCTCAAACAAGAGCGAAACGCGTCTATGGTTACTAGCTGAGCACGGCCGGCGTCTGATGATGGCCGAAAGGTTGATTCAGACGCTGAAATCTTCTGAAACATGGCGAGTGTTTTTCTTAATACTTTTAGATAGTTAGAGCGTTGACAAAAGGTAATACTTCTTTTTATACGATATGGGGGCCCCAAACTGCCACGAAACTACCATAAATTAATTTATATTTTAGTAACGTAATCGCCAGTTTAAAAATTACGCATTTATGGAAAGTGATTTATGTGAAGTTTGCACTGCCTTGTTATTTTTTTAACTATTCCAGTTAGTCGCTACAGCAGAAAGATCTTTCAGTAAACTGAAATTAATAAAGTCATACCTGAGAAACAGCATGACTCAAGACAAATAAAGCAATCTGTCTCTTTTGGCAATAGAGTATATTGCAGCACAAAATTTAAATTTAAAATGTTTGATTAGGGATTTTGCTAATCAAAAGCCCGTAGATGTGACATCTAATTTAATTTATAAATTACTCAAAAGTGAATAGGAATATAATAAAGTTATTTTTTTATGATAGCGCACCATAACTTATGTTTATTTGTATCAATATTTACACAAAAAAATATTTTTAATATCCCTATTCACTAGGGATATCATGAAGTTTTTTTATTATTATAGCGAATCGTAACTTATTTATTTATATCAATATCGACACTAAAAAAATATTTTAAATATCCCTATTCACTTTTAAGTAGTATTATTTTGAATATGTGAATTATTATTTACTTTTATTTTCTCTTTTTTATAATAGTTATTTGCTTAAAATCGCACTTTTACTGTCAATTGGCAAAATAAATAT
Organism: Ophonus ardosiacus; assembly: GCA_943142095.1. NCBI lineage: Eukaryota > Metazoa > Arthropoda > Insecta > Coleoptera > Carabidae > Ophonus > Ophonus ardosiacus. Next base: position 23,503,642 of record OW964833.1, on the reverse strand, counting down.
TGTATTTATAATTATTTACAGCAAAATTAATCAAAATGTACATTGTGTTTTCTTGTACCTAATCATATAACTTTCAGAAGTTTATTGGGGGAGGGGGCAACATTTTTTTTGCGGGGGGGGGGGGGGGCTCTAAATCCTAGTTACGCCACTGTCCGGAGGTATCGAGTTTCAAACAAGATTCGTTCTATAATAGCCCACAACTAACAACTATAACTTTAGTTCTTAGTAAGAAACTATCCGGAATATTATTCTTACTTAGACGTTTGAAACATACTGTAGATATGATTACTTTAAAAGTTAGCTATATTTCTTTATTCCACTCACTAATATCTTACAGGACAATTCTGTGGGGGAACTCTCCAAATGCAATAAAAATCTTTCGAATGCAAAAAACAGCTATACGAATCATGTTAGGCGTTAAATAAAGAGACCATTGTAAGCAAGGCTTTAAAGATTTAGGTATATTGACTCTATCATCTATTTATATTTTAAACTCAGTACTTGAAGTACATAAATTCAATTTAAATTTCACTAAAAATGGAGATTGCCACCGTTATAACACTAGATCTGCAAACTTATTGCGCAAACCTGCTTACAGGCTACAGAAGTCTATTAAATGTTCATTAAATTTAGACCTGTATAATAAACTGCCCGAGAAAATAAAAAATATGGATCACAAAACTTTCAAAAACAGAATTAAAAATTTACTGGTAAAACATGCTTTTTATGATGTAGAAGAATATTTGAATGTTGATATGAAACAAATTTTGTAATATGTTTATTACATGTAAGTTAAATACGCGGTGACAGCATTATGTCTAGGGGCTAGATTTTCTCAGCGGGAGTACGAAAATTAGTAATTATTACAACAATGGATACCAAAGGTTACCTCGACATTTTAAAAGCAAATTTAAAACAATGTGCCGAAAAATAGGGCCTTAACAGACAATTTTAATTTCGTGCATCAGAAAAATTCGACAAATAATTCACTCTATAAGAGAATGCGTACTGTATAATATTAAAAATATGCTTAATCATTCCTCACAGTCTCCGGACTTTAATCAGATTGAGAAAGTGCGGAAAATTCTTAAAATAAATAAGAATATAAAGCAAAAAAGGATTTAAAATTAATTACATGTAAAATGGCAGAATATAATGCCATCGGTGACCAAAAAGTTGATGGATTCAATGACTCATCGCTTAGTTACTGGTGTAAAAACCAAAGGAAAACCCTCCAAATATTATATTTCTTTATGAAACATAAATAAATGGTATATTATTTAAATGTTTTGGTTATCGTACCGAGACTTTTTTGTCATGAAATTATGAATACTTATATAATAATAATGAAAATTTGCACCATTCATCCCTACACACATTGCAGCAAGTTGAATTAATGATCTAGTACAGCCTTGACACGAATTTTGTACTCGTATTGTTTCTGCTGAATTTTCTATTCTCTAAGTTCTTCTTCGTTTTCCGGCGCATTTTGGTTATCGTATACGAGTGATTTAAAATGACCCCGTAAATAAAAATCCAGCGGATTTAAGTCAGGGGATCTAGCAGGCCAAGCTACAGGACCACCGCGACCAATACACCTGTCCTCAAACACTTGGTTTAAATGTTCTCTTACTTTTAGAGCATAGCGTGGTGGAGCACCATCGTGCTGGAACCATACCTGCTGACGCACATTTAAAGGCACATTTTCAAGTAGTTCTGGCAAAGTATTTTGTAAAAATAATAAATAATTAGCTCCAGTTATCCTATTGGGTAGAACGTACGGCCCAAGTAACATTCCATTAACAATACCTGCCCAAACATTTATCGAAAAACGATGCTGAAAACTGCCTCGTACAACAACGTGCGGATTTTCTTGAGTCCAATAATGAGAGTTATGAGAATTATGAACTCCCTCCCTCGTAAATATTGCCTCATCAGAAAATATGATGTACGAGGGGAAATTAGGATTTTCAGTATGTTTTTGTAAAAGCCAGTTGCAAAACCGTACTCTAAACTGATGGTCAGGTTCTGTTAGCCCCTGTACCCGTTGAAAATGGAATGGGTGGTAGTTATGATCTCTTAAAATTCGCCATACTGAATTATGTGGTACTCCTAATTGTTGAGATACTCTTCGGGTAGTAGTAGTTGGTTCAGCATGTACAGCATTTAAGATATCATTTTACATATTATCGTGTTGATGCTGGCGGCCATCACCTCTCCCACGGTTAGGTCGCACAGATCCTACGTCTCGAAGGCGCTGGACTATCCTCACAAACAAACGGTAAGTGGGTAATCGCCGTAAAGGATAACGTTCAGCATAGAGACGTCGTGCCAATAACGAATATTGCCCTGCTTCTCCATAAATTAACACCATGCCCACTAATTCACTGTTACTAAAATGCATCCATTTTAACAAAAATTACACTACACTTTCACTGTAAAATTGAAACACTGTACCAACAAAGATAAATGATAATTAACAGCAATGTCGAAGAAAGAATTCCTTACTACCTATCAAATTAAATTAAATTAATAATTACACAATATTAGACATTTATTAGTGTTAGATATTATGTAAACAATTACTTTCATTGTAGAAGCATTGAGTAAATAATGTATATAGATTGGCAACCTTACGGGCATTTACGTAGCACACTATATGCTGCCACCTTTAATAATTTTAATTATGTTCGGATGTATTCGTGTGAAGTCGCTTGAAGTCGGAAACACGAAATTGTTAATAAAAAATAATTAGATATTTAATAATCACGTAACAGTTTTTGAATAACAAATAAATTAATTCATTATTATTTTTACGGACACTAAAAATGAACTTCAAGAATTTTGTGAATTATGAAAAAAATATTTTTGATTAAGAATTAACTTATCAAAATGTGTATTCTCACTTTTTACCCTTTTATAATGTACTATGCATGAAATAAATGAAGCTATTTTATCAAATAAATACATATCAAAATATCTCATGTTAATTATATTTTTGGACAAATTACTGTTTTGGAAAATTTTCAAATTTATCGGCTCCGGTGGCTCAATGGTTAGAGCAACGCCTCTTTGTCATTAGTGTGCTAGGGGTTCTGGGTTCGAATCCCACTAAGGCATGGATGTTTGTGTATGTGAACCTACTCAGTAATTGGGATTTAATCCTGTTGAGAGGTTTTCTTTTTTAAAAAAAAACTGTGGATTTACAGATAGGTACATAATATAAAATTTTATAATTCTTACAATTTTATGTTTTCAAGTAAAAAAGAAATAAAATCAATAAAAGTATCATAAGGCATTCTCGTCCTTTGCCATACTCGCCTCGTGGTTCGTTTTGTAAACTTGGACTCGTACGTGACCAGGTCTTATGAAACATATCTTTTATATATTTTTTTTCTATTGAGGTAATTTTATGCAATGTGATTTAAAAAAAATGCGATATCAAAAATATGATTTGGTGCATTTTTGTCGGTTATATTGCTAGCACTTCCTGCTAATAATTGAAATTTCGCATTGTGACAGTTTGTGTATTTTGTGTTGTGAATTTTGTCTGATTGTTTACGTTAATACATACATTGTATCAAACAATGTGCTTATAGATCTTCTTAATGACGTATTAACAGTGCTTTTATAGGCTTAAAGTACACCGAAATAGAAAAAAAATATATTTAATTACTATGCACTTTGTATTCGTATTGTTTATAAAGAAGAGACCTATTTATTTTTATTAACAAATAGATTTCAACATGATTGTCTGGAAAATCATTTTTCAATCATTAGAAATAGAGGCGGATACAATCCAAATCCAACTGCAAAATAATTTAGGCAAACATTGCAAAGAACTAAGAACATAACAATTTTAAAACTAGTTGGAAGGGCCAACTGTGAAATAGATGAAGATGAAATTATTGATACAGAAATATCAGAATACATTACACCGCCTCAAAAAAATTTATGTGAAACAACTGAAATTGTTGAAGACAGTAAAAATAATGACAATGAATCTCAAATTCAATAGCCAAATAATTTATATGAGGAATGTGCTATGGTGTACTTTACTGGATATTTGGTTTTTCGTTGTAATGAATAATATAATTGCGAAAATTGTAATACAATTTTAAATAAAAATGACCTTTTCTTGGTGAAAATGAAATATATTTAGTTCTAAAAGATTATGACAAAGTGAATGATATACAATATCTTTGCAGACCGAAAGAAGAGATGGTAAAGATTGTGTCAGAATTATTGAAATTTTATAGGGAATTTACAAAGCAACATTTTCATTCAAACAATATAACCAGGAAATTATTACAAAATTGTGTACGGTGTATAAATTCACATTCCAGTAACTGGTTAAATAAAAGTGATGGATGCTTCGAGCATATAATTTTTATTATATTATTATAAAAACATTCATTAAAATAAAATTTTTAAAAACTTTAAAATAAAAATTGCATATATTACAAGAAAATCTTGTAAAAGAAAAATAAATATTTGTAGAACAAATAATAATTATTGAATTATTGAAAAATGTAATAAATCTTTAGGTCAATAGTTTTTAAATAAATATAATCTTTTTCTAATTGTTACTTTTTCTTTAATTACATATTGGTGGTCAAAGAAAATATTGAAAAGATTGCGTAGATTTAGAATCATTTATTATTATTATTATTATTATTATTATTATTATTATTATTATTAAAATAAACTTCCCGAAATTTAAACATTAATAACTTTATGTGTGTCAAGTGATCGGGTGTGATTTTAACTACTTGGGTTCCATTTTAATGAAACCTGTTTCAATAACGCTTGGTAAGCACTTTATTTAAAAAAGAATAGCTATTTATCATATATGTATGTATTTATGTTAAAAGTAACATTTTAATTTGGTGAAGCAGTGTGGTCCAAACCTTCAAATGCATATATAGATATAACCGCTGTAAATTCATATTATATTGTTTTTCGATTCAATGAGAAATGAATTTTTATTAGAAATATTAAAAATGTTATGGATTATGTAATGTGTATGTATTAAAAATAAATGTATAATTAAATTAAATTTCTTTGAAGAAATGACGAAACAAATTAATTGGCTCCGCCTGAGGCCCCGCCCGCCGACGAGTTCTATCATGCTGCTATCTAGTAGCGAGTTAAACACATGTATAATAGACAACCGCCACACAGATGGCTCTCATTCTTACAGAATAAAAATGTGTTACGCGGTTTGACTATAGCATTGCCATCTATACATATATACTATTTAATCAATGGTAGAAGATATGAAAAAAATTATTAAAAATAGCTACCGACCATTGGCAAAAAAAAGTTTGCTTAAAATACGATGCAATTTTTTTGCGAATTTTTTAAAAATCTTTTTGTTTTATGATCAGCACGTCGTACAGTATACAGATGTCTCAATAAACTTGTGTAACAATCGCTACTGGGGTGCAACAGAAGTAGTGACGTTAACGATTTAAGTAGGGTGTACTAACCCTGCTGTCTGTTGCGTCAGCGGGTTAGCTGATCACTGCACTGAATTGGTGGCACAATTATTAATAAGAAATAATTTAGAAATTATTTATTAATAATAAAACAAAGGACAGAATTGCGGTCATAGGTTATAAAATAGTTAAACACAAAAGTATACAAAAATAAATAAGATTTGTATTAATAAAATAAGTTAAATAATAAACAAGATAAATACAAATATATTTATGTGATATTACAATTAACGAACGATATTTAGCAATGTACTTCTCATACCTAGGGGTAGACTACCCCTGAAGATCTAGGGTATCATCTTCAGCGGGGTTGATCGAATCGAATCTTGTTGTGGTTGACTCTCTGACTGCTGACTGGCGACCGTTGACTGTTTTTTTTTAACAATCTATTTATATAATATAAATAGAATGCAAGATTGCAATAATTTTGCTGAATGGCAAGTGTAATACCCTCGCGTATAGCCAAAAAGGTTAATAACATTAAATTGACACAAATTGCAAATAATTTTGTTAAAACGAAATATTTCAACAAACCTGGTTTGTTACACTTGCTCACTATTGGTAACTTTTTTATTTGAAGAGATACGAGGTTGGTTAAATGAGCAAAATTGTGCCATTTTATGTTAGAAAATTGGTCATGTAGACAAAATAAAAATTATGTCAGCGGTTCCCAAAATTATATATATTATATATATATATATATATATATATATATATATATATATATATATATATATATATATATAATTGTTTTTGGAATATTTTTGTAATGTTTTGGTTAGGTGGTAGAACAGCCTTGGCTGAACCTCGCCTTTGACGTTTGTCAATAAAGTTTTTTATTATTATTATTATTATTATTATTATTATTATTATTATATATGTCGCAGAGCGTAAGAAATATGAAACGTCAAGTGCCGATTATCAGCTATTGGGTCATTGTTTATTGTTTTGCTTAGTCGGCACTTGGGTGAAATCGGGAGAGAGGAAAAGGGACTCCTATGGTGGTCCGGACGGGCAGATAGAGCCGAGCGTTCATCCCGAGATTACCTACGTTTCTTAGTTTCTTATTTAATTACAATTTTGAACAATTAATAGTAATCAGTGTTAAGTGTAATCGTTAATATTATATTTTGTAGTTTTGGTTATTAATGTGTTTAATTAATGTATTTTGAAAAGTTGACATAACATGATTCACGAGCGAAAGTAAAGTAAAAATTGAAACGGCGAAGGGGTCATCTCCGACATCAGAAGTGGAATACGCATCCGCACCATCTCGTAACAATATTAACAACCAATGGCGATCACTTCTTGAACTGCAAAACCGGAACTTCCTGGCATTGATACAAACAATGAAAACAGGAAACGAAAATGTTGACATAACACTACCAGAATTCAATCTCGAAAAGGTAACGTTTTTGGGGTAGTAGCAGCACCGCAGTGTCAACAGAAAGGCGTGTAGATCTGTGCCAAATCAGCGCATATTCAGACATGTTGCATCATTCTGGTGAGAATTTTCCATTTTATTATGTTTCGGGAGCAGAATGTTCTCTTATGAAAGAGTCAATATCTTTTAAATTTCATGGAAAACGATTTAATAACGTAATTACTCTAACTGGCATTGGCCAAACGAGTGTAATTATTACTTTACAAATTTTGTCTGTTGTCAAAATTGATGATGTCACCTTTAATATTTTATTTCATGTTTTGCCTGATGATTGTTTACGAAACAATATTATGTTTGGACGTGAGGTTTTGAGTCAAGGCTTGGCTCTTGGCTGTGTTTATGAGTTCTGATAAGTTAAGCTTGTCTAAAGTAAATATTGTAGACGTATGCACTTTAGAGGATTAAGCAGCTACCAACTTTGAAAATATACAAAATGATGTTTCATCAGAATTGAAACCGAAATTGCTTTCGATATTAAATAATTTCAAAAATTATTTTATTTATGGTATATCTAGCAGTTGTGTTAACACTGATTCAATGTAATGTAAATAAGCCTTAAAGACCCAAATAAAATTGTTTGCCGACGTCCGTATAGATTGTTCCGATGAAAGAAACATTGTCCGTGATATAATCGATGAGTTTTTACGTGCAAATATAATTCGACCCAGTTGTTCTCCTTTTGCATGTCCTATACTAGTTGTTCAAAAGAAAAAAAAATGATACTGGTAGTATGTGTGTAGAGTATCGCGAATTAAATGATGATACTATACCTGTCATTACTTTACAATTTTGTATATGGTTAGCGGCTTTCCCGTTCACCCGAATCTATTGAAGAAACTGCATTTGTTACACCTGATGGTCAGTATGAGTACTTGACTATGCCTTTTGATTTACAGAATGCGCCGTCAGTGTTTCAGCGCGCAGTCATTAAAGCGTTAGGAAAGCTTGCACATTCATTCATTTGTAGTTGTTTATATGGACGACATTCTCATCGTGGCTAGTAATATTGAAGGAGCTTTAGAGAGACTCGAAATTGTTTTAAAAAAATATTAACTGAGACTGGATTTACGTTTAATAACGATAAATGTTCATTTTTGAAACAGAAAGTAGAGTATCTCGGGTTTGAAGTTAGGGTTGGATAAATTAGGCAGAATTCAAAGAAAATAGAAGACTTGCCTAAAACTACGACGAAGTTGCGTCAATTTGTAGGCTTAGCTCCATATTTCCGCCAATTTGTTCTTAAATTATCAAAAAAAATATGGCTCCGCTTTATCTTTTATTAACAATACGCACAAATTATGCATCTTGGTTGGGAAAAGACTCTGGGCAAAAGTTTTCGAATTTTATTGGTTTGAGAATATGACAAAATATGTTAGGAAATTAGTCGATAATTGTAGTACGTGTAAGTAAGATATCGAAATATCATTCAGACAAAATTCAAGTTGAATTGAATCCGATACCAAAAGTAGCAATTCCATGGTATACTGTACATATCGATGCAACAGAAAAATTAAACGATAGAGGTGATAGAAAAGAGTATGTTTTTGTTCTCATTGATGCTTTTACGAAATTTATTCTTTTGTACCATACTTTGAATATAGGTACTGAAAATAATATCAAAGAATTATAATTTGATGTAGCTTTATTTGGTAACCCGACTCGTATAATTGCTGATCAAGGTCGCTGTTCTGCCAGTAAAGAGTTTCGAGAATTTTGTGATTCACACAATATCAACTTACATTTAACTGTTCTCGTGCTAATGGGGACTTTAAAAGGTATGCTAAGTGCAGTGGAATTAAGCAAAGATCGGTCCTGGCAAGGTGCAGTACCTGAAATCCAACTTGCTTTGAATTGTACAATTAATCGTACTGAAAAATCTAGTCCTTTAGAACTAATGATTAGAAAGGTTGCAAGACCTTTAAATTTAAAAAATTAACACACGATGCAGAACCGGAAGTAGATATGATTCACATTAGAAAACAAGCTACAATCAACATTGGTAAGTGTGCTGAGTATGAAGGGTACAGATTTGATGAAAGCAAAACCAAAATAAATAAATTTTCAATAGTATTAGAAATTTTGTGTTAATACAAAACGAAGACAAAGCTTGACCCAAAGTATAAAGGGTCTTACAAAGTTGTTTATGTACTTGAAGGTAACAGATACTACTGAAAGTTTTGAATTCTAACCGTGCATTCAAATATCCCCATGATAGAATGAGAATAATGCCTGAAGATCAGACTCCTTTTGAGGAAGAAAATGATTTGAGGCAATGTGAACAGGGGGATCCAAAAGGTAATTATGCTCATTGTTATTTGGTTGATTATATTGCCATTGTTGGTCGTAGGCGTAGCTCAGTAGAAATCGGTATCTCTTAAATGTAGACCGTGAGTGTGCGCTGCGCGACTGATTTTTGGCGTTACGTAAATTGTAGTCGCACTGGATGTAAGTGCTTCTTAATTTTATCACTGGATGGAAGTGATACTGTGAATATTATCACTGGATGGAAGTGATAATGTATGTGTGAATATTATCACTGGATGGAAGTGGTAATGTGTGTGTGAATATTATCACTGGATGGAAGTGATAATGTGTGTCTGTGTGTGAATATTATCACTGGATGGAAGTGATAATGTGTTTTTTTGTCACTGAATGGAAGTGACGATGGTTTAATTATCACTGGATGGAAGTGATAATGTGTTTTTTGTCACTGGATGGAAGTGACGATGTTTTAATTTTGTCACTGGATGGAAGTGACGATGATTAAATTTGTTGCTGGATGGAAGCAACAGTAAGGAAATTGTCACTGGATGGAGGTGACAAGTGACATGGATAGTTGACTATGTCATGTTACGTTTTGTTTAGCCTGATATAATTAATGGTCAGGTGTGGCCGAGTGAAGTATAATAGCTGTATCTGATTTATTACAGGTGCATCACACGAGGACGTGTGAGTGGTCAGAATGGCCGTGTCGCAGAGCGTAAGAAATATGAAACGTCAAGTGCCGATTATCAGCTATTGGGTCATTGTTTATTGTTTTGCTTAGTCGGCACTTGGGTGAAATCGGGAGAGAGGAAAAGGGACTCCTATGGTGGTCCGGACGGGCAGATAGAGCCGAGCGTTCATCCCGAGATTACCTACGTTTCTTAGTTTCTTATTTAATTACAATTTTGAACAATTAATAGTAATCAGTGTTAAGTGTAATCGTTAATATTATATTTTGTAGTTTTGGTTATTAATGTGTTTAATTAATGTATTTTGAAAAGTTGACATAACATGATTCACGAGCGAAAGTAAAGTAAAAATTGAAACGGCGAAGGGGTCATCTCCGACATATATATATATATATATATATATATATATATATATATATATATATATATATATATATTTTAAATGGAACTATATTTTTTTTATTATCTTATTAGAAAGAGTATTTTTTTCTCTTTCCAATAAGGTAATGTTGTTTATGTACAATTTTTTCAAATAAACGAGTTATTTACGGTTAAAAATAAAAAATTTGTAAACTGTTTTATCAGTTTATTTAGCCAAGTAAGCCATGGAAACAATTGAATCTTTGTTTGTTTGACGTTTAATAATATCTCCCGTAAAGTTCTCTGTGGTCAATAATTTTACAAATGAAGAAAAATTAGATATGATCTTGCTTTATGGAAAGTTATGTATATCTAGACACCAGTTACATAGAACCGTCGGCTCTCTTTCCGAAAGAGTTGAAATGTGCGAAAGTAATAATGGCTTTCAATTTGAATATTTTCTTTAATTGTTTTGTTATTACTGTAAAATAAGTTAATAAAATAATAATTTTATAAAAGACAAATGTTTCCATGGTACCTAAACAATATTACCTTATTGGAAAGAGAAAAAAATACTCTTTCCAATAAAATAATAAAAAATATATAGTTTCATTTAAAAAATATATTCTGTCCAAATTTTGGGAGAGAGCCGACCGTTCTACGTAACTGGTGTCTAGATATAACTTTTCATATAGCAAGATCATATCTAACTTTTCTTCATTTGTAAAGTTATTGACCACAGAGAACTTTACGGGAGAAATTATTAAACGTCAAACAAACAAAGAATCAATTGTTTCCATGGCTTACTTGGCTAAATAAACTGATGAAACTGTTTACAAATTTTTTATTTTTAACCGTAAATAACTCGTTTATTTGAAATTGTACATAAACAACATTACCTTATTGGAAAGAGAAAAAAAATACTCTTTCCAATAAGATAATAAAAAATATATGGTTCCATTTAAAAAATATACACTTTGTCCCAAATTTTGAGAACCGCTGACACAATTTTTATTTTGTCTACATGACCAATTTTCTAATATAAAATGGCACAATTTTGCTCATTTAACCAACCTTGTATCTCTTCAAATAAAAAAGTTACCAATAGTGAGCAAGCTTATTGAGACACCCTGTATACCCTTTAATATTTTGTCCTAAGTTACATATGTCTTTTTATGAGTTCGGAAATGATTCCTTTGCCTCTTCATCATTTATTTACCCTGTGTTTTCTTAGGTTTTGTTTTGGTTTTCCCGGTCTAGTTTTATTTTATTCCTTCTTTTGTTTTAATGTGTCCGTCGTTTCTTGCTATCGATTGTTATTCCATGCTCTTCAGCCTTTCGTTTTATCTTATTTACTCATTCTTTGTATGGTATCAGTATTTTTTTTTTTGTTATAGTATCATTGTGATGATCTTGATTTTGTGCTTTCATTTCTGATTGAATAATTTAAATATAATTTCTGTTGGTTCAAAAAGTCTATTTTTTGTTTTTGTGTAGCGTTGGTTTTGTGGAAATTTATAAGCATGTTGCCTAGAGTTTGCACAAGGTCTTGTTCTGGTTGATTTGTCATGTTTGTTGGTTTTACCGTAATATTTTTTTTGTTTTTGTTTTCTTCAGCCTTTTTGGTTCACGCATTTTCTTTTGGTAGTTCTGCTGGTTCATACGTTATTTTTGGTTTGTTATCCGGGTTATTCGGATTCTTTTGGCACTTTAAATAAGTTGATAAGTGCTCGCCACTACAGTTCGCACAATTCGGTGGTGTTGTTTTAGGTTGCACTTGTATTCGATGCGGCAGTTTTTTTGGACGTGACTAAATAATTGGTATTTATGGCATTGTATTATTATAGTGCGCGTTCTTAGGGATTCCACAGTTATCATTAGGTCACAGCAATGGGTCAGGTCATATATAGTTTTATATTCTGTTAATTTCAATTAAAAAGAGTAGAATTCGGTTGCCTTTCTTGTTTTTCATCCTAGTTACCCTCTCTGCCGGGTAACCTTTGTTTGCAAGGTCCTGCTTAATGTAGTATTCTGAGAGCTCCTCAATGAGTCCCCGGAGAACCACTTTTAATTTTTTTTTTCACTACGTAGTTGAAATTGTAGAACTGGATTTTTTCGTTGTCCAGCACGTGATTTAATTTTCTATAGTCTTCTTCGGTAGCTGGGTTAATCTGTATCCCTGTAGACACCATTTTGCACTTGGTTGTATTGATACGTTCCGATTTGATCAGGTTAGATACCCTTGTCCATTTTTCTTTGTCCTTCAAATAAATTGGAGCAATTGTTGGCATTTTTTTTTTTTTTTTGTCGAACTTGGTTGTTTTTGTTCCAATTCCTTTGCGATGGTCATCTCTGTCTTTTTCGCTGTCGGTTGTCATGAAGGAGTCAAATCGGTTAACCGTAGGTATAGTTGGGTTTACATCAGTTTTTTTTTCATTTTCCCAGTTTTCTTCGGTAGGTTGTAATCATTGTCATTTTGTATGATATTACAGATCCGATTTCTTTCCATGTCAGATACCGGTGCGTCTACAGTATTCATAGCCTGTTTCGTCTTAATAATTTCCGTCACTGCAACATGGAGGGATTTCAGCTCCTCAATGTTAAAATCAAAAATATCTTTCTTCGTGTCACTCATGATTCGCTCACTGTCACTGCACTGCACAAGCACGTCTGAGCAACTACTGTTGTCTTAAGTTGTAGAACATTCTGTATATATATATATATATATATATATATATATATATATATATATATATATATATATATATATATATATATATTTGGTGAGTCTGGGAGAACGCCCCCACCTTAACTTTTTTATTATAAGTAATAGAAAAAAATGGCACATATAAAGGTTTTATTATTTTAAATATACTATTTAATGGTAGATGTAGATGTCGTCTGCATCTGTAGGTATCTTCTAGTAGATAAGATCCTTGACGTATGCCCAAAGAAAAAACTCCATAGGCGTAAGATCAGATCTTGCTTGTCATGAAATACATACAGTCATACAAAAAAGTCTCCGTACGACAGTAGTTTTAATGTATTTTAGGAAAAATAGCAGTCTAAAACCCAATATATTTCATTTCCTTTTAATCCAAAATAAAACGCAGTATATTACGTTATTATAAATATAAAATAAACAAATAATTTATTTATATAATGGGGTAAACATTGAAAGTATTCATAATTTCATGACAAAAAAGTCTCCGTACGATAACCAAAACATTTAAATAATAAAACATTTATTTATGTTTCATAAAGAAATATAATATTTGGATGGGTTTCCTTTGGTTTTTCCACCAATAACTAAGCGATGAGTCATTGAATCCAACAACTTTTTGGTCACCGATGTTATTATATTCTGCTATTTTTCTTGTAATTTATTTTAATTTGGTTATATTCCGGAGACCGTGGGGTATGTTTAAGCATATTTTTAATATTATACATTAGGCATTCTTTTATAAGACGCGAATTATTTGTCGAATTTTTCTGATGCACGAAATTAAAATTGGCTGTTAAGGCCCTATTTTTCGGTACTTTGTTTTAAATTTGCTTTTAAAATAACTTGGTAACCATTTCTATCCATTGTTGCAGTAATTACTAATTTTCGTACTTCCGCTGAATAAATATAGCCCCACCCCAAACATAATGCTGCCACCGCCGTATTTAACTTACATTTAAATGCTTCAGAATATCTACTTTTAAATTAAAAGTTTTAATTCTTTATTAGATATACTGGTAACGCAAGTAAGTATAATACATACAAATTATTTATTTATTTATTTATTTAACATACACTGCTCAACAGATAAATGAGCAGGATAAAAATCATCACATAAAAAAGCTTATATAATAAAGACAACATAACATTTAAATACAATGTAAAATGTAGATCAAACATGAAAACAAGTGAAATAGCATTACAGAAAGTAAATAAGAAATAATAATTAAGATACTACTATACAATGAAAGAATGAAATTTCTTTGGAGAATATTGAAAAACATTAACATCACTAAATTTAAGTTGATAGATTAAACACATCTGGTAAATAGGCGATTTATAAAAAACGTTAGTACGGGCAGAAGGTAAATAAAATATTTGAGAGCTTCTCGTGAACACAGAAGGAGTATGAAAATTAATAAGTGAAACACATTGAGGGTCATCAACTGTCCCGTGAATTAATTTAGATAAATAGTAAACACATATAACTTGTCTACGATGCAGTAAGCTACGAACATTGAAGGTATTAAGCAAGTGATCATAAGACACTGATCTATCAGGGCAAGTATTATTTAGTTTAAAATATATGAATCTGAGAAACTTTCTTTGCACTTTTTCCAAAAGATCATGATGTACTTCATAAAATGGGTTCCAGATTACGAAAGCATATTCAATTTTAGAGCGTAGAAAAGAGTTATAAAGTGTTACTAAACAAGAAAGATTTGCAAGTTGTCTTGAATTTCTAATTATAAAACCAAGCAATTTTAATGCACTTTTAAAAAGTTGTTGAATATGATTAGCAAAAGCAAATTTTTTATCAAATGTTACACCAAGATCCACAATTTGATCTATACTTGATAAAGCGGTATTGTTTATTATATAATTAATCTGTATAGGACATAGTTTTCTAGAGAATGAAACTACCTTACAGTTGCTAATATTTAAATGTAAATTGTTCTGTAAACACCATAGATACAAATTGTCAAGATCTTGCTGAAGAAAAGTGCAGTCAGTGTACGAGTTGACAGAATAAAATATTTTTAGATCATCAGCGAAAAGCAAACTTTCCCAATTTAAAACATTAGTTATATCGTTCACAAATAATAAAAATAATAAAGGACCTAGATTAGATTCTTGGGGTACACCTGAAGTGGCTATGAAAGTGGACGATTTGTTGTCAAGAAATTGGAGTTGTCTGTTAAGGAGGTATGATGATAGAAGAGAAATCAGAGGTTGAGAAAGAGAGAAGGTATGAAGTTTGCGAATTAAGACACTGTGATCTATCCTGTCGAAAGCCTTAGCAAAATCCGTGTAGATACAATCGACCTGTACCCTACTATCCAGAACTCATGAAACATAGTGCGAAAAATACATTAGATTGCTTACTGTTGATCTATTACGCATGAAGCCATGCTGTGCTGGTGAAATACAATTTCTAACTTTATTATATAATAGAGTGGTAGATAATCTTTTCAAAAATTTGAGAGAAAGGAGATAGGTCGATAATTCATAATATCCGTTGAATTACCACATTTAAAAATCGGAACAATTTTAGTTATTTTCCATCTATCGGGAAAAACACTGGTATTTAAACAAAGATTAAATATATGAAATACGGCTTTCGACAGATGATATGCGCAGTCTTTAATGATTAGGGCTGGAAGTTGCATACTAGAGTGTTAATAGAGTGTTCAATATCATCTATAGATATGTGATTAATATTAATAGAATTATTAGATACAGAATGAAATTGGTCTGAAGGAGAATTAGCTGCCGTTGAAGAAGTAGTGAAAACAGATTTGAAAAATGTAGCAAACGAATCAGCTATTTCACCAGATGAAGTTAATTCAGTGCCGTTAAAGTACATCGTTTTAGGAAAAGTAGATGTTTTTCGTTAAGAGTTAATAAAATTCCAAAATTTACTAGTGTCTTCTTTAATTGTAGACTCAATTCTTAATATAGTTATTGTAAGCAAATTTAATTTACAACTTTAATTTATTTCTTAATTTTGATGTAGTTGTTCCAATAATGTTAGGGAATATTAGGGAAATTATTATGTAGCTTTCTGTAATGCTCTTTCATACGAACGGTCTGGATTATATCGCGCGTGAACCAAAGTGGATACTGATTCCTACAGGTAACTTTGCGTGGAACACATTCGTCAAACATAACATAAAGAGAATTATAAAAATAATTACAAGCATCATTAACATTATTATATTGCTTCAGTGAATCCCAATCAAAGTCACCTATAAGATTATATAATTTATTAAAATCACTCTTTCTAAAATTATAAGTGAAACATTTTTTTTTACTTAAAAAATTTCTAGAGCTGTTCCTAAGAGTTGTCATATCGATTTCTGTAACTAAAACGGGGTGGTGATCATACTCAATATTAAATAAAAATTCTTCGCTATGTCTGACAGTACAAGTGGTATTCGAGACAACAACATCTAAGATTCTGTTATTTTTATTGAGTACTGAATTAAATTGATTTACATTGAAAAAATCAACAAAGCTATTAAATGCAACAACTTTTTGGGAAGTTGTCTCGGAAACCAAATCAGGTAAATTAAAGTCACTAAAAATAACAAAGTTGTCAGTTTGTAAAAAATTAAGGCAATCAAAAAATTCAAAGATTGCATTGTAAGATGAAATATCTAAAGCAGGTGGAATATACGCAACGAATGCATAATAAGCGATATTATTTAATAAAAAATTTGCACAAATAATATCGACATTGATAGGAAGAATGATTGTAAAGTCACTAAGGGCGGTATTCATAGTCGTATCTTAAGACGATCTTGAGATAAGGTGATCTCAAGCATGATCTCAAAACAAATTTCCGTTGCATAGTAATTAAATAAAACCGCCTTGAAAGAGGTGATCTTCATGAAGACAGTCTTATTTGTGCTGTTTCATAGTGACCTCTTATTTAAACAAATACTATCTTATATCTGACAAGTTGCATAGTCGTGTCTTAAGACGTCATATAAGATAATCTTCGTCAAGTCAACCCTAGTGTAGACTTAAGATCACACTAGAAGTTTGAAATTTAAAGATAATGGACGAAATTACAGATATTCCTGACATTAATTTTGAAGATATAGAAGATGTAGAAATTAATCACATTCCTAAACATTATATTAGAGATTTGGAAAATCCAATAGAAAAATATGGCGATTTTGAATTTAAAATTAGATTTCGGTTTAACAAAAATAGTGTAATAAATGGAATATTACCGCTAATTGAAAGAAATTTACAAAAACATAATAACCGAGGTCTTCCAGTCGCACCATTATTACAATTATTGGTTTGTTTACGATTTTACGCTACAGCTAGTTTTCAAGTAAGTTATTGATATTATATTTGAAATTAAAAAATAAAATAAAATTACTTTCTAACTTAGTTGGTAATTGCTGATTTAATGGCATTGTCGCAATCAACCGTTTCACGAATTGTTTTTCGTGTATCTTCTTTGCTTGCCGGGGAACTATTTCAATGGGTAAAAATGCCTGTAGCACAGCAGCAACGTATGGATAATCGGCAGCTATTTAAAGAACTAGGGCTGATAGAAATGGTATAAGTTTGCCGGGAATTGATGGGGCCATAGACTGTACACATGTAAGACTTGTGGGAACAAAATTTCAAGAACATAATGAAGTGTACAGGAATCGTAAAGGATATTTTTCCTTGAATGTGCAAGCTGTTGTTGGTCCTCACATGGAATTTCTTGACATTGTACCAGAGTGGCCTGGCAGTCAACATGACAGCAAAATATTTCAAAATTCACGCATCTGTATGCGATACCATGAAAGAACTTTAGATGGAGCACTTGTTGGAGATGCTGGTTATCCAAGCTTGCCATTTTTATTCACTCCGGTCGCAAATCCAACTTCTGACGCGGAAAATAAATACAATGCTGTTCAAGGAAAAACTAGACGAATAGTAGAACAAACGTTCGGTGTTTGGAAACGAAGATTTCCCTGCTTATCTAAGTGTTTAGGGAATAAATTTATATGTTGCACTACTATTGTGGTTGCTTGTGAAGTACTACATAATATGGCTTTTGGCTTTAGTTTTTGATAATGTTTTGCCCAATGATGAGAATGAAGAAAATAATGTTGAAGAAATGATGCCAAATATTCCTCCACACTGGCAGCCTGGGGAAGGATTTATTGTTAGGCAAAATATCATTAAACGTTTGTTTACTTAATTTATTGGTCTATGCCGCTTTCACACTAGATGATAATGATAGGATCGTAATGTTATCCTGTCGTAATGTCCTAGTGTGAACACACGAAATCGCACATCACGATCGCCTGTAGTAATGACGGAAATCTCTGTCATTACTATCGGATCACGTGACACTTGTGACGTATCAGTACCAACAGAAAAGTTTATAAACTGTCATCTGTCAACGCAAGGTTAAGAAAATTATAAATATGGAGTTTGATGATATTTACAATTATTTTCTACAAATATTTGTATTGTATCAAATATATAAAAATGTGACAATAAGTCGTAGACGGCGTATAAGATCATTATGCAACAGATAATCTGACAAAGTATAATATTAAAATGATTAAAGAATGAATAGTTTTAATACAAAATATAATAAAAAGATATAACTTGGCGGTAAATACAATGAATTTAAAAAATTCAACATCACCAACTTTTAAATAAATGTAATTCATTACAACTGTAATAGATGGCAATAGCTTCTAGTGTGAACAGACAGCTATCATTACGACAGAGTATCATAACGACAGTACATAATAATCATCTAGTGTGAAAGCGGCACTACTGTTGTTTAAATATTGTTAATATATGTTACCTAATAATATTAACTGATTAGTTCGATGGTCGAACATCTCATTTATTTATGCAAAAATATATTGTATTATTTAATTAAGTATTAAGTAATTAGTTCTGGGCCCAACCAAATTAAAAACGGTACAAGATGAAATAAAAAAATTCTAATTTTTACAATATACTGTAAATGTTTTTAGTCTTTTCATTATCGTAATCAAATTTTCTTTGTTGTAATCAAGCATTTCTTTCATGTAATCAAAAATATTTTTAAAAATCCGCCTAGGGATATAATTAGAGGAACATATTTTCATTAAATTAACTCAGCAGCTGCTAATAAATTGCCAAAATCTGTTGAAGAATTTGCTAGAGGAATATATAATTATTTTTCAAACAGCAGTAAGCGAATGCAGATATTAAAAGAATGCCAAGGTTTTTTAAATGAGAAACCACAAAAAATGTTAAGGCCTAGTCAGACTAGATGGCTGTCACTGGAAGTAAGTATATACTTTATATTTTACCGTACAAATAAAATTTCAGACATTATTAATTTAGTCAAGATAATATATTTAAGTTCTAACAAATCATAATGGAAATAAATTATTTTTATTTATATTATTTTTTTCTTTTTAAAGACTAATGTATTTAGTATGTACTTATAATGATAGTTTTCAATTTTCAGGCCGTTGTAAATAGGGTATTACAAAACTGGGATAGTTTAATTTTAGTTTTCCAAGGTGCATTATTATCTGATAATCTACACAGCGTTGAAATAATTTTAAATAATTTAAAAAATCCTATATATAAAATATATTTTACCTTTTTGTCTTACATACTAGATATAATCAACAAATTAAATTTAGAGTTTCAAAGCGAAAAATGCAAAATTTATCTTTTAAACTGCAGGGTTAGTGCCTTGTATAGGACTATATTAAAAAATTTTATGAAAAAGGATTATATAGATAAAACAGCATTAGAACATATTGACCCTAAGAATCCCCGAAATTTTAGTGATTTAAATCATGTATATTTCGGAGCAAAGACGGAAATAGTATTAAGTGGTGAAAGTATAGATGTTAAAGAAGTTAAAAATTTTAAATTAAGTGCACTTGACTTCTACGTTGAACTCTGTGTTCAAATTAAATCCCGTTTTACTTTTGATAGCCCTATTTTGAGATTTGTTTCATATTTTGAGCCAAAGGTTGCTTTATCAGGAAATGTTCCCTCCATTGCAGTAGAAAGTATGAAATACTTTCCGCAATTAGTCCCAAAAGTTGAAAAATTAGACACAGAATGGAGACTATTATCTGACTGTGAAGAACTAAAAAAATATCAAGACGAAGATTTTGAAGAATTTTGGAGTTATATAATATATATGAAGACTGATATAAATTCTGTGATGTTCCCAAATTTAGGTATGTTAGCAAAAGGTATTTTGTGTTTACCACATTCTTCTGCGGCAGCTGAGAGAGTTTTCTCACAACTTAATTTATTAAAAACCAAACAAAGAAACAGACTGCATGTAGATACATGTGACGCAATATTACATGCCAAAGATTTATTAAACAATGTAAATTGTTACCAATGGCAACCGTCGGAAAGGCTTAACAAGAGGAAGCCGGAATATATACACTGATCCATTTAAGCCATTATATGCTCTGCAAAACTGAATTATTAAATGGAACAAGGTATAGAGAAAATTAATTTTTATATGTATGTATTTAAATAATAAAAGGTATTATTTATTGAACACGTATTTCATTTTTCCATTTAAACATGTTAAAATTAATTTAAAATAAATCTATTACGAAATTTTCAATTCTATTACGAAATAGTCGCGCCATCTGTTACGAAAAATAAATGTGTGCTGGCATCACTGAGTGAGATTGTGCTTCGAAGAAATCACCTGGTAGCCGGAGAGTAGTTCCATATACAAGTTCTGCAGTGGTCGCTTGAATGTCGGCTTTGAATGTCGTTCTCAGTCCAAGAAGAATGATAGGAAGAACTTCGGTCCATCTTGTGGTTGCATTGCATTTGATGGCGGTTTTCATGGTCCTGTGAAATCTTTCGATAATTCCATTTGACTCTGGATGATAGGGTGTAGTATGAATATGTTCTACACCCATTATTCTTGCTAAAGATTTAAAGGTTAGACTCAAATTGCTTGCCTTGGTCGGTTGTAATACGAGAGGGTACACCAAATCTTGCTATCCAGCCAATGAATAGTGCGAAAGCAACTGTTTCTGCCGTAATATCTGTAATCGGAATTGCATCAGGACATCTAGTATACCTGTCAATACATGTTAAGCAATATTTGAAACCATTAGATAGCGGAAGAGGACCAACGAGGTCAATATTTATGTGTTGAAATCGTTCTGATGGCAGATCATATTGAAACATCGGGCTAATATTATGTCTATTAATTTTAGATTTTTGACAATCTAGGCATTGTCTGGTCCACGCTGCTATATTTTTTTTCATTGACGGCCATACGAAACGTTCACATAATGCACGAGTGGTTGCATTAATGCCTGGATGTGCGAGTCGGTGAATAGTATTGAAAACTGTTTTTCTGAAATTGTTTGGTATGAATGGACGTGGATGTCCAATTGATGTATCACAGATTATTTTCAGATTGTGGTTTGGTATATATATATGGTCGTGAATTGTCCAATGAAATCTAAATGACGTAATTGCCTGGGTGAACAATTATCATGTTTTTGTGAAAAAGCATAAGTCAGTGGCTTGTGATCTGTATATAGGGTTAATTTTTGTCCGTCTAACATATGTCGAAAATGTTTTATGTTGGAATAAGCAGCAAGTAGTTCTCGGTCGTAAGTGCTATATCTTTTCTGAGTTTCGTCCAAAGGTTTCGAAAAAAATCCGAGAGGTTCCAACTTACCTCTATTTAAATGTTGTAAAACTCCACCAATTCTTAGTTCCGAGGCATCGACTTGGAGAACAAGAGGAGCACTATGCAAAGGATGAGCTAGTAGTTGTAGACAAATCTTCTTTTAATTTCTTGAAAGCAGATATCGATTCGGAGGTCCATTCTATTGGTCGTTTATCATTTTTCTTGCTACCTTTTAAATATTTATTAAGTATTACCTGAGTCTCGGCTGATTTTGGCAGAAAACGTCGATAAAAATTAATCATGACTGAAAATCTTCTTAATTCTTGTACTGTTTGAGGTTGCTTGTACAATAATATAGTATTCACTTTATCTGGTAATGGAGAGATCCCGTTCTTGGTGACTAAATACCCAAGAAATTTTACTTTCTCTTGTCCAAAATTACTTTTATCTACATTAATTATAATACCGTATTCTTTAAATCGTTCAAATAATTTGTGTAAGTGTTCTAGATGTTCTGCTGGGTTTGAAAAAGCGACAAGTACATCATCTAAATATGTGAAACAAAATTCTAATCCACGTGTCACTTCGCGCATAAATCTTTGAAATGTTTGACCAGCATTACGTAATCCAAAAGTCATTCTAGGAAACTCGAATAATCCAAATGGAGTGGTTATTGCTGTTTCTTTATATCTGATTCTTCTATAGGAATCTGATGATACGCTCGAACTAGATCAATAGTTGAAAATCTTGTTTTTCCATGTAGCATATATGCAAAGTCTTGGATATGTGGAATAGGGTATTGGTCGGGAATTGTTGAGGCATTTAAACGTCTGTAGTCGCCGCAAGGGCGCCATTCGCCATTTTTCTTAGGTACTAGATGTATTGGACTTGCCCAGTTACTTTTTGAAGGACGACAAATGCCATGTTCTAACATGTAATTAAACTCTTCCTTCGCAATTATTAATTTATCAGGCGCTAATCTCCCAGGTTTTGCTGAGACGGGAAGGCCATTTGTTTGAATGAAATGGGTTACATTATGTTTGATTTTACTATTTGCGAGAGTGGAATCTGTTAATTCCTTATATGACTTTAATACATTTTGGTAAGGTGTAAGATTACTTACATTTGAAATTCCTGCATTCGGATTGTTCAGTTTCCCACTTGTATAACTTGTCAACTGACTGTCAATTAATCGGCGTCTTTTAATGTCAACCAATATAGCAAAATGATGTAGAAAATCAGCGTCAATTATTGGTTTTGAAACATCACAAATAATAAATTTCCATTTAAATTTTTTAGGGAAACCTAGATTAAGATAAAGAGTTTTTTCTCCATATGTTTTGATTGTAGATCCATTTGCGACGTATCGTTTGAATGAGGTTGGACCTTGAAATTTATCTTTAAATGTAGCCGGAATGACAGAAAGATCAGCTCCAGTGTCTACAAGGAATATCATTTTATTAATGTCATCATTTACTGTTAGGCGATATTGTTGTTTTGCTGCGTCGTCTATCGCTGGTAACGACAGCTTTCTTAGTTTTTTGATTGAGTAAATTTACACGGGCTTTGACATTTCTGAGCTCGTGCACCAAAATTTTCATGATACAAACATATAGGTTTTGAATTTTTTAAATTGTGTCTGTATTTTTCGTGTCGCTTCTGGTTGACTTTCATCAATTTTATCTCAAAGAACTAAAAGTTGCTGTTGTAAACTAGTACTAGCTGTGGCTTCATTGACATTTGTAGAGAGAGAACTGACTCTAGCATTTACAAGTTTGTCGGCTATCGCCGTAAGTTTGTCAACATGTCCGTCTTGTGCCATGAGAATTTGCCGAATGTCGAGCGGAAGTTGCTGAAGCCAGATATTTTTTAATATTGGCTCAGTATGATCATTTTTTGGTAATAATTGTTGCATTTCTAATAATAGGAGACTTGGTTTTTTGTCACCTAGTTCAGTAGTTCTTCGTTTTTCTTTAAGAGTATCGTACTTGTTTTTCTCAGGTGGATTGGTGACTATATCACGTACAAAGATCAGAATTTCTGTTTCAATGGAAGAAACAAGATGGTGAAATTTTGTGACATCTGATGTTATTCCAGCAGTATAAAATTGTGATTCTATTTGTACGAACCATAGCTTGGGATCCGCCTTCCAGAGCGGCGGCGTTTTGATTGAGACACGAGCGATATTGTCAGATAAATTAGCTTCTTGCGGCATATTATTAGCACGTACTAATATCGGGGTCACCACTTTAGCTAATCACAATTAAATAAAATTATTAATTGAAAAAACTTAAAATATCTTTATTTTTTAAAGCAATTGACATTTCAAAAATTTACAAGATCAATCAATGTATTGTTTGTTTTCCAAGCTGTCCCTTGATGTTTTTTTGTGGAAATCGTAGTGGCCACACTTCTTTTTCTTTTTCTTGTATTTGTATTACCTGAATAAAAATTGATTTATATATATACTTTAATATCAAATTAATTACTTTTTCGTAAATACCATTTTCATTTATATGCACTTCTTCAGTGACAATAATATGTTCTTCTTCATTTTGCTGGCATGTAATAATGTCTTGATTATCCTCCGATGATTCCGCAAGTAAATCTCTTTGGTTTATGTCTATGGTAAGATAAAAATAAAATGAAAAATAGTCTCAAAAATGGAATAATGCACATTATTGTACCAATTATTTCTGTCTAGCCTACAATGACTTCACCTCTGGCACTGGTACGACACTACTCTATACGTGTGTATTTCAGTTTGGTAACCTTCAACAGGCTCGCTTTACACAACCTTTGCACGATAGCTTAGGCGTACGTAAGATATTTGCCTAGGTGTCTAGGAGGAAAGATTATTTATATTGATATCAATGTTAATACTATAAAACTTAAACCTTTAATGCCTTTTACGCAACAATTTGTAGCACCCGGCATTATATCTAGTAGTCTAGTCTGGTAGTCGTAATATTCTTGCGCTGAACCGCTCTACACATGAACACGGTCAATCCGTCACTGGCATAGCCGGGCGTACTGGAGTACGCCCAGTCTCCTTGCGTTACCCCTCCCTGCTCTAAGTTCACGCACACATAGCTATGAGCACACGGACGGCAATACATACAACAGTGTCGCTTCTGTTGACGATAGTCAAGTATATATTCTGTGCCTCTGGTTAGTAAATTGTGGTAGGAATTATTATCTACTTGTATTACAGTAGAATGGTGTGAAAACAACAAATTAATTTTAAATCCAAACAAATGTTGCTTCATAACATACACTCGTCGACGAAAACCCATATTATATCAATATAAAATTAAGAATATTTTTTTGTGTAAAAAGGAGTCAGTCAAAGATCTTGGTATCACCTTTTGCTCTAATCTAAAATTTACAGAACATATAAATAATATTTGCAAGGAAACCAGCAAAACCTTGGGTTTTATTATTAGGATAACAAAGCAATTCAATAATATTTCACTATTGAAAAGTTTGTACTTATCGTTTATTATGAGCAAATTTGACTATGCATCCGTAGTTTGGTATCCATCATATGAGTATCAATTAACAGCTATTAATAGAATATATCGTCGTTTCTTAAAGTACTTATCATTTCGAATTGATAGAGTATACCCTGAAATTGGTACTGATCATAACAGTTTATTACAGCGTCATAATATGCCTTCACTGGATATCAGACGAGAGCAACAATCTGCTAAATTCTTACTATTGCTTCTGAATAATAAAATTGATTGCTCCTTTTTATTGTCTCGTGTTACATTACATGTTCCTAAGCAAACCTTCAGACATCAAAGGACATTCCATATGCCAGCTTCCAATACGGATATTCTTCAAAGGTCACCAATCCATGTTATGTGCCGCAACGCAGAAAAACATTACGAAAATCTTTATCTTTAAATATTTGTAATTTTTTTTATCTATTATGTATAACTAAATATGTTAGCATATACCTATATGTTTAATCTTATTTTGTATCTTGTATTATTTCCCTGTAATTGGACTTCTGTTGGGAATAAATTATTATTATTATTATTATTATTATTATTATTATTATTATTATTACAGCTTGATAAATATTGTTTTTATTTTTAGTAGAAAATATATCTAAAATTTGATATTTAAAACCATTTTGAAAACATGATTTATTTTGTTCGGTCAAAAGTTCATACATTTCATCCTTATTTAGTTTTTCAGACATTCCAACAATTTTGACACGGGCATGAAGATTGGATAATTATTTTATTTCATATTTGTTCTTAAGATTGTCATTAACTAGTTTTTATTTAAATTATCTGAGTATTCGGAATCTTTACAACTAATTAACACTGCACCGTTATTTAAAGTTTTCACACTACTAACAGAAATTTTAGCGAACACATGATGGGCAGTTTTGAATATATCGGCTTTAGTTGCTGTCGTGGATTGGTCGCTATTTAAGGGCCTAAGAATGACTGGGGGCGGTACCTTTGGTTGATTCATTGTAGCTGCATATGTACGAATGAAACTGCTGGACGTTGATGGCAAATTTTGAATAACACATGTTTTAAGCTCAGTTACAGATGACTCAACAAGATTTTTTAATTCATTTTTAGTGGCAGTTAAGGACTGGTTAATTAATTCTAGTAAACTAGTTTGAATTTTTTCAAAGTGTTAATTAAACGCTTCAGGAGTTACTAGAGTTGACACTTATATATTTGAATAGACACTTACAAAATTGACGTCACTGCAAGAGAGAGATAGAAGATCATGCATCCAAACAAACCTCCCCTCGTTGTCTTGCGTCCCGTTCCTTGTTCCTATCTGTCATTGTGTTCGCATCTGTTATTCAGTGTTAAACCTAATTCTTTATTGTGACGTGTACGTTGTGTTTAATAAAAATGAGTTTAAAACCAGAAGATGTGTCTGGGGCAACTTTTTTGTTTAATAATATTGAAGATCATTCGATTATTCAACTAAAACGATGGCTAGAGTGTAGAGTCTACGGCTGATGACAGGTCATTGTTTGGACGGGGTAACCATAGCAACCTTGATTTCTATGCTTTGCCGTTAGAGGCGCTCATGCAAATTGCAATTTTGTAAGTGTCTATTAATATCTTTGATTGAGAACTCAAAATCTTTAGTATTGTCCACAATTCTACAATTTATTTTACAAAGTGGACAAAGATAATAAAAGTTATTCGATGTACTAAAAAAATTTAATTTGTCGTCGGTTAAATCAATACATATTGAATGGAACCACTTCTTACATGAACCTTCGCATGGGATTTGCGAATTTAACAAGCAGCTGAAAGAGTTCGATGAACGTTGACAATCAGCGACAGGTAATATCTCGCACACAAAATTTCATAGAATCGCAAAATGCAGAATTGATGAAAAAAACGAATTTTAATACACTTTTTTATTGAAATAAGAGCACACAAATAAGATGGCAGGGCGATTTTTATATATTTCAATAGAACAACTTTACACGTGATGGTGTTAAACACGATAAAATATACTTTAAGTAAACTACTCGAAATAATAAAACAATAGGAACCACATGGGCTACGATGCACACCTATTGACAATTATTACAATTTATTAGATAGAAGAAGGCAAAAAAATTGGAGAAAACCTTAAGTTTAAGGCATTTAATAGTAACAGTTAAATACGACGGTGACAGCATTATGTTTTGGGGCTTATATTTATTCAGCGGAAGTACGAAAATTAGTAATTATTGCAACAATGGATAGCAAAGGTTACCTCGATATTTTAAAAGCACATTTGAAACAAAATGCCGAAAAATAAGGCCTTGGCAGGCAATTTTAATTTCGCATCAGAAAAATTCGACAAATAATTTACGTCTTATAAAAGAATGCCTACTGTATAATATTAAAAAAATGCTTAATCACTACCCACGGTTTCCGGACTTTAACCAAATTGAGAAAGTGCGGAAAATTCTTAAAACAAATAAGAATATAAACCAGAAAAGAATTTAAAATAAATTACAAAAAAAATGACAGAATATAATGCCATCGGAGACCAAAAATTTGGTAGATTCTACGACTCATCGCTTAGTTACTGGTGGAAAACCATCCAAATATTATATTTCTTTATGAAACATAAATAAATGGTTTATTATTTAAATGTTTTGGTTATCGTACGGAGACTTTTCAGTCATGAAATTATGAATACTTTCAATGTGTACCCCATTATATAAATAAATTAAGTATATTCTTTGTTTATTTTATATTTATAATAACGTAATATATATTGTCGTACGGAGACTTTTTTGTATGACTGTATAATAACAAGCGTTACGAGTCCGGTCCTGTCTACTCTGCACGAAGAAAACACCTTATGCATATCAGCATAATTTTCATATATAAACTTTTAATTGTATGTTTTGAATGCTTTTAATGTCTTTGTCTTTACAAGTCTGTAATGCACAATAAATTCCAGTTGAAATCTTTTTAAAAACTCTCTTTTCGTTGTCCCGAAGTTAGGCGTATCGCACGAATAACTTTTGTTTTAACAATTTATCGGGTATAACTATTTTCGGTTCGCGAGTTCAATCGAAGGTATATCGGTTCGCCGTGAAACGTCCAACACCGAGACAGCGAGAAGAAGTTGAAGATTTAATTAATTAAAAACTAGTATATAAGCGCATGTCTTTACACGACATAGAAGCTCCAGCTGAAAATCTAAACAATTTCACACTCGATAACGGCGTAGAATTGATACCACCCTTACAACAAACGGCAAGCGTACAACTGCTCAGATTACATTTAGATGTTATTCCAAATTACGATGGTAACCCCAATACCATAAACATATTCTTAGATGCATGTCAAAATTTAGTAGATAGGTACATTTGGCAGTACCGATGTCGTTCTCAACAATTTTCTAGTCGGAGCAATGGGGGCTGTCAGGCAAAGCTATCGCAGATGGCAGCACTCCAGTAAAAGCGATTTGAATGATTTAAAGCGGGGAAAATAATGGCGGTTATTACGAATATTTTGATGCAAAAATAATCAGATAAAAATACATAAGAAACAATGTATCCAATTTAACAATAATTTTGCAACACTTTTTTTGCAATCGTAAATCCTTAACAATAAAATCAAATAGTCAAAATTTGACAGTGATAGTAGTGAGTAATCCGACAATATTTTCAGTTTGCATTCTCTGTGGGTAAATACACATTATGGAAAATAATTATAATTTATGGTTCATTAATAATTTAAAAGAGGAATTAAGGTTATACTTCTTGTGAGCGCTGTTGGTTGTCAGATTTGATACCAGAATGTGCAATTGTAGACAAATTTTGTACTAGCGCTTACTTGCTCACATGCACATTTCATTGCTGAATCGCAGAGAGCTATTGCGGGAGTGGCGCCATTAGTTCATCAAAATCCCACTGACAGCTCTCATTCTCGCAAAATTAACAGGCCGAGCGATGATCCTTATCGGTTCTCGCACTGAATTAAAAACATGGGAGGACATAAAAAATAGTATAAAAGAAAGTTTTGGAGACCAACGAAATTTAGATTGCTTAGTACAAGACCTTATTTCATTAAGACCGAAAAAAAACGAAACCCCTTATAATTTTGGCATGAGATGCCAATATGCAAGAAGTTTAATCACCTCTAAATTAAATTGCTCCACTTATACAGAAGACTAGAGAACAATTAGACAATCAAATTACGACGACCTCGTATTAAAAACTTTCATAGGTCTACCTCCATTTATTCAAAATAATGTTAGACTAAGAGACCCCGACAAACTCGAGAACGCCACGAGTTTAATAATAGAGAAAGAAAATTTTCTTTACACCAATCAAAGACAAAATACACTGAATATGCAATCGAGGTGAACTTAGCGACGCGTCGCTCAGCGACGCGCGAGTATATCCCTACCGTTCAATTAAGTACTGGGCAAGAAAAATCTTAATTTCTAAGGACGAATTCTAGCACCCTGAACTAAAATACAATGATTACACGATATGGGGGTACTTGCCAATGCCCCTAGATATTAATTAAAGTATTAACAGAAATGGGACAACAAAATATTATACCTAATAGACAATTTATTTTAATGGTTATTTGCTGCACCCCTACGGGATGGCCAGCTACTTGGCTATATGGGGGTGATTAGTACGGTCCTTAGCTATGAAATAAAACTGATTTTGGAGTGGTACAACGCCTAATTTTTTTTTTTTAATAATAATTTTGAAGTTACCTTTAATGCTTACATAACGCGGTTTTGTTAAGGGTAAAACTGCATCACCCCTACGGGATGGCCAGCTACATGGCTATATGGGGGTGATTAGTACGGTCCCTAGCTATGAAATAAAACTGTATTTGGAGTGGTACAACGCCTCATTTTTTTTTTTTTAATAATTTTGAAACTACCTTTAATGCTTACATAACGCGGTTTTGTTTAGGGTACAACTGCATCACCCCTACGGGATGGCCAGCTACATGGCTATATGGGGGTGATTAGTACGGTCCCTAGCTATGAAATAAAACTGAAATTGGAGTGGTACAACGCCTCATTTTTTTTTTTTAATAATTTTGAAGTTACCTTCAATGCTTACATAACGCGGTTTTGTTTAGGGTAAAACTGCATCACCCCTACGGGATGGCCAGCTACATGGCTATATGGGGGTGATTAGTACGGTCCCTAGCTATGAAATAAAACTGAAATTGGAGTGGTACAACGCCTCATTTTTTTTTTTAATAATTTTTAAGTTACCTTCAATGCTTACATAACGCGGTTTTGTTTAGGGTAAAACTGCATCACCCCTACGGGATGGCCAGCTACATGGCTATATGGGGGTGATTAGTACGGTCCCTAGCTATGAAATAAAACTGAAATTGGAGTGGTACAACGCCTCATTTTTTTTTTTTTTAATAATTTTGAAGTTACCTTCAATGCTTACATAACGCGGTTTTGTTTAGGGTAAAACTGCATCACCCCTACGGGATGGCCAGCTACATGGCTATATGGGGGTGATTAGTACGGTCCCTAGCTATGAAATAAAACTGAAATTGGAGTGGTACAACGCCTCATTTTTTTTTTTTAATAATTTTGAAGTTACCTTCAATGCTTACATAACGCGGTTTTGTTTAGGGTAAAACTGCATCACCCCTACGGGATGGCCAGCTACATGGCTATATGGGGGTGATTAGTACGGTCCCTAGCTATGAAATAAAACTGAAATTGGAGTGGTACAACGCCTCATTTTTTTTTTTTTAATAATATTGAAGTTACCTTCAATGCTTACATAACGCGGTTTTGTTTAGGGTAAAACTGCATCACCCTTACGGGATGGCCAGCTACATGGCTATATGGGGGTGATTAGTACGGTCCCTAGCTATGAAATAAAACTGAAATTGGAGTGGTACAACGCCTCATTTTTTTTTTTTAATAATATTGAAGTTACCTTCAATGCTTACATAACGCGGTTTTGTTTAGGGTAAAACTGCATCACCCCTACGGGATGGCCAGCTACATGGCTATATGGGGGTGATTAGTACGGTCCCTAGCTATGAAATAAAACTGAAATTGGAGTGGTACAACGCCTCATTTTTTTTTTTTTAATAATTTTGAAGTTACCTTCAATGCTTACATAACGCGGTTTTGTTTATGGTAAAACTGCATCACCCTTACGGGATGGCCAGCTACATGGCTATATGGGGGTGATTAGTACGGTCCCTAGCTATGAAATAAAACTGAAATTGGAGTGGTACAACGCCTCATTTTTTTTTAAAAATAATTTTGAAGTTACCTTGAATGCTTACATAACGCGGTTTTGTTTAGGGTAAAACTGCATCACCCCTACGGGATGGCCAGCTACATGGCTATATGGGGGTGATTAGTACGGTCCCTAGCTATGAAATAAAACTGAAATTGGAGTGGTACAACGCCTCATTTTTTTTTTTTTTAATAATTTTGAAGTTACCTTCAATGCTTACATAACGCGGTTTTGTTTAGGGTAAAACTGCATCACCCTTACGGGATGGCCAGCTACATGGCTATATGGGGGTGATTAGTACGGTCCCTAGCTATGAAATAAAACTGAAATTGGAGTGGTACAACGCCTCATTTTTTTTTTTTTTAATAATTTTGAAGTTACCTTCAATGCTTACATAACGCGGTTTTGTTTAGGGTAAAACTGCATCACCCCTACGGGATGGCCAGCTACATGGCTATATGGGGGTGATTAGTACGGTCCCTAGCTATGAAATAAAACTGAAATTGGAGTGGTACAACGCCTCATTTTTTTTTTTTAATAATTTTGAAGTTACCTTCAATGCTTACATAACGCGGTTTTGTTTAGGGTAAAACTGCATCACCCCTACGGGATGGCCAGCTACATGGCTATATGGGGGTGATTAGTACGGTCCCTAGCTATGAAATAAAACTGAAATTGGAGTGGTACAACGCCTCATTTTTTTTTTTTAATAATTTTGAAGTTACCTTCAATGCTTACATAACGCGGTTTTGTTTAGGGTAAAACTGCATCACCCCTACGGGATGGCCAGCTACATGGCTATATGGGGGTGATTAGTACGGTCCCTAGCTATGAAATAAAACTGAAATTGGAGTGGTACAACGCCTCATTTTTTTTTTTTTAATAATATTGAAGTTACCTTCAATGCTTACATAACGCGGTTTTGTTTAGGGTAAAACTGCATCACCCTTACGGGATGGCCAGCTACATGGCTATATGGGGGTGATTAGTACGGTCCCTAGCTATGAAATAAAACTGAAATTGGAGTGGTACAACGCCTCATTTTTTTTTTTTAATAATATTGAAGTTACCTTCAATGCTTACATAACGCGGTTTTGTTTAGGGTAAAACTGCATCACCCCTACGGGATGGCCAGCTACATGGCTATATGGGGGTGATTAGTACGGTCCCTAGCTATGAAATAAAACTGAAATTGGAGTGGTACAACGCCTCATTTTTTTTTTTTTAATAATTTTGAAGTTACCTTCAATGCTTACATAACGCGGTTTTGTTTATGGTAAAACTGCATCACCCTTACGGGATGGCCAGCTACATGGCTATATGGGGGTGATTAGTACGGTCCCTAGCTATGAAATAAAACTGAAATTGGAGTGGTACAACGCCTCATTTTTTTTTAAAAATAATTTTGAAGTTACCTTGAATGCTTACATAACGCGGTTTTGTTTAGGGTAAAACTGCATCACCCCTACGGGATGGCCAGCTACATGGCTATATGGGGGTGATTAGTACGGTCCCTAGCTATGAAATAAAACTGAAATTGGAGTGGTACAACGCCTCATTTTTTTTTTTTTTAATAATTTTGAAGTTACCTTCAATGCTTACATAACGCGGTTTTGTTTAGGGTAAAACTGCATCACCCTTACGGGATGGCCAGCTACATGGCTATATGGGGGTGATTAGTACGGTCCCTAGCTATGAAATAAAACTGAAATTGGAGTGGTACAACGCCTCATTTTTTTTTTTTTTAATAATTTTGAAGTTACCTTCAATGCTTACATAACGCGGTTTTGTTTAGGGTAAAACTGCATCACCCCTACGGGATGGCCAGCTACATGGCTATATGGGGGTGATTAGTACGGTCCCTAGCTATGAAATAAAACTGAAATTGGAGTGGTACAACGCCTCATTTTTTTTTTTTAATAATTTTGAAGTTACCTTCAATGCTTACATAACGCGGTTTTGTTTAGGGTAAAACTGCATCACCCCTACGGGATGGCCAGCTACATGGCTATATGGGGGTGATTAGTACGGTCCCTAGCTATGAAATAAAACTGAAATTGGAGTGGTACAACGCCTCATTTTTTTTTTTAATAATTTTGAAGTTACCTTCAATGCTTACATAACGCGGTTTTGTTTAGGGTAAAACTGCATCACCCCTACGGGATGGCCAGCTACATGGCTATATGGGGGTGATTAGTACGGTCCCTAGCTATGAAATAAAACTGAAATTGGAGTGGTACAACGCCTCATTTTTTTTTTTTTAATAATTTTGAAGTTACCTTCAATGCTTACATAACGCGGTTTTGTTTAGGGTAAAACTGCATCACCCCTACGGGATGGCCAGCTACATGGCTATATGGGGGTGATTAGTACGGTCCCTAGCTATGAAATAAAACTGAAATTGGAGTGGTACAACGCCTCATTTTTTTTTTTTAATAATTTTGAAGTTACCTTCAATGCTTACATAACGCGGTTTTGTTTAGGGTAAAACTGCATCACCCCTACGGGATGGCCAGCTACATGGCTATATGGGGGTGATTAGTACGGTCCCTAGCTATGAAATAAAACTGAAATTGGAGTGGTACAACGCCTCATTTTTTTTTTTTAATAATATTGAAGTTACCTTCAATGCTTACATAACGCGGTTTTGTTTAGGGTAAAACTGCATCACCCTTACGGGATGGCCAGCTACATGGCTATATGGGGGTGATTAGTACGGTCCCTAGCTATGAAATAAAACTGAAATTGGAGTGGTACAACGCCTCATTTTTTTTTTTTTAATAATTTTGAAGTTACCTTCAATGCTTACATAACGCGGTTTTGTTTAGGGTAAAACTGCATCACCCCTACGGGATGGCCAGCTACATGGCTATATGGGGGTGATTAGTACGGTCCCTAGCTATGAAATAAAACTGAAATTGGAGTGGTACAACGCCTCATTTTTTTTTTTTTAATAATTTTGAAGTTACCTTCAATGCTTACATAACGCGGTTTTGTTTATGGTAAAACTGCATCACCCTTACGGGATGGCCAGCTACATGGCTATATGGGGGTGATTAGTACGGTCCCTAGCTATGAAATAAAACTGAAATTGGAGTGGTACAACGCCTCATTTTTTTTTAAAAATAATTTTGAAGTTACCTTGAATGCTTACATAACGCGGTTTTGTTTAGGGTAAAACTGCATCACCCCTACGGGATGGCCAGCTACATGGCTATATGGGGGTGATTAGTACGGTCCCTAGCTATGAAATAAAACTGAAATTGGAGTGGTACAACGCCTCATTTTTTTTTTTTTTTAATAATTTTGAAGTTACCTTCAATGCTTACATAACGCGGTTTTGTTTAGGGTAAAACTGCATCACCCTTACGGGATGGCCAGCTACATGGCTATATGGGGGTGATTAGTACGGTCCCTAGCTATGAAATAAAACTGAAATTGGAGTGGTACAACGCCTCATTTTTTTTTTTTTTTTAATAATTTTGAAGTTACCTTCAATGCTTACATAACGCGGTTTTGTTTAGGGTAAAACTGCATCACCCTTACGGGATGGCCAGCTACATGGCTATATGGGGGTGATTAGTACGGTCCCTAGCTATGAAATAAAACTGAAATTGGAGTGGTACAACGCCTCATTTTTTTTTTTTTTAATAATTTTGAAGTTACCTTGAATGCTTACATAACGCGGTTTTGTTTAGGGTAAAACTGCATCACCCCTACGGGATGGCCAGCTACATGGCTATATGGGGGTGATTAGTACGGTCCCTAGCTATGAAATAAAACTGAAATTGGAGTGGTACAACGCCTCATTTTTTTTTTTAATAATTTTGAAGTTACCTTCAATGCTTACATAACGCGGTTTTGTTTAGGGTAAAACTGCATCACCTCTACGGGATGGCCAGCTACATGGCTATATGGGGGTGATTAGTACGGTCCCTAGCTATGAAATAAAACTGAAATTGGAGTGGTACAACGCCTCATTTTTTTTTAAAAATAATTTTGAAGTTACCTTGAATGCTTACATAACGCGGTTTTGTTTAGGGTAAAACTGCATCACCCCTACGGGATGGCCAGCTACATGGCTATATGGGGGTGATTAGTACGGTCCCTAGCTATGAAATAAAACTGAAATTGGAGTGGTACAACGCCTCATTTTTTTTTTAATAATTTTGAAGTTACCTTCAATGCTTACATAACGCGGTTTTGTTTAGGGTAAAACTGCATCACCCCTACGGGATGGCCAGCTACATGGCTATATGGGGGTGATTAGTACGGTCCCTAGCTATGAAATAAAACTGAAATTGGAGTGGTACAACGCCTCTTTTTTTTTTTTTAATAATTTTGAAGTTACCTTCAATGCTTACATAACGCGGTTTTGTTTAGGGTAAAACTGCATCACCCTTACGGGATGGCCAGCTACATGGCTATATGGGGGTGATTAGTACGGTCCCTAGCTATGAAATAAAACTGAAATTGGAGTGGTACAACGCCTCATTTTTTTTTTTTTTTAATAATTTTGAAGTTACCTTCAATGCTTACATAACGCGGTTTTGTTTAGGGTAAAACCGCATCACCCTTACGGGATGGCCAGCTACATGGCTATATGGGGGTGATTAGTACGGTCCCTAGCTATGAAATAAAACTGAAATTGGAGTGGTACAACGCCTCATTTTTTTTTTTTTAATAATTTTGAAGTTACCTTCAATGCTTACATAACGCGGTTTTGTTTAGGGTAAAACTGCATCACCCTTACGGGATGGCCAGCTACATGGCTATATGGGGGTGATTAGTACGGTCCCTAGCTATGAAATAAAACTGAAATTGGAGTGGTACAACGCCTCATTTTTTTTTTTTTAATAATTTTGAAGTTACCTTCAATGCTTACATAACGCGGTTTTGTTTATGGTAAAACTGCATCACCCTTACGGGATGGCCAGCTACATGGCTATATGGGGGTGATTAGTACGGTCCCTAGCTATGAAATAAAACTGAAATTGGAGTGGTACAACGCCTCATTTTTTTTTAAAAATAATTTTGAAGTTACCTTGAATGCTTACATAACGCGGTTTTGTTTAGGGTAAAACTGCATCACCCCTACGGGATGGCCTGCTACATGGTTATATGAGGGTGATTAGTACGGTCCTTAGCAATGAACTAAAAAAGAGAAAAATTGTAATATTTAAAATTTAAATTTTAATTTTTTTAAAATATTAATAAAAAAAAGTTTAACGAGAAAGATAAACAAGCTCTGGTTTTCAGTTCCAATTTACACTACTCTTATGAATCTAAAATTACTTCTCAGGTACGTGGTGTTGAATATTATTAAAAGCATCACTTCGCAGAGGCAATCGTGGTAATCTTCAAAATATAAAATCCATGCCAACTTTAAGAAAGCAGAATTCTGAATCTTTAAGTGTAAATGATCGACATAACAATGAAATAATAGATCTTTTACTCATGTACAGACATCATCATTATATTGAATAGGTTACAAGCACTGAAATATATACTAACTGGAATGCGCGTACGAACCGTGACCGTGAAGCATATTGAAAGCCTGCTGATGGAGTAGTCGGCAAACATCGAGACAGTTCGTGAGTAGACGGAAGCCTGCTGCTGGAGTAGTTGGCAAACATCGAGACAGTTCGTGAGTAGACGGAAATTATTTCGTGTGGCGCATGTTTAAATAAATGAAGCATAATATGAAAACAAAGCGATCAGCTATTATACGAGTTATTCGGCTAGATTCGGTTCGGCACGAACGTGCGCGAACCGGACCAGCCATTATCGTTCAATGAGCTTCAGTGCAGCGTACGCTGATATGTAGAGTATGCGAGTTCCAGTTAGTATATATTTCAGTGGTTACAAGTTAGTGAACCATTTCGCATTTATATTTATAGTCAGGACCAATTATATGTAGTCTCATCTTGTCAAACAAATGACTTTTTGGTCGGAAATTTGGATGCTGCAGGATCTACATTCACCCAATAAAAATTCGAAAGGCATGGTTGTACGAAATAAAAAAAAAGTGTATTCAGTTTTTGAAATGTGAAATTGCAACAATGATAACATCCATTGCAATATGGCCAGCTAAATTTAAATCATTTGTACATATAATAGAATAAAATGGCTTTTGTTCAGAATAGTAAAAGACATCTAATAGTACTTTACAGATTGCAATACATTTATGTTGCTGTTACTATATGAAAATAATAACAAATACAATGAATAAACACGTAACAGACAAAAAAATAAAAACATTTTGAAAGAATTTATAGCTTCGGTTTTGGACAAGGCTTCATTAGAAAAGATTAGCAAGTAATTTGGAAACTATATTTATTTTACGTACACAACAAAAATTGCTAAATTCAAAGAATGATTTATATATTTAATAGATCTATGTACAGATAAAGATTTTGTAAGCGAATCGGATGAAGACCTTATAATAGCAAAAGAAGATAAACTGTAGAGCAATATATAAAATAAGTATTTTATAAACTTTTTGAAATATTTATAATAATCAGCCCGATTCTGTAAAAAGTATCTAACATTGTTACTTGTTAGCAACGTTACTATGAAGTTATTCTGATAGCAACTATCCTAGTAACTGAATACATATTTCGTATTTTGTAATTATATGTTTAGGAATGTTACTCCCAGAGTAACTAAACAAACTTAGTTACTAAGATAGCAGGCAAATGAGGAACACGAATTGTGGTGCGCATGCGTATTTCTTCATCTGCGTGTGTTCTAATCTGACAAGTGACATTTATTAGTGTTTATAAGTAACCAAGTGTTATATCTGTTTGCATCATGGTATATAACAAGCCTAGGGGTTCAAGAACAACCAACGAACAGTTGGAAATATTAATAGCTTATTTAAAAAACCACAAAATAATGCCCGAAATAAAAATACATCCTCTGAAAACTAATGAGCTTAAATTGTCATGGGAAGAACTTACAAATATTTTGAATAATACAAAGAAAGGAGCCAAGAAAAATGTACAGATTACTTTTAAATGAATAGGTACGCCTGTTGATCTTATTGAAGGTTCCGCTAACGGAGTTACTTTTTCAATAAGATCTTGTACAATTGGTTTTGGTAATCGGAACAATTTTTAAAATTTTATATCCGGAATTAAGAAAGGATTACTCTCGTCTCTTACCAATCTATTTTCTAACCTATTTCTTCTTCTGTGAAATAAAAATATAAATTTGTCAAATAAATTTTCCAATT
Organism: Ophonus ardosiacus; assembly: GCA_943142095.1. Taxonomy (NCBI): domain Eukaryota; kingdom Metazoa; phylum Arthropoda; class Insecta; order Coleoptera; family Carabidae; genus Ophonus; species Ophonus ardosiacus. The sequence continues at coordinate 23,465,002 of OW964833.1, read as the reverse complement.
TCATAAATAAACGTTACCGAAAATTATTTACAGTTACTTTTTTATACATACCGATTTTCCAAAGCTGCCAGTGCTCTATTAAATTCAAAATTCATCCAAATTCCAGCCATTCTGAAAGGTTACTACACCTTAAATACTACGTTTGGCTAGTCTCTAGCGTAATAACTTGTTTAACAACTAAGTATCTAAAACTGTAATGACTCTGTGCTTATAGAATACAAAAAATAACAAGTTACTGTAGTTGTAACTGACCTTCATTTTAAAGACTATTTTAGTAACTTTATTCTAGTAACTCTTCTTACAGAATCGGGCCGATTATCATGGAAATTAGAGAATTTATACCAAGATCAGAAACTACGCTCCGTATTCCGAAATCATTTTAAGGAAACATATTCCATATTTAACAATTTGGACTAAATATGTAACCTCTCAAAAGGAACGATTTCGCAATGCTGCAGTGGAATATTGGTTTGGACAAGCTAAAAACAATATTTTATTGGGTGACACCAATTTACGGTGTACATGATTTTTAAGAATACTTAATTTGTTGTAAGGAAAAAGTGCACATAAACTTTGCAACATGAACGTTCCACGGGCTCGATGCGCAAGTCAAAAAACACTACTTGTTGAGACATAGAATAAGTAATGCAAAAATAAATTTAATTATTTTAAAGGCAAAACTCTGAAACAATGTAATAATACTGATTTGCCTTGCACTATTCCGCCTATAGTAGAACAATTAGGGATTTGTCTTATTATAAAAATTTGTGTTCACACCCTTCATATTTAGTACGTATTTACACAGATTGCAATAGTCGTATAAAAGAACTGACATTTGAAGATTTTAAAATACCTTAAATTAAATCTTCACGATAATTACTTAGATTTGTTGGTATTAAATTTTCTAATAGAGATCGCAATTTATGTTTTAATAAAAAAATATCTGTTTAATGTTGATGTAATGTCTACTACAATACCCTAAAAAAATTTGCACCAACATGATAAATGAATATAATAGTCAGTAAATTATTTTTTTTACAAACATTATTACAATTAGGCTTTTCGCGTTTGTTCCTAGTGTTAAAAGGAAATATAGTCAGAAAAAATTATAAAAAAATCAAATTATTTTTAGGAATACTCGTAATACAACCTTTTACCTCTCGCTGCGAGAGGTACTGGTATCATGCTAAAATTCGCATATCCAGATTTTAGTAGATAAGCCCGTTTTAAGGTCCCTATAATCCGATTATAATATTTTTACGATGATGTCCGTGTATGTGTGTGTGTGTGTGTGTGTGTGTGTGTGTGTGTGTGTGTGTGTGTGTGTGTGTGTGTGTGTTGCTGTGTGGATGTTGGAACCATACTATAAGACTTAAAAATATTTAACTGCAGTTTCCTCAATCTGACATTCCTGGGAAGAGTTGATTAGATTTTGGTTACAATTGGACAACCGGAAGTAATAGTTTCTTTAAAAAAATCTTCTAAATATTATTTTTTGAAAATTTCTATTATTACTATTATTGAAGAACATAAAATTCTACATCTGATACATTTAAAAATTTTATTCTATCTTGTATAGATTTAGAGATAAAGGCACTGTAATATATAGAATAGTCTAATCGCACAAAGGCACTAAGGAAACCAGTTGACAAATTTAAATGTTTATAACATAGTTTATAAATGACAGATGTCAGTGTCAAACATCAACAGGTTTAGTGACATTCTGAAAGCTTTTTCTAGGAAGTACATTTAATCCTTCTTGTTTTATTAATTAAATATTTAAAATTGTAGGTAAAATGCATATATCCATAAGAAATAACGCCAATCTTGTTAATGAATTGGAAGAATCTCTGACATTTAAGAACTTCCTCATACAATGAAAAATAGATATAATTAGAATTGAATGTGTGCAAAAGACATATTAAATACAATAAAAACAATGTTTGGGTATAGTTCTGTAATGTTTTTGTTATAAAACGACGGTTCGATAGTGAAGTGCAATATAATACGAGGATGGAATGATTAATAGGCGGCCCACCCTAGATTCAGTAGGCGTTTTTTTAAAAATTTTATTTTTTGTTGTACTGTCACTTATCAATTGACAACCGACGAGCTGCGATATACCATCTGCTGGGAAAAATATGAACTTTCCGGTTTAGAACTGTATTGTGACTGTATGCTTGAGTTACATGTGGTTTAATGATTTGATGTGAATAGAAATGGGAAAAAGTCGTACTAATTGTTATGTATTCGGATGCAACTCAAGATCTGGTCGAGACACAGGCATTGGGCTTTATAATATTCCGAAACATGGCTAAAATAAAGTTAAAATTACGAAAAGTGTAGGTGTTGAAATGGATATGCATTGATGAAAAGCATGGGAATATGCAATACCTAGTGCAAAACAAATAATGAAACATATGAAAGTTTGATCTCGTCATTTTAAATCGGATGATTACATATTTCCCAGTGAGTAAAAAATTCAATGTCCAGATTTTGTCTTAGAATAAAAAGTTCAAGTCATGTTCGTTCTAATTATTTATGTATTTTTCTATACAATTAAGCGTAAAACTTTACAAAGAACTGCAGTACCATCACTTTGTCTTTTCGTATTTCAAGTAAAAGTTCCTGATAACAAACGTTTGCTACGACAAACCAAACATGTAAAGCCAAAAGCAGTAAACGCCAGTAACATTGACATTGCAATGTAGTAAATGAAGTAGTAGAGGATAATATTAATAATACATCAGCACCAGCATCTAAATTGTCTGAAGAACTCGCTAAATGTCCTTTGATTTCATGTGGCTTCGCAGTAAGTGCTCTAGTTATAAATAGTACCTATGTGGTTAGCATTTATAATTCGCTCACCTGCAATCATCAATTTTGATTGATTAAATATATATATATATATATATATATATATATATATATATATATATATATATATATATATATGTGAGCAAGAAGCTCACGGCCTGCTAATAAAAATGCGGTTGTTTTTAAAAATAGTTGTTTTTACGTTCTGTCACTGTCATTATTATAAGTTTTGTACGCTTTTGAAATAAAATAACTTTTCATTATTTTAACTGTTTTTACTGATGTTAATAATATACCATCAGTTACATGGCGCTGCGGACAACGAATTGAGGCGGATGGAAGTTCAGTGAACATTGAAAAAAGTGTATGACGTTTTTACAGAATTTGCAATTCAACGGTACGTTATTCATCAGTTACATTTTGAACTTTAATTTACATTACGACGACATTACATTGAACGACGGTGACTGACGAACAATTTCGACGAACGCCTATACGAAGCACGAAGAATACGATCAACGAACTTTTACACGCATACGTACGAGTGCATGGTAAAATATGGAGAGTATTCAAAGCTTTGACGAATTTGCAAAAATTTCAATCGATGGGTTACGCGCAGAATGCATGCAACGAAAATTCACCATGGACTACGATAAGGCCACGAAAGGTGAAATGATTGCACGGCTTCTGGAAGACAATCTGAAACATGTCAACTCCACCGACGCTACGATAGTGAATACGACTACGACGACCGACAGCGATGAAGTATCTACGAAGGATCTTCTTAAGCTAATATACAAACTTATGGAGAAACAATCGACACCGACGACGTTAATTACACAACCCGATTTATCGTTCACTCTACCCAAGTTTGCTGGAAACGACGATGAATCATTGAAAGAATGGATCGGCGAATTTGAGGCCATGCGATTGAAATACCACTGGGACGATGCCACATTACTTTCAATTGCAAGTAAAAACCTCGAAGGTCCAGCAAGAGATTGGAATGAAGGCAACGGGCGGCAAATAAAAACTTGGGCTGATTGGACGAAAGAAATCACCACTCAATTTGGCCAAGATTTAACGCTTCGGATCTGGTCAAATAGATGTGAACAACGGATTCAAAAAGCCAACGAACCAATTATCCAATATATGCACGCGAAGATGCGCATAATGGCACGCTGTCCACTAACACTACGTGAAAGGGACAAAGTCGATTATTTAACGATGGGCGTAACGGACAAAGCCATCGCGAACAGCTTGAAAGCTCATTACAAATCTGTAAATTGCACTTGTTATCAGCTAATCGATCTAGCACGAGAATTAGAACCAACGATTACAAATACAACAGCCTACAGTAAAGATACTCGAACCGAATCAACGTCCGAACGTACAAGTCCAAGGTGCTTCCGCTGCAACGGTTATGGTCATATAGGTAAAGACCACGAAGATCCAAAAAAGTCCAAGTTACTCCCACCTGTGACAAATCCACCCAGAACGAAGACTGCGCAAAAGGCTATAAATACCGTAGCCGTAATGAATAGGCACGAATTAGTATCGAAGCATGAACGCCGACCGATACTTCCGGTAACTATTGATAAACAACATCAAGTCGATGCACTGATCGATTCTGGGGCGGACGATTCGGTAATACGATACCGAGATGCAAAGAAATTTAATTTGGACATCGAACGATTCGACGGAGAACCGTTCCAGGTAATGGAGAACGAAGTGTTTCCAATTGGGCGAACAAAAATTGATTTGACAATCGGAAACATTACGGGTCGAGTAAATGCAGCAGTTGTACGCGATGCACCATACGCAATGCTAATTGGCCTTGATTGGAAGGATGCAACTAACACAGGCATCACAACAGGTCCTGGTAAGCGAATAATAATCGAAAGATTTGAGAGCACTACATCTACGAAGATACATGAACAGAAGCAATTTTCAATATTTTTACGTCGCGAAAATACCGCAAATGCTAACAACTACGAAATACGAACCGAAGAGAAACAACTTGAGCAAATTTGGATCAATAATATCCAAATGAACGATGTTATACCATTGGAACGACAGGCAATGATTCAAACATCGCCAAAAGCAATAAATAAGTATGACATCAAAGCTTATGTTAATGAGTTACCGAAACACATTACTAATGACGCAACGACGGAACAAATCGCAAGATTACGTAATGTCATACTCGAAAATCATGAACTTTTTACGAAAGACAAATTTGACATTGGATTTTGCCCAACGACAGAACACGTGATCGAACTCACTGACAATATCCCTGTTAAAGTAGCTTCATATCGCCATTCGTGGAAAGATAGAGAATTTATACGCGAGGAAACAGAGAATTGGTTGAAGATGGGTTTGATTCGTAAATCCAAATCACATCAAATTAGAAAAGAGGCACGCGCACATTTACAAGCAGTATTAGCGAAGCAAAAGTTACGGTACGATAACAATCGGAACCCAATGCCGTTTACGAAAGATGACTACGTGCTACTTGACGAAAATCCAAGAGAAGCATTTGGTAATCTACGCAAGACACAACCGTATCGTGTGGTAAAATGCCACGAAGACGACACATGCGTCATTGAGTTACCTAATGGGGGTGGTCAACGAAGAGTCCATGTAACTCAGTTAAAACTATTCTTCGACAACTGTGACGAGAAGACATTCGCCATTGAGCGGCTCATGGAACTGAAACCAAGAAATGAACAAACGAACGAGCACAAGCAGTCTCGGGACGAGCCAGCCTAAAAGGAAGGTCGTGTGAGCAAGAAGCTCACGGCCTGCTAATAAAAATGCGGTTGTTTTTAAAAATAGTTGTTTTTACGTTCTGTCACTGTCATTATTATAAGTTTTGTACGCTTTTGAAATAAAATAACTTTTCATTATTTTAACTGTTTTTACTGATGTTAATAATATACCATCAGTTACATATATATATATATATATATATATATATATATATATATATATATATATATATAAAAAATACACATATAGAATTAGCTGTTGCTTCCAGTAGTGGTAGCACGCACTTTAGAAGTCTATCATAGAAAGCAGGCGAATACGATTTTATTTTTACGAATCTTGGTAGCACGCACTTTAGAATTCTATATTCACTTTTTGATTCGGAAATTATTGGATTTTATACTATTAAAATAAGAAATATTATGACAGTTGTATATAATAAATGTATAAATTATATATAAAATGCCTTTGAAAAGAACTGTGGCAAAATAATGACGTTACTTTGACACTTTCGCCTCGAGTCGTACGCTTGCAGGCGAATATTTTGAGACACGCATGCTACCAAATTTTCGCTTCGTGGCGAAATGCGAAAACAAATGCCTCATTTGATAGAATTCTAAAGTGCGTGCTACCACTACAGATATCTAAAATGTTCCATGATACCTAGCCTCATTTTAAATGAAAAAATAGTTCTTATTGTTTGCGTTCAAATGTCACAACATTGTGAGTACCAATTCAGAAACAGCTGATCGGTCCGATGGTGCTGCCGCCATCGGACATGTCAGTTCTCAATAGTTTGTCAATGAAATTTCAGTATCTTCGGCCAAGCAGTTTCTATTTGAGAGAGCGCCAAAGAAAACAACTTTTGAGTTTTTCAAAAAATTGAGAAAATAGAAGTACGAGCTGTAATAAAATATTTTTTATTAAGGGCTTAAGTCCCACAGAAATTAAAGCCGAGCTGGATTCTACTCTAAACCAATCTGCTCCATCATTCACCACTGTTAAAACGTGGGCTGCAGACTTTAAACGTAGTCGTACGAGTACTATTGATACTGAGCGTCCAGGCAGGCCAAAAACGGCCACAACTGAAGAAATGGTCCTTAAAGTTCAAAAAGTGGTCTTAAGCGACCGTCGATTGAAGTTGGTCGAGATAGCTGACAGTGTGGGCATTTCTAAAGAGCGAACACATCATATATTATGTGAAGTTTTACAGATGAGAAAGCTTTCTGCGCGATGGGTGCCGCGTTTGTTATCTCTTGAGCAAAAACTCACCCGAATGACTATTGCAGAGTAGAGTTTGGCGCTGTATAAACGGAATCCAACAGAATTTCTGCGCAGATTTGTAACAGTGGATAAAACATGAATTCATCATAATACACCGGAAACGAAGAAACAGTTAAAACAATGGACTGCAAGAGGAGAACCCGTTCCAAAAAAGGCGAAAACAGTTCTCTCAGCCGGTAAAGTTATGGCAACTGTATTTTGGGATGCGAAGGGTATCCTTTTAGTAGACTATCTTGAAAAAGGTAAAACGATTAATGGACAATAATACGCAAATCTACTTGACCAACTAAAGGAAAAAAATTCGTGAGCAGAGACCTGGCTTGGAGAAAAAAAAGTGGTGTTTCACCAGGACAATGCGCCCTGCCGTAAATCTGTTGTTGCATTGTCTAAAATTCATGAATTCGGTTTCGAATTATTGCACCCTATTCTCCAGATTTGGCTCCTTCCGACTTTAGTTTGTTTCCAAACTTAAAGAAATTCCATCCTGGCAAAAAATATGCGTCGGATCAGGAAGTAATAGAGAGCACAAATGGCTATTTTGAACAGCTGGAAGAATCTTCCTATAGGAACGAGATAAAGGCCCTTGAATATCGTTGGACCAAATGCATTGAGTTACAAGGAAAAATCGAAAATAAAAATTATTTATAGTTCCATGTTGTGTTTCTATTCATCTCAGGCCGGGTATTAATCATCCCATCCTCGTACGTATATAACATAAAATGGAAATGGCAAGAGGTAATGTGCTGGGCACAACAGATTTTTAGTTTTCGTTCTGTAATATGACTTCAGTTACGCTATTATTAAAAAGTTATTAGTGGCCTGTCTATGTTGGGGGGTTTAAGTGGGAATATCTACAATAATTTAAGACCACTGTGCCAGTTCGAAATTCGACAAGACAAGTGAGAAAATGGATCACCATTTGATTTCATGTCATATTATTAATTTTGATAAGCTTGTGCTTGTGAGCACAGTGAAGACCGGTACAAGGTTGTATGCTGGAAGTATTTTAGTTATAATTTTAGTATTACTCTGTATTGTTCAATGGTTATATTTCAAACATAAATCACATTCAACAGTAGTACTATTATCATCAATAACTGAATCTTTAATACATACTCTGTGTATATGTTTGTCACATATTTTGCATTGTTTCGTGTCTGAAATATCTTTAATATTTTTGGCACAGTATATACAAATGTTATATATATTATCGGACGACTGTAGTAACAAATTCATCACATATGTTTTATAGGTTTGAGGTGGCGTTAAATTTTGAAGTGGTTCACTTTGACATATTTTTTCAGAAAATTGCATGACAAATATTCCGCAATTAAAAATATCTTTTTGTAATGCATGATTATCATCACATTTGTAAATCCAGTTTTCTAATTGATAATATGAGACAAATTTATCGAAAAATTTTTTTGTTTGTCGTAGTGTACTCCCTAGAGGATTATAGAAATAAAAAACCCGTTCTTGTCTCTCGGCAGTAGCCAAACACCAGTGGTTGTGCAACAAAACTGGCATTAACATGAAATCACTCACTATATCATTCTCTTCATTTTTCATGTTGGTGGTAAATATTTTTTGTGTAGTATGAGTTGACAGTACCTCAACATTAAACAGAGATTCTTTTGTTAAAACATAAATTGCGATGTCCATTAAAAAATTTGATACCCACATATCTAAATAATTATCGTGATGTTTTAATATTTTAAAATCTTCAAATACCAGCTCTTTTATAGGACTGTTGACATCTGCGTAAATACCTACTAAATATGAAGGATGTGAAGCCAAATTTATGTAATACGACAAATCTTTAACAACACCGTTCTCATATTGTTCTACTTTATTTATACTACTGCTAGGCGGAATGGTGCAAGGCAAATCGGTTCTATTGTATTGTTTTAGAGTTTTGCCTTTAAAATAACTAAATTTACTTTTGCATTTTTTATTCCATGTCTCAACGTGTTCAGTTTTTTGACTTGCGCATCGAGCACGAGGAACGTCCATTTCGCATTCTTTATGTACACTTTTTACCTTAAAACGAATTTTTCTTAAAAATCGTGTACACCTTAAATTGGTTTCTCCCAATAAAATATTGTTTTTAACTTGTCCAAACCAATTTTCCACTGCTGCATTACTAAGTCGTTCCTCTTGAGGGGTCAAAAGTAATTTAGTCCACATTGGTAAATATGGGATATGTTTCCTTAAAATGACTTCGGAATACGGAGCGTGGTAATATTCATTAGGTTCTGATCCTGGTATACATTCATTAATTTGTTCCATGGTATTATTATAAATATTTAAAAAATGTTTATAAAATAAACTTGTTTTATATATTGCTCTGCTATCTAACAGTTCATCTTCTTTTACTATTATATTATCTTTATCAGATTCGCTCACAAAATCTTTATCTGTACATAAAGCTATTAACTCTGTAAATGATTCTTTGAATTTGGTATTTTTTGTTGGTGAACACAAAATAAATATTAAATTTTCGAACCATTTGCTAATTTTTTCTAAAGAATCCATGTCAAAAACGGACGCTATAGATTCTTTTAAAAATATTTTCAATTTTTTGTCTGTTACGTGTTTATTTATTGTAGTTGTAATTATTTTCATATAGTGGCAGCAACATAAATGTATTGTAATCTGTAAAGTACTATTAGATTTTTTTTCTGTAATACATTTGTACGTTGTATTAAGATAAGTCGATAAATCGGGAAGATATAGCCAGAATATTAGCAATGCATTAATAATAGCGTAACTGAAGTCTGTTACTATTCTTCGGAACAAAGGCCATTTTATTTTATTGTACGTACAAAATGATTTAAATTTAGCTAGCCATATTCCAATGGATGTAGTGTCATGGTTGCAATTTAACATTTCAAAAACTGGATACACTTGATGTTTTAGTTGATTTCGTACAACCATGCTATAATATAAAATTCGTTTTAAATTTTTATTTGGCGAATGTACCACGGATCCTGTAGCATCCAAATAACCGACCAGAAAGTCATTTGTCTGACAAGATGAAACTAAATCTAATTGTTCCTGGCTATAAATATAAATGTGAAATGGTTCACCAACCTGCTGAATATAACTTCTATGATCTTTGTACATAAGTAAAAGATCTATTATTTCATTCCTATGTCGATCATTGATACTTAAAGATTCAGAACTCAGCTTTCTTAAAGTTGTCATAGATTTTATATTCTGAAGATTACCACGATTGACTCTACGAGGTGATGCTTTTAATATGGTTGTATCCCTGAAAGTAGACGGTTTCAAATGAGCTATATTTTTACGAAATATTTTTCGTTCAATACCACGTACCTGGGAAGTAATTTTAGTTTCATGAGAGTAATGTAAATTGGAACTATATACTACAGCTTCTTTATCTTTCTTGTTTAAAACATTTCTTATTATTATTTTAAATGTTTTGCACCCTCTGTGTGCACAGTACCCATACACAGTAATAATGTTAGTTTTTAAATTTTCTCTTTTGGAGTTAATATACAGGATACAGGTATTATTAACCGCAGTAAATTTTGTTCGGAGTAAAAACGGATATTTTGTTTTATCTAAACTACCATTCTTAAATACACCTTGCCACTCTTCATTTGAAATAATAAAAGAACCTTCTTTCAGATGGCATGAGAAATTAAGTGCTTTTTTCTTTGTACCCAATTTTGGAATATTACATGAATTTATAGGCAAGGGTTGTTTAGTGTAATTTGTTTTCTTATACAAATTTAACATTACAGGACTGACTGTCTCACTTTCTGCAGAATTTATGGATACGTTTATCATTTTGTCGTCAAAATTTGGGCTGCTTGAGTGCGTATTATTTTGAAAACTATCAAAAGAACATGTAGATACTTTCGATATGTCATGAAAACCATTAGGAGTACTGAACAATTTTTTTTTTACAGAATGAATTTTTTCTTTTATATTCGGTGTTGATGAAAGTAATTCATTTTTTTTTGAATTTACAGTTTCATATTTACATTCTGAAGATAAAGTTTGTTTAGTATCTGGAAGTATTGGTGAAGGTGAAGAAAAAAATCCAACCACTGATTTAAACTTAGAAGGTGTTTCTTCAGCCATAGATTTTGTAGTAGTTTCTGATGATTCTATCTCTAGATATTCATTACTTTTTATCTCAGAAAAAGAAAACCCAACTAAAGATTCGAACTTATAAGGTGTTTCATCAGCCAAAGATTTTACCATAGTTTCTGGTGACTTTTTCTTTAAATTTTCATTTCTATTTATTTCTGAAAATATTTGAGCATTACGTTTCCAAAATATATATATGTAAAACCTGTTGTTAGCAGTATTTTTTCTGCCCATCATTTTGCATATTTTTGAATACACACTATTTTCTGCTCTATGTGAGTGTTTATTTAAGTCTTCTATAAGTATTTCTTTATTTTTAATTAGTGTTGTGAATTGTTTAAGTAAAATGTCTCTTTCAAAACCGTTTTTTTTTCTTCAAACCCATATTATACAATAATTCTACTAATGTAATAATATATAAATTGAGAGAAATATGATAATCTACTAATTAAGAAAATAAAAATTATAAAATAAATCCAAGAGACTCAAATATATTATGAACGATATATCCTAACGAGGAAAAAACTGTATTAATTAATTATGAAAAACAAACCATTTAACGAATCCGAAAATTATAAAAGTGTACAAAACTCACAAAAACTAATAAAAATTGACAAATTAAAATTAAAGAACTGACTTAGCTTAAGAAAAATTGAGAGAAGCTAAATCTGTCAAAAAATGAATAATAAAAAGACTGTATTAGCACACAGACCAAAAATGGAAAGAATATAACAAAGAGTGAATATGAAACACAGATCAATTAACGAGTCTGACAATAAAAAAGTGCACAAATCTCAAAGAAAACTGAAAAGTTGATAAATTTAAAAAAAAAAAACTTCCTTAACTTAAGAAAAATTAGGAATATATTTATATATCTAAACTAGGGAAAAACTGTATTAACGCAAACCAAATTATATGAAAAGTTTTTGAACAAAAAATAATTATGAAAAACAGATCAGTTAACGAATTCGATAACAACAAAAGTGTATAAAGCCCACAGGTCAGGTAACTAATAAAAGTTGACAAATTAAAAATAAAAAAACTATCTTAAGAAAAACGACAGTAGCTAAACCCGTCAAAAAAGAAAGAATAATAATTAACATAAACAATTAAACACTAAATTAACAAAAATAATCAAATTTATAAAAAAAGATGATAATATGAACGAAAAAAGATTAAACCTAAAAATATTTTTTAAATTGTTTGACTAAATATTTAAATAATAAAAAATAAGTAATAAAACAAAAAGATACTCTAGAAATATAAGCAAATTAAATGACTAAATGCGTGAATATCAAAATAAGTATAGAAAAATAATAATACTAATAGATTAAACCTATAAATATAACCATATACGAGTTAATACGTGTTATACAGAAAACTAAGTAATAATAATAACGCTACGACCTAAAGATGAACCACACAAAAATTATTAAGACCAAATTAGGTTCGCAAAAAAAAAAACGAAAAACAAAACCAATAACTGGAAGAAAAAAATTGACAACAAAAATTACCAGAAAAAGTAATTCAGAATGGAAACACAAAAACTAAGAAGTAGGAAAACACAAAGGTTTTCAACAACTTTGAGACTAATCTGAAGACAACAACCCAATACCAAGTCAACAATAAGTAGGAAAACACAAAGATTTTCAACAACTTTGAGACTAATCTGAAGACAACAACCCAATACCAAGTCAACAATCTAAGTGAAAGTATCACGCACGCACAACGCAGCCACAGCCTTCGCTTACCGCTAGTGCAACGAAGGAATCACATGATTCATTTCGTATTTAATTCGGGTATTGTCGTTATACACAGTACTTCGTAAGTCCCAAGAAGCATGACATGACTCATAGATTACATTCGCGATTAGAACAACTCTGATTTTCTCGACATAATTCAGCTTACGCTGGAGCTATCCCCTATGGGTGATGCAGATTTCCCCTAAACATTATAAATAGTTTTCAAAATTATTATTAAACAAAAAATAGGCCGTTGTAACACTCCAGTTTCAGTTCCATTTCATAGATAAGGACCCTATTAATCACCCCTATATGTAGCTGGCCAACTCGTAAGGGTTTTATAGATTTCCCCTAAAGAACACAGCGTTTCAAAATTATATTTAGTAGTAGTTTCATAGATAAGGACCGTACTAATCATCCCCATTTAGCCATGTAGCTGGTCATCCCGTAGGGGTGATGCAGTTTTACCCTAAACAAAACCGCGTTATGTAAGAATTGAACGTAACTTCAAAATTATTTTTAAAAAAATGAGGCGTACCACTCCAATTTCAGTTTTATTTCATAGCTAGGGACCGTACTAATCACCCCCATATAGCCATATAGCTAGCCATCCCGTAGGGGTGATGCAGTTTTACCCTAAACAAAACCGCGTTATGTAAGCATTGAAGGTAACTTCAAAATTATTTTAAAAAAAAAATGAGGCGTTGTACCACTCCAATTTCAGTTTTATTTCATAGCTAGGGACCGTACTAATCACCCCCATATAGCCATATAGCTAGCCATCCCGTAGGGGTGATGCAGTTTTACCCTAAACAAAACCGCGTTATGTAAGCATTGAAGGTAACTTCAAAATTATTTTAAAAAAAAAATGAGGCGTTGTACCACTCCAATTTCAGTTTTATTTCATAGCTAGGGACCGTACTAATCACCCCCATATAGCCATATAGCTGGCCATCCCGTAAGGGTGATGCAGTTTTACCCTAAACAAAACCGCGTTATGTAAGCATTGAAGGTAACTTCAAAATTATTAAAAAAAAAAATGAGGCGTTGTACCACTCCAATTTCAGTTTTATTTCATAGCTAGGGACCGTACTAATCACCCCCATATAGCCATGTAGCTGGCCATCCCGTAAGGGTGATGCAGTTTTACCCTAAACAAAACCGCGTTATGTAAGCATTGAAGGTAACTTCAAAATTATTAAAAAAAAAATGAGGCGTTGTACCACTCCAATTTCAGTTTTATTTCATAGCTGGGGACCGTACTAATCACCCCCATATAGCCATGTAGCTGGCCATCCCGTAAGGGTGATGCAGTTTTACCCTAAACAAAACCGCGTTATGTAAGCATTAAAGGTAACTTAAAAATTATTTAAAAAAAAAATGAGGCGTTGTACCACTCCAATTTCAGTTTTATTTCATTGATAGGGACCGTACTAATCACCCCCATATAGCCATATAGCTAGCCATCCCGTAGGGGTGATGCAGTTTTACCCTAAACAAAACCGCGTTATGTAAGCATTAAAGATAACTTCAAAATTATTTTAAAAAAAACGAGGCGTTGTACCACTCCAATTTCAGTTTTATTTCATAGCTAGGGACCGTACTAATCACCCCCATATAGCCATGTAGCTGGCCATCCCGTAAGGGTGATGCAGTTTTACCCTAAACAAAACCGCGTTATGTAAGCATTGAAGGTAACTTCAAAATTATTAAAAAAAAAAAAAATGAGGCGTTGTACCACTCCAATTTCAGTTTTATTTCATAGCTAGGGACCGTACTAATCACCCCCATATAGCCATGTAGCTGGCCATCCCGTAGGGGTGATGCAGTTTTACCCTAAACAAAACCGCGTTATGTAAGCATTGAAGGTAACTTCAAAATTATTAAAAAAAAAAAAAAATGAGGCGTTGTACCACTCCAATTTCAGTTTTATTTCATAGCTAGGGACCGTACTAATCACCCCCATATAGCCATGTAGCTGGCCATCCCGTAAGGGTGATGCAGTTTTACCCTAAACAAAACCGCGTTATGTAAGCATTGAAGGTAACTTCAAAATTATTAAAAAAAAAAAAAAATGAGGCGTTGTACCACTCCAATTTCAGTTTTATTTCATAGCTAGGGACCGTACTAATCACCCCCATATAGCCATGTAGCTGGCCATCCCGTAGGGGTGATGCAGTTTTACCCTAAACAAAACCGCGTTATGTAAGCATTGAAGGTAACTTCAAAATTATTAAAAAAAAAAAAAATGAGGCGTTGTACCACTCCAATTTCAGTTTTATTTCATAGCTAGGGACCGTACTAATCACCCCCATATAGCCATGTAGCTGGCCATCCCGTAGGGGTGATGCAGTTTTACCCTAAACAAAACCGCGTTATGTAAGCATTCAAGGTAACTTCAAAATTATTAAAAAAAAAAAAAATGAGGCGTTGTACCACTCCAATTTCAGTTTTATTTCATAGCTAGGGACCGTACTAATCACCCCCATATAGCCATGTAGCTGGCCATCCCGTAAGGGTGATGCAGTTTTACCCTAAACAAAACCGCGTTATGTAAGCATTGAAGGTAACTTCAAAATTATTAAAAAAAAAAAAAATGAGGCGTTGTACCACTCCAATTTCAGTTTTATTTCATAGCTAGGGACCGTACTAATCACCCCCATATAGCCATGTAGCTGGCCATCCCGTAAGGGTGATGCAGTTTTACCCTAAACAAAACCGCGTTATGTAAGCATTGAAGGTAACTTCAAAATTATTAAAAAAAAAAAAAAATGAGGCGTTGTACCACTCCAATTTCAGTTTTATTTCATAGCTAGGGACCGTACTAATCACCCCCATATAGCCATGTAGCTGGCCATCCCGTAGGGGTGATGCAGTTTTACCCTAAACAAAACCGCGTTATGTAAGCATTCAAGGTAACTTCAAAATTATTTTTAAAAAAAAATGAGGCGTTGTACCACTCCAATTTCAGTTTTATTTCATAGCTAGGGACCGTACTAATCACCCCCATATAGCCATGTAGCTGGCCATCCCGTAAGGGTGATGCAGTTTTACCATAAACAAAACCGCGTTATGTAAGCATTGAAGGTAACTTCAAAATTATTAAAAAAAAAAAAATGAGGCGTTGTACCACTCCAATTTCAGTTTTATTTCATAGCTAGGGACCGTACTAATCACCCCCATATAGCCATGTAGCTGGCCATCCCGTAGGGGTGATGCAGTTTTACCCTAAACAAAACCGCGTTATGTAAGCATTGAAGGTAACTTCAATATTATTAAAAAAAAAAAATGAGGCGTTGTACCACTCCAATTTCAGTTTTATTTCATAGCTAGGGACCGTACTAATCACCCCCATATAGCCATGTAGCTGGCCATCCCGTAAGGGTGATGCAGTTTTACCCTAAACAAAACCGCGTTATGTAAGCATTGAAGGTAACTTCAATATTATTAAAAAAAAAAAATGAGGCGTTGTACCACTCCAATTTCAGTTTTATTTCATAGCTAGGGACCGTACTAATCACCCCCATATAGCCATGTAGCTGGCCATCCCGTAGGGGTGATGCAGTTTTACCCTAAACAAAACCGCGTTATGTAAGCATTGAAGGTAACTTCAAAATTATTAAAAAAAAAAAATGAGGCGTTGTACCACTCCAATTTCAGTTTTATTTCATAGCTAGGGACCGTACTAATCACCCCCATATAGCCATGTAGCTGGCCATCCCGTAGGGGTGATGCAGTTTTACCCTAAACAAAACCGCGTTATGTAAGCATTGAAGGTAACTTCAAAATTATTAAAAAAAAAAAAATGAGGCGTTGTACCACTCCAATTTCAGTTTTATTTCATAGCTAGGGACCGTACTAATCACCCCCATATAGCCATGTAGCTGGCCATCCCGTAGGGGTGATGCAGTTTTACCCTAAACAAAACCGCGTTATGTAAGCATTGAAGGTAACTTCAAAATTATTAAAAAAAAAAATGAGGCGTTGTACCACTCCAATTTCAGTTTTATTTCATAGCTAGGGACCGTACTAATCACCCCCATATAGCCATGTAGCTGGCCATCCCGTAGGGGTGATGCAGTTTTACCCTAAACAAAACCGCGTTATGTAAGCATTGAAGGTAACTTCAAAATTATTAAAAAAAAAAAATGAGGCGTTGTACCACTCCAATTTCAGTTTTATTTCATAGCTAGGGACCGTACTAATCACCCCCATATAGCCATGTAGCTGGCCATCCCGTAGGGGTGATGCAGTTTTACCCTAAACAAAACCGCGTTATGTAAGCATTGAAGGTAACTTCAAAATTATTAAAAAAAAAAAAAATGAGGCGTTGTACCACTCCAATTTCAGTTTTATTTCATAGCTAGGGACCGTACTAATCACCCCCATATAGCCATGTAGCTGGCCATCCCGTAAGGGTGATGCAGTTTTACCCTAAACAAAACCGCGTTATGTAAGCATTGAAGGTAACTTCAAAATTATTAAAAAAAAAAAAAAATGAGGCGTTGTACCACTCCAATTTCAGTTTTATTTCATAGCTAGGGACCGTACTAATCACCCCCATATAGCCATGTAGCTGGCCATCCCGTAGGGGTGATGCAGTTTTACCCTAAACAAAACCGCGTTATGTAAGCATTCAAGGTAACTTCAAAATTATTTTTAAAAAAAAATGAGGCGTTGTACCACTCCAATTTCAGTTTTATTTCATAGCTAGGGACCGTACTAATCACCCCCATATAGCCATGTAGCTGGCCATCCCGTAAGGGTGATGCAGTTTTACCATAAACAAAACCGCGTTATGTAAGCATTGAAGGTAACTTCAAAATTATTAAAAAAAAAAAAATGAGGCGTTGTACCACTCCAATTTCAGTTTTATTTCATAGCTAGGGACCGTACTAATCACCCCCATATAGCCATGTAGCTGGCCATCCCGTAGGGGTGATGCAGTTTTACCCTAAACAAAACCGCGTTATGTAAGCATTGAAGGTAACTTCAATATTATTAAATAAAAAAATGAGGCGTTGTACCACTCCAATTTCAGTTTTATTTCATAGCTAGGGACCGTACTAATCACCCCCATATAGCCATGTAGCTGGCCATCCCGTAAGGGTGATGCAGTTTTACCCTAAACAAAACCGCGTTATGTAAGCATTGAAGGTAACTTCAATATTATTAAAAAAAAAAAATGAGGCGTTGTACCACTCCAATTTCAGTTTTATTTCATAGCTAGGGACCGTACTAATCACCCCCATATAGCCATGTAGCTGGCCATCCCGTAGGGGTGATGCAGTTTTACCCTAAACAAAACCGCGTTATGTAAGCATTGAAGGTAACTTCAAAATTATTAAAAAAAAAAAATGAGGCGTTGTACCACTCCAATTTCAGTTTTATTTCATAGCTAGGGACCGTACTAATCACCCCCATATAGCCATGTAGCTGGCCATCCCGTAGGGGTGATGCAGTTTTACCCTAAACAAAACCGCGTTATGTAAGCATTGAAGGTAACTTCAAAATTATTAAAAAAAAAAAAATGAGGCGTTGTACCACTCCAATTTCAGTTTTATTTCATAGCTAGGGACCGTACTAATCACCCCCATATAGCCATGTAGCTGGCCATCCCGTAGGGGTGATGCAGTTTTACCCTAAACAAAACCGCGTTATGTAAGCATTGAAGGTAACTTAAAAATTATTAAAAAAAAAAATGAGGCGTTGTACCACTCCAATTTCAGTTTTATTTCATAGCTAGGGACCGTACTAATCACCCCCATATAGCCATGTAGCTGGCCATCCCGTAGGGGTGATGCAGTTTTACCCTAAACAAAACCGCGTTATGTAAGCATTGAAGGTAACTTCAAAATTATTAAAAAAAAAAAAATGAGGCGTTGTACCACTCCAATTTCAGTTTTATTTCATAGCTAGGGACCGTACTAATCACCCCCATATAGCCATGTAGCTGGCCATCCCGTAGGGGTGATGCAGTTGTACCCTAAACAAAACCGCGTTATGTAAGCATTAAAGGTAGTTTCAAAATTATTAAAAAAAAAAAATGAGGCGTTGTACCACTCCAATTTCAGTTTTATTTCATAGCTAGGGACCGTACTAATCACCCCCATATAGCCATGTAGCTGGCCATCCCGTAGGGGTGATGCAGTTTTACCCTAAACAAAACCGCGTTATGTAAGCATTGAAGGTAACTTCAAAATTATTAAAAAAAAAAAATGAGGCGTTGTACCACTCCAATTTCAGTTTTATTTCATAGCTAGGGACCGTACTAATCACCCCCATATAGCCATGTAGCTGGCCATCCCGTAGGGGTGATGCAGTTTTACCCTAAACAAAACCGCGTTATGTAAGCATTGAAGGTAACTTAAAAATTATTAAAAAAAAAAATGAGGCGTTGTACCACTCCAATTTCAGTTTTATTTCATAGCTAGGGACCGTACTAATCACCCCCATATAGCCATGTAGCTGGCCATCCCGTAGGGGTGATGCAGTTTTACCCTAAACAAAACCGCGTTATGTAAGCATTGAAGGTAACTTAAAAATTATTTAAAAAAAAAATGAGGCGTTGTACCACTCCAATTTCAGTTTTATTTCATAGCTAGGGACCGTACTAATCACCCCCATATAGCCATGTAGCTGGCCATCCCGTAGGGGTGATGCAGTTTTACCCTTAACAAAACCGCGTTATGTAAGCATTAAAGGTAACTTCAAAATTATTATTAAAAAAAAAAAAATTAGGCGTTGTACCACTCCAAAATCAGTTTTATTTCATAGCTAAGGACCGTACTAATCACCCCCATATAGCCAAGTAGCTGGCCATCCCGTAGGGGTGCAGCAAATAACCATTAAAATAAATTGTCTATTAGGTATAATATTTTGTTGTCCCATTTCTGTTAATACTTTAATTAATATCTAGGGGCATTGGCAAGTACCCCCATATCGTGTAATCATTGTATTTTAGTTCAGGGTGCTAGAATTCGTCCTTAGAAATTAAGATTTTTCTTGCCCAGTACTTAATTGAACGGTAGGGATATACTCGCGCGTCGCTGAGCGACGCGTCGCTAAGTTCACCTCGATGAATATGCATTCCAATTTCAAACCCACACAAAGAATTGTCCTACAAGAAATCCGAACATAAACCACATTCCTCAACAATCCAGCTACAACAACATCCTTAGCACGTCAAATAACACGCCATTCCAACAACGACCATTATTACGTCCACCCCAAATAATACAAACGTTTTATAAAACAAATAGCAATCCAAATTTCAGACCGCCTCAATTCGCACAGCGACTACCGCAACCTCAGTCGCGCCCCAACCAATTCATCCCACTCCAAAGACCTGCAAATTTCCCACAATATCTTCCAAGGCAAAATCCACCTTATCAACAACCAAAATACCAACCTGAACCTATGGACACCTCATCTGGACATACACGAAATACTCGTATGCCCCAACGAAATTTTACTGCTACACAACTTTTTAATCAAAATATAAATGATACATTTGAAAATCAAACTGAATACACGTCTCAAAATACTTACGAATACGACTCCTATGAAAACCATGAATATGATGCAAACATGTATGAGAACAACGAACTATACTCTACAGAACCGCACGTAGACTATGAATACTCAGGTTACAAAAGGCTTCCAATTCCAAGAACCCGGCCTAATACAACTAAATGTTTTAAAATCAAAAAACCTACCCTACATTCACATCCCAGAAATCAACGCTAATTTTCTAATAGACACCGGCAGCACAAAAAGTTTAATCAACCCAGATTTAGCTTACAAATTTTATCCAAACTTTATTTATAATGAAAATTTTAACATCCAAACTGCTCACAATATCTCATTCCATATAGTCCGAAATCTAGAGCTCTCTAACTCGCTTATACATATTCTTTTTAGTTTCTAAAAATATAATAATAATTCTTTCACATTTCGAATTCTACCTATTTTCTGAATGTAACAATGTTTAAATTAATTATATATTTTATTTATAAATATTGAAAATTATTTAAAAACAATAAAATGGAAACGCAATTTTTACATTTTGTGGAGAATTTTTCAATCAGCGACAAACTTTTTGTTCTTACGAGATAGACTCCAACATGCAGCGACAAATTTGTTGTACACATATCAAAGATGTTTTTTTCAAGAGATATTTTTTTTTCTGAAAATGCACCAGATCAGAGTAAATCGAAGGTAAAGTTAAAGAATGTTTTACGTCGTCGGGCGCGCGCGGTACTATATACAGCGCGGCCGGCATAGCAGACGTTTCTCATCAATTATCACTTGATCCCTTTACGTATAAACAATCTTAAAAACAGAGTGACACTTTTACTTCACAGTATTTATCAAATCTACACTTGTTAGTCTTCATTCAGTTACTGTCTACAGAAGAACGTTTTCAACAGTCCAGTGTTTTGTGAGAAATATACAAAGAAATTATTGCCTTTTATTCTGCATTATGGAAGGTATGTTTTATTTTATAGTTGTAATAGGCTATTCCACAGTAATCAAAAATAATAAAAGTTTATTGAAAATATGAACGATAATAGTTAAAGGATAAGGAAAACCATATTTCTTTTATTATAAATCATTCCTTCTAGAAGACACGGGGAGTTTTGCTTTTGATGATGCAGGACATGTGCACGAGTGTTTGAGCATATAGGATCTAAGTATGACCTCCGATTTTCAGAAGCCCCGCCCTAACTAAGAACATACTTCTTCGGGTGTGTCGGATCTGTTCGGGTGACGTTCTAATTTCTTTGTTTTTATAAAATGAGAAAAAAGTGAAACAAATTAAGTATAATAATTTATTTTGTCTCTAATAATGAATTATAATATTACAATTTAAATATACATTATTTTGTAATTTGTTTAACATTTTTCGTGGCTAGTGAATGAACCACTGTTTGTTTACTTCTGGTATATCCACATTACCTACGTCACAAAACTAATTTAAAATTCGGACCTTAATATCTCGCTTATTTGGAGGAATTTTTAACTCGGACTTTCACATTGGTCTTATAGTTTTATGTACTTCAAGAAAAAAAATTTAAAAAAATATCGTGGAATAGCCTATTGATTTAAAATTTTACATACTTTAGTATGAAGAAAATTTACTTACTTTACTTAATCCTGCACCTCTTTCTACCCTCACGGGTGTAAGGCGTTCCCCCGGTTTGCGAGGGAGATCATTGACCCCAGGTATTTAAATTTTTGGACTTGCTGTAGATTTTCATTTTTTAGTTTTATCGTGTGGTGTTGTTCATTTCTTCCTAGTATCATGGTTTTCGTTTTTTCTTTATTGATCTTCATGTTTAATTTTTGTAGCGCTTTATCATATATTTCTATATTCCTTGTTAACGTTTTTTCGTCTTCTGCTATGATGACCATGTCATCTGCATAGCATAGTTCTGCTATTTCCACTCTTCTCAATTTCCAATGTCCTATGTAGTATTTCTTTACTTCTTTCTTTGTCTCTTTTATTACTTCGTCAAGAACTAGAGTAAACAGAAGCGGGCTCAAAATGCATCCTTGTCTTACTCCGGCTGTAGTTTCAAATGTATTGGAGGTCTCTTGTTTCACTCTTACATAGCTCTTAGTCTTTGAATATAGGCTCTGAATTCCTGTTATTAACGTATTTGATATTCCCCTGTTTCTTAGCGTTTTCCATATGTCTTCTCTATTGATTCTATCAAACGCTTTCTCTAGATCAATGAAGCACACATGTACATTTCTCCCTTCTTTTATTGCCTTTTCCCCTATTTGTCTTAGTATGAATATCGCATCATTTACTCCTCTATTTGGTCTAAAAGCAAATTGAGTTTTCTCTAACTATTCTTCCAGCTCTGTTCTTAATCTACTCTCCAGGATTCTTGCATATATTTTGGCCACTGTGCTTATTAGGGTAATTCCTCTATAGTTCTGGCACTCTCTGCTATCTCCTTTTTTAAATATTGGTGTTATAATACCTATTTGCCATTCTGTTGGTGTTATTCCTTTTAGCGCTTCATTCATTATGTCTTTAAGTTAATGTAGTGCTGATTCGGGTAGTGCTTTCAGCATGTCTGCTGTTATTTTGTCATGTCCGGGAGCTTTTCCTCTTTTGGTTTTTTTTATTGCTTCTATTATTTCCTTCAAGCTTATTTCTTCTTCTTGTGTTATTTCTGTTTCCTTTGTTCGTGTGCGATGGCTTTCTTGTTCTTCGTCTTTAGTATCCTTTCCCTCTAATAGATCTATGAAATACTGTCTCCATCTGTCCATTATTCTGTCTTCTTCTGCTATCGTCTTTCCTTCCTTGTCTTTAATGTTCGTAATTGTTGCTGTCTTCTTTTGTCTTATATTTTTAAGTGTTCCAAAAAATAATTTCTGATTTTCATTGTATGCGTTTTTCATTTTTTCACTAAATTCTCTCCATGCTTTTTATTTTTCTTCCTTTATTACTCTTTTTACATTTTTCCTTTGTTCTTTATATTTTTCATAGTCAATAGGTTCTTTCGTTTGTAGATATTTATTCCATTTGTTCTTTTTTCCTTTCACTGCAACTTTTACCCTTTCCGACCACCATCTAGTTTTATTTGTGTTTCTGTTCACTATTCTAGTCGTGCCGCAGCTTTTTTCTGCTGCCTCTAGTATTGTCTTTGTGAAGTTCTTCCATTTCTTTTCTATGTTTCCTTCTTTTTTTTGCTTTTTTCTTAAACTCTTCGTTGACGTTCTTTTGAAATTTTTCTTCTATCTCTTGTCTTCTAAGTTCATGGCATTTTATTTTCTTATTTACTATCTTTCTTTTGGTGATTACTTCTTGATTTAGTAGCATTGTTACAAGGAAATGGTCGCTTCCAATCTCTGGTCCTCTTTTTACTTTTATGTCTTTTACTCTATTCCAGCTGTCTATGTTCATTAGGAAATAATCTATAATCGATTTTTCATTTCTGCTTATAACTTGTCTAGTTATTTTATGTATTTCTTTGTGCTTGAAGTGAGTATTTCCGATTTTAAATTCATTCTCTAGGCAAAAGTCTATTATTCTTTCCCCGTTTGTATTCATCACATTCTCTCCATTCCTTCCTAAGCACCACTCTATTCCATCATTCTTATTTCCTGCCCTCCCGTTAAGGTCTCCCATTATTATTACTCTCTTTTCACTTCTGTCTACTATTTCTTGAAGTTCTTTTTAAAGAAGTTTTCTTCTTCTTTTCTTGCGTCTTCGTTTGGTCCATAGCCCACAATTAGAGTGTATTCTTCGTTTTCGTCTCCTTCCTTAACATTTATTGATAGTAGTCTTTCGTTCATTAGGTTTTCTTTCGAAACATATTTCATCTTATCCTCTTTAATTAAAATTGCCACCCCTGCCTTGGCGTTTTCTTTTTCCGATACTCCTACCCAGTACATCCAGTATCCATTTTGTGTCTTTGTGATTCCTTTGCCTTTCCTCTTTGTTTCTGTTATACCCACGTAATCCATATTCATTTTTGCCAGTTCTTCTGATAATTCATATTCTTTCCCTGTTAAACTTTTTACATTCCATGTTCCAAATTTTATTATTTTCCTTGGTTTATTTACTCTATCTTTTATTTTGCCCATCCCGTACTTAATTATATGTGTTTTGTTGTTCCTTATCGTATCCTTTTCTTTTGCTTGCGACGTCTTTCCTTTTTGTTGCAGTTTTCCTCGTTTTCCCCTTAGTTTTTTGAGGCAGTACCAGTATAATAATTTATTTTATGTCTCTAATAATGAATTATAATATTACAATTTAAATATACATTATTTTGTAATTTGTTTAACATTTTTCGTGGCTTGTGAACCACTGTTTGTTTACTTCTGGTATATCCACATTACCTAAACTAATTTAAAATTCGGACCTTAATATCTCGCTTATTTGGAGGAATTTTTAACTCGGATTTTCACATCGGTCTTATATTTTTATGTACTTCAAGAAAAAAACATAAAATAAATTTTAAAAAGGTCTGTTTCATTTGCGAAAAAGAACGTTTTAAAACTGATAGAAAATTATATTTAATTACAACAAAAGAAAGAGAAAATATTATTTGGGAGAAACCAAAAAACTTTATGTTATAAAAATGCTGCAAAAAATTGAGGGTTTTGGCTCAGCCCGTATTGATATGATTGCAAATGATTTCAGAACGATAAAAAGTGTATGGATAATTATATCAATATGCCAGTAATTTAAATTTAAGAAACATTTTGTAATTGAAATAAGAATTTAAGTGAATATTTAATGGTCTATTGACCATTACATTAGTCACTTTTGACCGCACTTTCACAATTTTGACAAGTATAAAAGTTATTCACTTTGGGGGTACATGATTCGCAAGCTCAATTATACAGACTAAATCCATTTTTTTCACGCATGACAACCTTTCCTGAGGTTTTTGTGACAACAAGCCCTGTACAGATATTTCAAACAAATTTGACAGAAATACTATACTTTATACTCACTGATATAACCTAACCCTCAAATTTGATACAGAGTAACATTATGCAACCTTATAGATTCACAGAAAAATAGTTGAGACATTGAATTCATTGAACAGAAAGTGAATAATTCGAGTTAATTATCTCGTCCAACGAATATTTGCAGCTGCAAAAAAAAACACAAAAGAACCAATAAAATTCATAGAATTGTCACAGGGCACATGAAACTGCATCCACACAATCGAAATGATGTAAACACTTTCGAGTCACAACCCCTACGTGGCAGTAGTAACTGAGAAATGAGACTTGGGACAACCTAACCGTGTGACAACCAGCTCCGGTCTCTCCTACATTAGCTCCCCACTCTGAATTCACCAGGGAGCAATTTTGAATTTACTGCAGTTTTGAAACCGTTTCCAAAACGTTTTTAGTTTTGAAAACGCCATATACGAGTATACAGTAAGTGTCAAAACGGTTTTGTGTTATCCCAAACCAAATCTAAAATTCATGGGTTTGACTTGAAAACTAGTTTCAAAACTATTCATGTCAACACGTAAAATTGAATTTCGATATCACGAATGCGTACGTAGCATAACGGTTTCAGCTACTTTGTGTTACTAACCTTCAAATAAACAGTTGTATAGTTTTTGTGCATAGCGGTACGAAGTAAAAAAAAATAGAATAATGACAAAACGAAATATTTGGAGTGAAGAGGATCTATTACTTACATCAGCCAAATGCGCATGTCCCGAAAATGTTTTCAAATCAATCTGAAGACCGGTTTTGAAAATTGCATGTAAACAGTTTCGCGTAATTTTGACTGAAAACTGAAATCATTTTCAAAACTGCATATAAACATAGTCCCTATCTACCAATTAGGAATTATCAGTTAGGATATTGTTATAGTTTTAAAAAAATACACAGGACATGTTTCACCTATATTAATACTTGAGCTAAATAAACAAATTATTTTAATAACGGATTAAGCGATTTACGAAAAATAAAACATCCAGTTATACATATAATGATTATTCTTAAGAATATGCAATTAAATATATACTGTCAAACCTCTATAACTCGAAACTCAAGGAAAAAATTACTTCGAGTTAGGAAAAAAGCATACTTATTGAAAACAAGTTTAATATATTAAAAAAAAAATACATAATTCTAAAACATTTTTAAACATTCTTTAAAACAAAAAAATGGGCTGTTGAATAATTTATTTATTAATGGTTGATTTTGGCATGCTTAACTCATAAAACTTTCTTATTTTATTGAGCAAACTAAATATTTTATCTGTGGTATTTTTTAACGTTTATAATATAACGCCAAAAAAATATTTTGTACCTGAGAATTCGAGTTATAGAGAATACAATGTTCCTGAATTTATATTAGTAAATTATAGTGAAGAAAAAATAATATTAATGGGAGACTTCAATTCAAAAATTGGTGACTTAAATCAGATTACACAAGAAGGTATCTTTGAAAATCCAAATGTTTTTGTAGTAAGACAAACACAGAATAAAATCATCGATAATAGAGGGAGACAATTAACAGATATGATGGAAAATCTAGGGTTTTATGTTTTGAACGGAAGAACAAGGGGAGACATCACTGGTAATTTTACTTTTATTAGCCACTGGGCCAAAGTACAATAGATCTCGCGTGGTCAAACCTTAAATTTGCTGACTCTGTAACTAATTTTGAAATCTTTCATACTATAGCTAACTCTGGTCATGCTATTTTACTTTTGAATAATTTTACTCCCTCTATGGACAATGATATATACAGTTTTGAAAAAAAGATAGCTCATAATTCGGTAAAATTTAAATTTAATACTGAAAATTTGCAAGAATATATAAATATATTAAATAATCATAAGGATATATATGTTCACTCCGCAAATTCAACTCATCTGAGTAATAATTTAATTAATGTTATAAGGGACACTGCAATTAAAACTGGGATGATGAAAATAACTAAAGCTTGCAACCTACTAGTCATAATATTGAAAATAAAGTATAGTTCAACCAAGAATGTCGTGAATACAAAAAACAAGTACTTAAAGATTTAAGGAAATTCAGGAAAAATTTTGTCTTGCCTCTATAATTGACTTAAAACTAAGATTGAAAAATGGCACATTATACGTTGCCTTTATTGACTTTAAAAGTGCCTTCGATTCTGTCAGACACAATAAATTGAGGGTAAAAATTATACACGTGCGGATTTAGTACTAAAATCATAAGAATTTTACAAATGCTTTAAAATAATGCTAGAATTTATATTAAAAAATAATAATATCTTATCTGAGAATCCCATAAAGCTAGAGGAAGGTGTACTTCAGGGCGAAATTTTATCGCCTTTACTATTCGCATTATTTATTAATGATCTGGAGGAATTCCTCAGAAGCAATAATATAAGGAGAATTAATATAGATGGGTACAATGACATAATTATGTTAGCCTATAAATATGCAAAAAAACTCTAGTCTTACTGGAAGAGTACTGTAAGGCTGCATCCCCACGCATCCGTATTCACGTATACGTGATCATTTGTAACCAATCACAATAGCAAATTCATACATCGGTCCGTTGTAAGAACGCAACGAACGAAAGTTGGTTAATTTTAACTTTTCACGGATACGGATTGCTTGACGCATGCGTATCAACACAGCTAGTTTGTTTGGATATTTTGTGGACAACCATTGATAAGCTTGAATTTTGTTGTGGTTCACTTTTTTGTTTAGTTTTTATGTACAATGAAGAACAATTTATTTAAATGTGGATATTGTGGATGGGTTATAAATTTGCAATGTGATAATTTAATGGAACATGATGGTTTCAAGGAGAAAATTGTAGGAATCAACGAAACGTTTGACATTTGTGTAGATGAAAACAAGCCAAACTGAGTACAGTTAATAATAATGTTTCCGAATCCATAATATAAAACACTCCACTACACATCAGCTGAGTTTCAAATTTAATATGGATACCGGATACGGACAACGTAACTACTTGCTTTCATGGGGACGGGCTAAATTTTTACGTGCGTGAATCACGTATCACGGATACGTGAATACGGATGCATGGGGATGCAGCCTAACAGTAATTCCCTTGTTGTAAACACTAGAAAAACAAAAATAGTACACTTTCACCGTGGTCGCCCAAAAAATAATCCTTGCTCATTTAAATATACAAACAATAAAATAGAAACTGTCCAAAAATTCAATTATTTAGGTATTTTATTTTCGCATTCGGGTAAATTTTTGAAACAATTGATGCTGGGAAAAAAGCTGCATTAGCACTGAATAAAGTTAATAACATCTTAGTGAGGGGTGAATCTCAATGTTGGAAAGAAAAAAAGATTTTATTGGAATCTGTAATAAACTATACTCTCATATACGGCGACGAAATATGAGGACTCAGATACTGGGACAAGCTAGAATCACATCATCTTAAATTTATAAAACTAATTCTCAGATGCCCCAAATTCACACCAAACTACATGCTACGACTGGAAACAGACGCAGCACCCATACTTGTTCAGATTTTAAAAAGGGCGCGGAATTGGTTCCATAAAATATATTTAATGGATGATCAAAGATACTCAAAAATAATACTCACTAGATTGATGAATTTGGATGTTTCAGTAGGCAACAAAATCGATTTTAATTTGTTTTCAATCTTTTTTTTTTTCTCTTTATTACGTATATTTACAACTGGCTTTACTAGCCAACCAGTAAATTTGATACATGATGTAATCGTGCGAGGATATAATATTTATAATATTAATCTATATAACATGATGTTTGTGTTCACAGGTCTACGGGTTTATTTCTCTTCAATCTTCTTACTTCATCTGTGTTGTCTAATAAGTTTAGTGCCAAGTGGTTTGGGTGGCGGTAGAGTCTTCTCTGGTATCTAGAGGCGTATGAGGATATTTGATCATGAATGTATCGGATCCGAAGATCGTTATGTAACATTTGGTTACTGATATACCACGGGGCGTTGGATATTATCCTAAGTGCTTTGTTCTGGGCTCGTTGTA
The DNA here is from genome assembly GCA_943142095.1 of Ophonus ardosiacus. NCBI lineage: Eukaryota > Metazoa > Arthropoda > Insecta > Coleoptera > Carabidae > Ophonus > Ophonus ardosiacus. The sequence continues at coordinate 23,435,762 of OW964833.1, read as the reverse complement.
TAATATTTATGTTCGTTCTTTTGGCGCATCCCCATAATTGGATACCGTAGGTCCAAATGGGTATTATTATGGTTTTATACAATAATAATTTATTCTCTATTGAGAGTTTCGAATTGCGCCCTATAAGCCAATACATATTTTTTAGTTTTACTAGATATTTGACACTGTCTTGTTTCGGAATAATGTTGTTGTTTATTGTGACATTTGGACATGTGGTTCTTTTATTAGTGAATGTTATATGAGTACATTTTGCTTCATTTATTTTAATACGCCATTTTTTAGTCCAATTTTGTATTTCGTCTAAATTATTTTGAATAAGGTTACTTGCTTCGTCTGGGATAGTATGAGAAGCTAGGATAGCTGTATCGTCAGCATATGTTGCTGTTAGTGTACTAGAGTTAGACGGTAGATCTGCCGTGAATATCTGGTACAATACCGGGCCCAGAACGCTGCCCTGTGGTACTCCAGCATTGATTTTATGTATTTTAGAAAGTGTTCCTAGGTGTGTAACTTGGAAATATCTGTCGCTTAAATAAGATTTAAGTAGTATATAGAACTCACTTGGTAGGTTTTGTTTAATTTTGAATAACAAACCAATGTGCCAGACTCTATCAAAAGCTTGACTTATATCAAGGAAAACTCCTGTACATATCTTCTTCTCTTCTAGGTCTTGTTCTATTTTGTTTACAATTCTGTGCACTTGTTCTATTGTTGAGTGCTGATTACGGAAACCGAATTGATGATCTGGGATAATGTTATTTTTGTTAAGTATAGGTTTTAGTCGGTTCAATATTAGTTTTTCTAATAGTTTAGAAAGAATTGGTAATAATGAGATCGGTCTGTAAGATGTCGTTTCGTGAATTGGTTTGCCTGGTTTCTGTATCATTATTATTTGGGCAAATTTCCACTGTATTGGAAAGTGTTGAAGACGAATTATTGCGTTAAATATTGTAGTAATACAGACAATTGTTTTTATTGGAAGTTCTTTTAGCATTTGGGCAGTTATATAGTCGTACCCTGGTCTCTTTTTATTATTTAATCGTTTCATTTCTGCTTCGACTTCTTTTGGTGTAAAATATTTAATTGGGGGTGATAACTGTAAGGGGGTGTTGAGAAAGTTTTCAATTTCTTGTGTTTCTTCTGAAGGGTTCTCGTCATTTGGTTGGAAGACATTGGCCAGGTGTTCAGCAAATAGTTCAGACTTCTCTTGGTTGTTTCTTGCCCAGGTACCATCATTTTTACGAATTGGAGCGTTGTGTTGTTTCGGTCTCTTTAGGTTTTTTGTTGCTTTCCACAAGCTGTAGTTTTGATCTTTATGGGGTGATAGTGTTTGGAGGTAATGTTGAAAATTTTCATGCTTTATTTTTCGAATGGTTGCTTTTAGTTCGGCAGATAATTTATTCAATTTTGTTTTGTCGTTAGGATTTCTAGACATTTGCCAAATTCTTCTTGCTTTGCGTTTTTCTGTTACAAGCTCTTTTATATATATATATATATATATATATATATATATATATATATATATATATATATATATATATATATATATAGGATAATTTGGGATATTGTGAGCGATAACTTTGGGGGGTGTGGATAGTACTGCTGCTTTATGAATATTGTTTATTATTTCTTCTATTTTCTCTTCGATTTCAGTTATTGAGTTTAATCTTGTAGGAATATTTATTGATGCGTTTAGTTGTTCTCGGTATCTTTCCCAGTTGGTGTGTTTGCTGGTGAGTGTAAATTTTCCCTCTTTCCGGATTATAGAGGTGCTTATTGTGAGGATTATTGGAGAATGATCAGAACTCAAATCGTAGCAGGGTTCGATATCGTTATAGTTTGCCGAAATTCCATTCGTTATAAAAAAGTCGAGAAGGTCCGGTAGCTTGTTTTGATCAGTTGGCCAGTAAGTTGGTGTGCCAGTACTTTGGTAATCATAATTACTTGTAATCATAGCATGGTATAGCTGACGTCCTCTGGGATTAATTAGCCTTGAACCCCACCATGTATGTTTGGCGTTAAAATCACCCCCTATTATAAATTCGTTACCCAAAGTTTTAAAAAAATCTTCAAATTGTTCTTTTGTGATTTGTGTTTGGGCGGGCAGTATGTGGCTGTAACTGTTAGGTATCCTAATTTATTTTGTATCTGCACACTGGCTGCTTGAATGTGTCCTGTTTCGTATTTATCCGTTTCGAAATGGTTTATTTTTTCGTTGATTATTATGACTGAACCGGCATGAGCAGATCCGTCCGGATGCTGAGTGTGGTAGGTTTTGAACTTAGGAATTTGAAAGTAGTTTCGTTCCGTAAAATGGGTTTCGGACAAGAGCAATGTATCTAATTTTTGTTCAAAGATAAAGTACTCAATTTCCTGGTGATGTTGCGCCAGTCCATTTGCGTTCCACAGACCAATTCTGAGAGTTGTGCTATGCATGTTTGGTTAGATTGTTTATGACCGTGGTTAAAAGATTTATTATCATATTGTTTTGGCTAAGGAGTTGGTTGAAAAGAGTTTTATTATTTGTTTCATTTTTGTCGGGGTGGACTTCGACGCTTTCTCTCGTTTTATTTGTTTCGTTGCACTACGTGGGCAAACGTAGAGTTTTCTATATTGGTTTCTTGGTTTTGATAATGTGTGTCATACGTTTTTCTTGAGTTCGTGTTATTGTCTTTTGCTTTTTGCAATTCTTTGTATACGCTGCACCCCTTATAGTTAGCTGAGTGAGCACCGTTGCATAACGCGCATGTAGCGGGACTGTTTTTAGGTTTCGTGCAATTTTGGGTTTGGTGATTGTTCCCGCACTTAACACAGACGTAGGGTATCATGCAGTAAGATCTTGTGTGGCCATATTTCTGGCATCTCATGCATTGCGGTATGTCTCTCCGTTTTCTGGGAGGTTCTACAGTTATCTTAGTATTGAGAAGGTATTTAATGTCATATATTTCTTTGTTGTTACTATTTGGTTCTTGATCCACAAAATAGAGTGGAAGGGGTTCTTTTGTTCTCCAGTCTCTAATATTTATTACGTTTCGGATGGTGAACCCTTTTTCTGTTAATTCTCTTTTTATTTCCTCTGTGGATATGGTTGGGTGTAGATTACGGATGACTGTTCTATAGGATCTATCTTCTCTTGGTTGATATGTATAGTGTGCAACTTTATTCTGTTTTAGGAATGTTATTAGTTTCCTATATGTATCTGGGGTTGTAGTATTAATTTTGATTGAGTTTTACAAGAGAATTCTGTAGATTTAAGAACAGTTTCTATGCTTGTCTTCATAAGTGCGTAATTTGTAATGTTTGGTAAAAATATAGGTGGTGGCTTATGTTCGGTTACATTATTTGAGCTATTGGTTTCGTTTACTGATTGCGTTGTGGTTTCATTGTTTAATATTTCGTATCTATTGCTAAACTGAGAGTTTGTACTTACGATTGAGTTTTGGCGTTTTGACAGGTTTGGTGTATAGTTTCTATCTTCTCCTTCGTAATGTCTTTTCGATTTCGTTTTTGTTCTGACTGCTTGCCATTCTACTATATTATCGTCTTCTGTAATTTCAGAAGTAGGTCCCGGTGTTATTTCGTTGTAGCTTTGGGTGTCTTTTTGAATTTGGCGAAGTATGTCTGTATATCTGTACGTTGGTGTTCGGTTTGTTTGTATTTTGTTCGCAGGGTTGTTTTCCTCTAGATTAAGACAGCGGATTGGTGATGTAAACATTGGTGTTGTTATTGGTTGTCTTATTGATGAAGTTGTGATAGTGTATGCATTCGATGTAGAAGTAGTGGTGGTAACTATGTGTGAATGCATATTTAGTGGAGATATTCCGCCACTTGTTTCCGACATAGTTGCAATTATGTTTTTATTTTGTTGTGTGAGTAGGATATCTACAGAATAAAGTTTACAAGTGTTTATTTACTTGTATCGCACTGTTTATTTGGTTATTCTCACTGCACAGTAAAAGCTTACGTAATACGTCCGTTCGCTTTGGCTGTTAGCACGAGACTATATCTGTTTTCAATCTAAAAACATTTATTAGAAGAATTTAATGCCGGTTCATTACCAAATAGCAACCCAATTAATAAACTTAAAATCAGTGACTTAGTAAAAACAATAAAATCTAATCTTTTGGAGAACTCCTCAATAATAGTAAGTATAATTTGCAGTATAAATTAATTCAAACAAATTATAATTTGGAACCATATTTAACAAGTAAAGCAGTATACATAAAGCACGGATTATTGCCAATCTTAAGTTCTCATGTAAACGGTCATCTCCTTTTATGGGAATAATACTCGACATTGCTGGGACCCCACGTCGCTGTGCACTATAATGTAACTTAAATAAGCCGGAACACTTAAATTTTTTTGTTGATTGCCCGATATACAAAACTTATAGAGATTTCTACATTGTACAATATTTACCCAAAGAAAATATCACTTTTTACACTTTACTAGAAAATATTAACCAAGAAAAAATAAATAATGATGTGTATTATGTTACGAAATGCGTGTCCTTAAGAAGGTTGGAGCGAATCTCGTGTAAAAATTTTCAACTTTATTCACTACACTTCCAAGACAAATTCACAATTTTTTGACAGAACTTCTAGACACGTGCTACTCTATCGCAACGCAATACAATAATAGGTTTATTATTATTTATTATTATGGTTTCAAATTTTGTTTTTATCACGAATGATGTCTTATCCAACTATTCTAAAAATTAAAAAACATTCCACCGTCTAGTTTCTTATAAAAACGTTGTCGTTTTCAATGTTCTAATACATAAGCTGTTACGGCAGAAACATTTCCGTAGATACTTTTTTTATTTGTTGTATATTGAGATGTTTATAATGCTTTTTTACAGTTTAAATTAATCTGAAAATTAATGTTGAACATTATGTTTTCATTTTACATCGATAGTTGCAGAACAGATGAAGAATGACTTGGCAACGTTGCACGTCCCAGCTGATACGAGTATAAAGGAAAAAGTTTGGAGTTTGTAGCTTTTTTTTCGAATATAATAAGCTATTTTTTTGTGCTTTTTAAAATTTGTGATTTCTGAAATTGATAGATAAAGTTAATATAATAATTTTAGAAGACACGCTGTTGCCACATAACTTTCTTCCATCACATCACATAAGTTCAAAATACTGAAGTCATTTCAGTACTTTTTTGTTAAATACAAACTAATTGTATACTTAAAGGCTCAATACACGTTTATTAATTAAAATTATTAAGTTTTTACAACTAGTTTAGCAATTAAAAGAATAAAAAAATATAAATATTATTTTGGCTCATTATTTCGCTCGAACCTCCTTAAGAAGCTTCACTTTATTATTTATTATTTATTATTTATTATTTATTATTTATTATTTATTATTTATTATTTATTATTTATTATTTATTATTTATTATTTATTATTTATTATTTATTATTTATTATTTATTATTTATTATTTATTATTTATTATTTATTATTTATTATTTATTATTTATTATTTATTATTTATTATTTATTATTTATTATTTATTATTTATTATTTATTATTTATTATTTATTATTTATTATTTATTATTTATTATTTATTATTTATTATTTATTATTTATTATTTATTATTTATTATTTATTATTTATTATTTATTATTTATTATTATTTATTATTATTTATTATTATTTATTATTATTTATTATTATTTATTATTATTTATTATTATTTATTATTATTTATTATTATTTATTATTATTTATTATTATTTATTATTATTTATTATTATTTATTATTATTTATTATTATTTATTATTATTTATTATTATTTATTATTATTTATTATTATTTATTATTATTTATTATTATTTATTATTATTTATTATTATTTATCATTATTATTATTTATTATTATTTATTATTATTTAATATTATTTAATATTATTTAATATTATTTATTATTATTTATTATTATTTATTATTATTTATTATTATTTATTATTATTTATTATTATTTATTATTATTTATTGTTATTTATTGTTATTTATTATTTATTATTTATTATTTATTATTTATTATTTATTATTTATTATTTATTATTTATTATTGTTATTATTATTAATTATTACTGTTATTATTTATTATTATTATTATTATTATTATTATTATTACTATTATTATTATTAATTATATTATATTATTATTAGACTACAATGTTACTGAAAAGAAATTTCAATACTCTAACTGCCGACCACCATAATATGAGATAAATTCTATTGGCTGACAAAATGCCCTCCCACCGCGTGCTCACCCGCGCCACTACAGGGCAGACAATTCTGTAGCATTGCAAATACACAAAACACGTCTCAGCTTTTTACTTATTATGGCTGTATTTGTCACTTATTTGTAATAAAATTTAAATCCCCGCTCTTAGAAAATATGAAATTATCTTTATTCGAAAAATTAACTTCAAAATTAACCAAAAATCAACAACTTTAGAGCTTTACCACAAATATAAGAACAATGATATTGAAAAAATAAAACGTTACAGACATAATATGAAGTTTTCTTTAATAAATACAATAACAATAAGTTACAAATTCGTAACAGATTTTGCATAATTAGCAGAATGTTTTAGAGTCTCTTTTCGTTCATTTCGGAAAGAGTAGACGTTAGACGATCCCCTTAATATAAAATATATGATGAAAAATGGTATTAATTCAAAATTTATTGTTAAGTTAAAAATATTTTATATAAAAACTAATTAAATAATTAAATTTTTAAGTAACTGGAATAAATTATAAAAGTACAAAGCTTTAAAATTTAGCTTTGATTTTCAAACTAAAAGAATTATTTAAATTTAACTGATTTTAAATACCAAGCATCAAACTTGAGGAAATAATATTTATTATTTATTGCACTGCTACAAATAGATAATTTTGGAGCAAAATAAATATAAGAAATAATAATATACTCAACACGCAAGGTAAATTGAGTGCATTGCATATGATATGATGACAAATAGCATAGTTGCATTTTGTTAAATGATTCGCAAATGTTTTTGTCAGCAATGAATTTACAATGTTTTGTTATTCTAGTATTTTCTAATCATAAAGACAAGTAAATTTCTCTTTGTGGATATTACAAAGATTTCAATACTATTTATAGCACAGCCCACAGTCTATCCCTAATAAACCGACCTTTTCGGAGAAAGGTTTAAAATACAAATAAAAATGTAATCCTCATTTAAATATTTCTTTGATCAATTACTCATTGATAATTATTGTATAATTTTAATGTATAATCTCGGCTTATTACCTAGTTTTGGGGATGTCAATCTGCTTTTATTGCCAAATTTGGGTAATGACAATATATACGTATTCATTGACGATAGGATATTTAGTTTTGTGATATTTAAAAATTGGAAATAATTACGGTAATTATATTTACGTACTTACATGATTTAGTTATGAAAAATACAATTTTTATGGCCTTAAAAATAGAAGAGACAAGTATTTATCTCACGAACAAACAAAATATCGAGAAAATTTCCGTTTGTAGGCTCTTATGATTTCCAACTGTAACTGTATTTGAAAAGGGAATAACAGGTCAGTTTCATCCTTGGTTACACACTGTTCTTATGTGTTTTGGAGTTTGTTGGGAAGGTCATTTCGAGTGAAAATTGTGTTATGAACATAGGTCCCATTTATTTTACTTATTAAAATACCATAAAATCAAGTAAACCTAATGCCATAAAACTTGAATGCATGCAGTGAAAAAAATTATAAAGATAATAAATGTTTGTTGTTTGTTTACTCTCAAAAATAAAATAATAGGGGTTTCCACTAATTTTCAATTTTTTTATATGTTATTCTTCATGAAAAGTTATATATATTAGAATAAAGAAAACGTTTTTATTATAACAGGTATTGTGTAAAAAAATTTTGAAAACAATATTTTTCATAGCTAATTTTTACCACCACAATGATTGTGTACGCGCCCGACGATTTTCTGCTAACCCTCAATAGATGGATACTCGTCACAGTAGTGGTCTAGTTGCGTCATCTGTTAACTATTTGCTTAGTAATACTCTTCTATTTAGGAGTGGAGGATGGGAAATTTAACTCTCTCTCACTGCAAATAATTGTTTTATTTCCAAACGAAAGTTTTGAAATTTTTGTCTGTTTGTGCTACAACTTTGATTGAGTGTGTTCAATAAACATACATCTCGACATACATTACGGTGGTGAAACGTTGTATGATGGTAATATGTTACAATTTGAATGTGCTGCCATCACGTAGTAAGATATTCAATTTCTTTGAAATATGTAGATAAAATCGAATACTGTAAACTACTCCCATGTTGACTGGCTTAACTGGTAAAATCTAAACTGTAAAACCGTCCCGGGCTTTACGTCACAAATTTGGCAGCGTTTCAAACGTAGTAAAATGTTTTCATGCATTAAAAAAAATGGAAACATATTTAAACATTTAGTTAGTGTTTTCATGAATGTATTGTAATATATTTTAGTCTACTAGTATTATTTTTCATTATTTTGATTATGGTGGAAACCCCTTGAATGAAATGTACAATTCAATATATTTATATTTTACCGTTTTAGTTCATCTTTACGTAATTGTTTTTCAATAGGGCTGTTGTAAGAATTTTTATGACTTCTAGGTACTAAATTTTAAAAGATATTGTTCTTTAAAGAGCCTCAAATTTAAAAATATCACGAAATATCCATTAAATATTCTACAATTAAATACTGAAAATTGTGTAATATTCACGTGATCTGAAACAGAATATGACGTCAGAGTACATACAGTTTAACATGTGACAAACTATCACCTATACTTTTATTTATGTAAATAACGTAAAATATTTTCCTACTGGCTATGAATGACGTGATGTATGTTCTCCAACGCACAAGAGTGGGAGGTTGCTTTTCAGAACTAATTTTAGCGGCAATCTTTTTGTTAAATTATTCACGAAAATAACAATAAAATATTATATTTTTTTATTACTATGAAAAATATTACATAAACTTTTAATTAAAATACTTTTTAAAAAAATGTGAAACAGGTTCATTGTATCATAATAAATTTATGTAAAACAAAGCGTGATTTATTTATCGTTACAACGATACATTGACACATCGAGATATTATATCGATACATCGGTACACCCGATATTCCAATACTTCGATACATCGGATTTAATTCGCATCGAATATTAATATTCAAATCTTGATACCGAACAGCTCTACTTCTACTGGTTTAAGTTTATAAGACTCAAATACAATACAAACTATTACATGCTATACATAATAATGATAATGAACGCAGAATAGTGTTTTGCGAATAGTTTTTGGTGCAGTATCAGGACGATAATAATATTCTTAGAAAAATTCTGTGGACAGATGAATCTAAATATTCAAATAATGGATTATTTAATAGAAATAATGAGCACATTTGGGCTGAAAAACATCCTCGTGAATTTAGAGAAAAAAATAATCAACACAGATGGAGCTTTAATGTATGGCTTGGAATGTTTGGGAATAAAATTATTGGACCACATTTTTATGAAGACAGTTTAAACGCTGCACATTATTTATGTTTCTTGGAAAATGAATTATTAAATTATCTAGAAGATTTAAACTTGAATGAAAGACAAAATATGTGGTTCCAACAAGATGGAGCGCCGGCTCACAATACTCGTCGAGTGTACGAACGGCTCGACGAAATGTTTCAAGGTCGGTGGATAGCAACAAATGGGCCATACAAATGGCCCGCTCGTTCCCCGGACTTGACACCCCTTGATTTTTTTTTATGGGGATATCTTAAAGATAGAGTACCTATATTCAAAACCAGTGACAACGAAACAAAATTTGATGGACAGAGTTAGAGAAGCTTGCGCTGCTTTGACACCAGAAACTGTAATAAAAGCTACTTCTTCTGTTTTAAATAGAATAGAATTATGCTTAGAAAATAATGGAAATCAAATAGAACATTATTTATAAGGAGTAATTAACAATTATTAATTTTCAATTTAAATTTATCACTCTTGTTTCTCATCCATGGCCTACTGTACAATAATATTAAAAATAAAAATTTATTTAAATTTCAATCGCATTTTTTTCAATATTTTTATTATGTAAGGATATAAAACTAATACATGGTTAAATTCAGAAAAAAATATGCTATCGAATAGGCATAAAAAATATGTAGAATCCCAAATGAAAAAATATAACTTTGTGTTGTAACTAGAGAACCACTGATTTAAAAAAAAAATTTTCTTCTCTGAAAGGATGTCCCCTTTGGTCCCCTACAACTTTGTTCTATAGTATTTTTTGTAACTATAATAATAAAGGTAATAATGGCGGTGGTCGGTGTACGTGTTACACCCTGTATATAGACGGACATCTGTATTTATAAGACCCTTCATTTATATATATACTAGCTGACCCACCCCGGCTTCGCACGGGTAAAGCTAGAATAACGATTGCTACACGTGTACCAGAAATTTTTCACATTTACTTCGGAGACATGCGCTGCATAGGGAGCCGGCAACCTGCCTCGCATCGTACATGTAACAGGCTCCGCCCACTGCCCACCCAATCCCCGCACCGCACCTAACAGCGCCCGTTTCTAAACATGTCTCGGGTACTTTTACTTATGTAGGTACATATGATGTAAACTATCTCTCCGACAAATATCGAAAATCTACTAACGTTAAAACTTAACTATAGATACAAAGATAAAAAATAATTGAAATCACCCCCTATTGTACCGCCTTGAGGGATGATATTTGAAAAACGCTAAAACACTCTTCATTTCTTACCAAAAGCTTAAAAAAGAATTTTTTTATCCCTAACTTGAGAAATGACGGATTCTCCATAGAATCTTTCATCCCCTATTTCACCCCTTTCAAGTTTTATTTTCGTGACAAAAGGTAGTCTATGTCCTTCTCCAAGTCCAATCTATCTCAATACCAAAATTCATCAAAATTGGTTCAGCGGAAGATATGATGGGTTCTCCATACAAACTTTCATCCCCTATTTCACCCTTTCAAGTTTTATTTTCGCGACAAAAGGTAGCCTATGTCCTTCTCCAAGCCCAATCTATCTCTATACCAAAATTCATCAAAATTGGTTCAGCGGAAGATATGATGGGTTCTCCATAGAAACTTTCATCCCCTATTTCACCCCTTCAAGTTTTATTTTCGCGACAAAAGGTAGTCTATGTCCTTCTCCAAGTCCAATCTATCTCTATACCAAAATTCATCAAAATTGGTTCAGCGGAAGATATGATGAGTTTTCCATACAAACTTTCATCCCATATTTCACCCCTTCAAGTTTTACTTTCGCGACAAAAGGTAGCCTATGTCCTTCTCCATCGACATGTAACCTTTATTCTTTATTGGTTATATACTGACAGACAGCGGCAGGGGTGAGAACACGTTGTACTTTTACTTTTCCACTATGTGGATAGATGTCGCTAAATTGGCTGCGTTCCACTATAATTAGAAAGAGAATAAAATAAAAGTAGTGTACTAATTTTTTTTTTACCAAAATCGATATTTTAATAGTCATTCTGCTATTCGGGGCGGAGACGAATTCAACAAATCAGAGATCATCAAAATCGGTCCAGCCGTTCTTGAGTTATAAATGGTGTAACTAACCCGACTTTGTTTTATATATTAAGATATATATTGCAAAATTTATAAAAATATGCGATATATGCTCGTGTTATTACATTTAAAATGAAATTCTATGGAATAAGTATAAAATTGTATTTGTGGGCGTATTCTGGCAGCAAAAGTATAATACGAGAGCTTATGTATCCGAATTTAGATCCAGTTTATTAGGAATAATGTTCGTTTTATTTTATTTGCTTACGTTTTCAAATTAATACAGCATTTATTTATATATTTAAAATATATTATCACACAATATTTTAATTGATATGATAAGAATTGACGACGAGTCTATTAATGGCCTAATCTAATAACATACATACCATGTATTTAATCTGCTGCAGATTTTCAATATGTTTTGGACAAATTATTAATATAATATTTCTAAATTGTAACAACAATGATTTAAAACTATTTTTTAATTATGCTCATGATGTGCTAATATAGGCACGAAACGTCTGTCATATTGATAAATAAACTAGGAATATTAAGGCCTATGTGTTTTATTTTAAACTGTATTAACTAACTGTCGTTTAAATATAAATTATGAAGTAATGACATACGGATATTATTCTTGTGTTTAAAATTTAAAACAAGTTTTTGGCATTTACATTATTGGTTCTAAAATTCACACTACTGCGTAGTTTCTTTACTTAAAACATAAAAAAAAAACGTTTTACTTGAAAGAAAATAATAATAAAACTTCGATACAATTTGATAGAGAATTAAGCAAAAATTATTTACTTATTTCACTGTCAATTACGATGCAAAAACAAAATAATATTTATGGAAATACGAGTATATCACAAATCACAATCCTAAGATAAAGTAACAAAATAATACGCAATATCTTAAATAGTAACATTTGCAGGCATATTCTGTAATATATCGTTACATAAAAATTATCGTTATTTATAAATACAACGATGTGATCCTGAACGACATTCAGTAAAAATTCTATTCACTATATAATGTCATAAATGTCATCACATCGTTTGTCACAACAACATCAGCCATTTTTTTTTAGGAAAGATAGTAATTATTACTGAAAATTAAATTCTCATTGTCCTGTCATTTTGCAAAAAATATTGGCATTATTGTTTCAATTCTTAAATCTTTATTGAGTAAAGAGTATGTGTAAAAAACGAAAACCAAATGGAGTATTAATCATCCCATGATAGATATTTAAGAAACGTGTGTTAAAAGCAGGGATGGAAAATGGAAAACGTAACGTAACGATACCCGAAAACGTTATAATAAAGTTTCATTTATTATTTTTTGTTCAATAACGTAACATCTACAAAATAACGTTATGTAACCATAACATAATAAATAACGATTCACTAATAACCTTATTCCTATTTACAAATCTTATAAGATTTTTGCCGTTGAAAGTATAATATCCAATTTTTTTGTGATATATATTATTTAGTGTTATAAAATGTATAGATATTACTAGTGGCGTACTCTCAAGTTATTTATAACGTTATAAAAAAAGGTTTTTTTTTTATAACCCTACGAAATAACATAAAGTTTTGTTAACGCTATCCCATTCCTGCGGTTAAAAGTGACATTTTATTTTGTGAGAAGGAAGTTTGGAACACGACGCGAAGCGGAGTGGTCCAAACCTTCGAACAAAATAAAAATCACTTTTAACACGTATATCATACACTATTTTTTCATTTAATTTTTAGTACTCGAGTTAAAAGTAACAACAGATTTGTAAAAAAAATATTTACTTTGATGAACACAAACATATATTTTGGGTGACATCGAGAAAACGAAAAGTCCAGCACACAGCACTGTTGCTCTTCTAGATATTCGCTTTTGGTGGTATATTCATTAAAAGTTCGAATAAGTTGGCATTACACATTTAATACGCATTACTGTGATATTTGCATTTGGGGTCTATAAAAACCTCTAACAGTATTCACGTAATATCTTTTTGCAATGTATTTCCTTTTCATTGTTCATTTTAAGTAATTAATTAACATTTATTCGAAGTACTAAATAGCATATTATGATACAAGATACAATAACAATTGCCGGCCGTTTAGATCTCAAAGTTGGTAACGGATTATTTAAAATGATGAGGCAGCAGTCAAAGACTATATCATTCATAAGGACACCACACTGTGTCAAAATTGTTTCCATTAATCTGCATCATAATGAAAATATGTATCGTAATGACAGTCATTCAACCATTCAAGTACGAATGACACATACTTCATAAATATATTAAAGCATAGGAGTAGAAAAAAATAATAATTACGTAAATATTCATATTGATGTCCATCTATTAAAATACATTTCGGCCAACACTTCTTCAGAAAATGTCATTGAGACATGTCATATTTAAAAAAGTGAGTTGCAAAGCCTCCTACATAGCATAAAAATGTAATATTTTAATCATTCGCCATTGCATTTTTAATAATAAAACAGTTAACTGTTTTTACGTTATTAGATTAGATTTTATATACTTTTTAAATATGAACAAACATATAGGATGTTCAATTTAAAAATAAAAAGTTGCCATCAATTACTCGAAAACCGGAAGTAACAACATTGAGCTACTTCCGAAATTATATAGAGGGGTTAATGTACTATAATTTATTGCACTAAAATTAATAATAAGCGAGATAAAAAGGTATTCCCAGTTTTTTAAACACACTACATACATACCGAGATACATATATTATATTTCTAGTTTTTACATTATTGCATTTATATATGGTCTGTCTCATGGAAAGTCAAAGGATCGCCATAAACAGCTTAAGCACCCGTAGCAATAAAAGTCCAACTCTGTGACCGTATTCACATTCTTATTTATGAGGGGTGTAAATTTGGGTTTCTTTGTTATCTTAAGTGAGAGGCGTTTCAAAGGTTTATGGCGATCCTTTGACTTTCCATGAAGCAGACCATACTTTGTTTTTGAAATTTTTTATTTATGTTGTTTGTTTTAAAATTTAATCTTCTTTGAAATAATTGTTTTTACTAAACGAACATTTTTAAAACGTTTGTTAATACAAGGTATACAAAAATATACAGGGTGCTAATTATAAAGCGGGCCATAGGCGTTTAACATGGGAAATTGGTTATTCTTTGCCCAAAACTTCCCATTTAATTTTTGACAATAATGTTTCAAATAAATATTATAGAGAATTAAGTTCTACAGATAAATTACTAATCATATTTTATTTTACATATTTAATAAGCAGAAAATCCAATTTGAAATTTTATAAATATTGCTTATTTGTAGTGATAGCCATGGAATTTAAACAAAACAAAGAAATGCATATCGTTTGAATTGTCAGAATTTTTATTTTACTGGTTACAAAATAAAAATAAATAAAATATGTGCAGTGATTTAGATGTAAATAATGAAAACAAAATCTTTTTAGGGATTTAGGTGTAGAATATAATTATCTTTAATTTTTATATGAAAATTGAATTTCTGACAGTTCAAACGATATGCATTTCTTTGTAATTTTGTTTAAATTCCAATGCTCACTAAAAATGAGCAATACTTTTTTCGAGATATAATGCAGTGAAAAATTAGTTTTTACGGGGTTTACATTTGCTATCTCGAAAACTATAAGAGTTACGAATTCGATTAAATAAGACTTTTCGTTTATCCTTTAGAGGTCAACTTAGATGTGCTTTTATTTCCAAAAAAAAAAATCAAATAAATGTACTAAGACAAATGTTGTGGCGGCCATGGTCAATATTTATTTTCAAATAACTTCGGAAGTATTAGAAATTGAAAAAAATGTTTCATATAAAATTTTGTTTTTTATTGACGTAGACAAAATTTTGTTCGATCACTACCTGTGTCAGTTTTTTTTTTTTTCTTTTTTGATTCTAATATAAAATGGCCTGTTTCTCTTACTTATTTGGATCAATACTATGTCCCCAAAAATTGTTACATTTGTTTGCCCCCCTCCCCCAGGCCCTACTAGACCATTGAATACAAATGCAATGGTCAAATAAACGAAAAGGTTCAGACCCACAATTTTCCACTAAATAACCATCACTTTCATAAATAAAAGAATCGGCCGTCTTAATTTGTAGACGTATTTAAGCCGAAACTGTTCATATCGACCAACTGATTGGCGTAAATATAATTAATTTTTCTTTTCTGTCAAGAAATTTTCAGGTTCCTGTGTGGGAAATTAAAACTACAAGTACTGTAACACTGAGTGATTTGAGTGGTAACAGTGCCAATTTAGTGATTTTATCACTAAATATAGTGAAGTTAATGATTCAAATAAGAATTATTTTATAAATTTGCGACTTATCTGAGTTCTAGTGATTTCAATGTATATCTAAAGACATTTTTGCAAGAGCATGCCCAAAAATACCAAAAAAAAAAAAATTGGCGCATGGTTTTTGAAAATGTAGATGCTTCGGAAAATAAAATAACCCATTTCAACACCTATTTAATTTAACATTTACTTAGAATTAATACAAGAAATAATTTTATTAATTTAAATACAGAACTACGTATTTACTAATGCTCAAAACTATGTTATGTTCCATTTCATATAATTATTGCTTTATTTAATATTTTCTTTTTAAAATGTCACCATTATTAATTTGAAGTGATTATTTTTTTCACAGTGACATTTACCTGTCAGTTACATACATTTGAAATGTGAATTACATATTTACCATTTATAAAAAAGAGTATTTTTAGATTTATCTGTAAATTATATAGAAAAAGTATTAATGTATACCTGTAGAAAATTCAATAATCTTTAATTTTTATAATGACATAAAATGCGAAAAAATGGCATTTAATGGTATTTTTTGAATCGTCAAGTAAAGTGTCATTTCCGGTTATCCGATTTACACCAAAATCTAATAGATCGAAATACAAGGTTTCAGAATTTTCTGAATGATAGTGTTTGAGTTAGAGCGTAGACAAAATCCATACAGAAACACACATACAGACACCAGCGTAAAAATGTTAAAATTGGATTCCAGGAACCTTAAAACGTGGTCATTCACTAAAATCTCGATATGCGATTCTTAGCACGATCCCTATCCTCCCTTACTAGTGATTCGGTCGAGACAAGACGAGAAATTCATTGTCTCGTCTCGTCTCGTTTCAAATTCATAAAATTATGTGTCGTGTCGAAATATTTCTCGTCTCGTTTAATAGAGTCTCGTCTCGGACGAGATTTCTAGACAGAAATTTAATATGTATATTTTGGTCCCATAAACTAATTATTAAATTTATACAATTTTGTATTAATAGTAATTTGAACAAAGAGCTAAATATTTGTCGTTTTATCTGTCAAAATTTGATATAACCTAAAACTTGTGCAAATTTTATTATGTTATAATTTCATTAATTTAATATTTATATAGCATTTTCTAATCTGTTATAAAACATTAAAAAGAAAATAACGATAAAAGTTTTACCTAAAGCCTGGACTTTTTATTTTCAAGTGACTTGAAATGTGTCTTTATAAGTGACTTTACAAGTTTATTTACACGATCAAGTTTTGCGTGATTTAAAATATCCATGTATCAAAATTTAAGTTACTTACATTAAGATTCCAGTTACTTCTCTATCCCATTTTGCAATTTTTCAGTTTTATATCGATCAAAAATATAAATATAAATGACATTTGACAGTTAAAATTTGTAGGAATTTTTAAGAAAAAGTAGCGCATGTTCCAGTTTTTCTTTAAAAGTTTTTCGTTAAAAGTCTATTCAATTGTCTCTCTTGCACTCATGTCATTGTGCGAGAGAGAAAACTTTTCAAGTCACTTGAAAAGAAAAACTTTATAGTGTAATGCACGTTTAACAAATTCTGACAGATAAAATGCCAAATACTTTATTATTTTTTTGTTCAAAAATGCCATAGCTAAATAGAGACAGAGATATCACTAAAAGTATGTTAAATTTCACGTTTGCAAATATAGTGTGACCAAGCGATATGTGCCCCTGGCCTCGACATGGGAGGCGTGGTCTATCATTAAGAGTACATTCGGAGACAGAAGTTTTCTATACAAATTTTAGCGGTTCATGTATGATATTTAGTTAGAACACAAGTAAAATACATAAACATTTCTTTAAATTCTATTTATTATATACCTACATATTATACCTTCTCCATAACTATAATTCACTTATTAGTATGCCTGCCGCCGCCGCCACTACACTTGTACTTTTATTCTGTATGTATTTAAGCGTTCGCGGCTAAATTCTCAAATGTTATTGGTTGAGTATTTACGCCAGCGCGTGCCTTCCAAGTCAAGGCCAGGGGCACATATTGCTTGGTCGTACAATATAACTCAAGAGAAAAATAACAACCGAAAAATCTCGAAACAGTTTTCGAGAATCGAGATTTCGACAAACATATCTCGTCTCGTAAAATAATTTTTACATTTTTGTTTCGTCTCGTCGAGACAAACATAGAAAACACATCATAACATAGCATAGCAAAACACAGAATTTTATTTGGGGGTTTTATAACTTGACATAAGACATAGGAAAAACACATATAGAAGAACTGTAGGAAGAAGTACCTGTCCGAACTTTAACTTTATTCTTGTTCCGTTTCCTACGCTGTTAGATTGTGTTTTTGTTATATTATTTAATAATGGATAGAATTTTTTTTTCCACCAACATAATTAACTTTATATCATCCATGATGATATATACATATATATTTTATAATAAACGTTAATAACGCAAACCAAACACAAACAAAAAATTAAAAATTCCAAACAAAGTTTGACACATAACCACAAAAGAAAAGGAAACAAACTATTCACATCTCTTTCATCTACTCGAACTATTCCGAAGTTTGCCAAACATGCACGAACATACGAAAAACATAGCAAAAATTGAACTTTCGTCAATTCCCTATGCTATGCTATGCTGTGCTATGTTATGCTGTGTTTTCTATGTCAGTTAGAAATGCGTATACGAAAGTCCATATGTTCAAATTCAAATATGAGCTGTGCTGTGCTATGCTATGATATGTTGTGTTTACTATGTTTGTTATAAATCCACCTTTGAGTTTTGTTTTCATAGTTTGGCAGTTTTCATATTGAAGTTTTTAGTGCGTATTGAGTTATTTTATATTTTTTTGCCAAACTATGAAAACAAAACGCATAATACGCTATAAACCAAAACAAACTTCAAATCTCCGTCCTTCAATCTGACAGTTTCTCCCCAAGTTCTGATTGGCTAATTTGCTTCGTCACGTGAGTGTCTCAAGCTATATAAGGGGCTCGGCATTAGAGCCCGCCCCGGGCCTCCGAAGGTGTTAGTCCGCCACTGAGTTTAGTGAAGATGTGCTTTTACGCATCACTTAATATTAAAATATACAGCGCATTATTTGTCACAAAATTATTACTTATTATAATATTATTAAAGAATTAAAAATAAAGTAAAATAGTTGCAAATGAAGTATATATGTACTTATTTCAAAGTATATTCAATTACAAATGTTGTTACAAGATTAAAGGAAATCTGTTTTCACATTTATTAGGTAATGTGATCATTAATAGCAACTAGAAAACCACAAAGAACTGTATACACCAAAGGATATATAATATTACAGTGAATTTTATATTTTAATTACATTACAAGGCGTGCATTAATATTTAAGACCTTTTTATTTATGTAATAAGATTTGTAATTGAACGCTTTAAAAATCCTATATTATTCATATGTTCAATTTCATTATTTCAATTTTATGTAGGTAAGGAGATATCAGTATTGTAAAAATTCTACCCAAAACCCAAATATGGAAAGCGAGTAATTTTTAAATCTAACTCAGCTTAAATTGTAAAACTTAATCATTTTTCTATTCATTTTTTACAAATAGTTCATGAATACTATTAAATTACACCAGGGCTCTTTCTATTTGAAAAAAATATGTAATACAATTTTGAAGGTTATTTTAAAGCAACATAATGAATTCAAAAGAAATGGAAAAATAAACTGAAATTAATTGAATTAACAAAAAGATAATTTTCAATACACTTGCCATCTACTGGCAAATAATAAAAAGTAACTAAGCACGTGCATTTTTAAAAACAGATAGTACATGCTTTCGATGGTTATGCGTCGAGAATGTAGGTGAATATGTATGAAAAATGAATAAAAATAAAATATATGCAACAAAATTAAACTTTCGTAACTATGAATTTTTTCTTTATGTTACAATAAACATAAACATATAGAAATACAAATAAAAAATAATAATATAACCTGTTGAAGGTCAACATATAGGTTATACATTTTATATATAAAATTCGTTACTTACCGCTCATGTTTACCGGAGTTGTTGCCGTACTAGATAAATTTACTATATGGTTCACAGTCACCGATAAAAATAAAAATAGATTTGTTAGACAGAAACACAACCGTCACGAACATGTACTAAACTGCAGACTGAAGTGAAGTAGTTAGTAGTTGGTACTACATTCGCGAATATTTATATTAAGAAACGTATATGTGCACATACATTTATTTATACTCTGTGTAGAGGTACAAAATGTGTGCAAAAATATTTAAAATTGCTCTGTTATTACTTGTATAACTTGAAGGTTTTTTTTTTTTAAATACATTACAAGTGCTGTGTTAATTTATATATATCTTTGCAAATAATTTGTAAATATTATGCACGTAGATGTAAACTATTATTTTTTTATTTTTATTTAACTATTATACCCAGAATTTTATATTATTTAACAAAATATAATAATCAAGATATTCTCAGTAATATAAAATATCATTTCACACAAAAAATATAATAGTGAAATGAAATACATATATTTAAACAAACTTATTTTATTTAATAAAAAGTCATTATTGTCACTAATGTGTGATTTTAAATTGACATATTAAAATATAAGAATGTATTCGTACATAAAGTATTTTTACATGCATTTTTTTAACGCAAACAGGTGAAAAAATGAAACGCTATAGCACTTTTTTCACACTTTTATTGTATATATAAAAAAATTGTATGCAACTAGAGTAAAAAGTGTCTTATTTCATTCACAGGATTTGACAAGCACGCCTACGGATCGTTCAGTTAAGCTTTCCTATGCATTAAATAAGACTATACTTTTTAATCATGTTGCATAAGTAACTATTATGATACAATATGATAACACTAAATAAAATAAGACAAAAAATATAAGAATCAAGTATACGAAATTATGTAACACATTCTAATCGTCGTAAGCATACACTATATCTATTTTTATCTCTTTAAATAAAATTTTATTTTTTACTATACATGCATTGTCATATTAGCATATTACCTATTTCCGTAAAATAAAGATTTTATAAACTTATATGTAATTCGTAATTATAAGATTTCTGTAAAAATAACTATATATAAAAAAGGTAATTTTATAGGAATTTCTTAAAATGTTACATGTTGTATTTTATATATTAATATAAAATAACATAAAATAAAGGATTATTAACATGTATTATGTATGTATATAAAAATCACGCATGTCCCACAGTGGGTTAGCACAAACCCGGAAAAAAAGAACTCAGCTGACTCACTCCACTCTTTTAACAACAGTCTTACTAACCATACATCATAAACTAATTGATGAATAATGTCAAAATTAATATGATTATTTTGCATGAATGAAAAGTCTTTGAATCTTTGAAAATATATGTGTTTATATATTTTCTTCGCATTGTTATCACTGCTGAATTTGTGTAGTCTGTGTCTGGGCTATGATTAGTGCCCAAATAGTAATGAATTAATAATTCATACTGTCCGGTATTAAAAATGTTCATTTGGGTCAATCAAAATGTTTAAATTAAGAGATAGATTTTATTTATGAAAAGAGAACATATAATGAATATTATTATTATGTACATACTTATTTGTTTATCACATTACTGTTTATGGGAAATTCATAGAAATATTTTCGATTATTTTTGGCGACGCTAGTCTCAATATTATTAACGTATTTATGTCATTTTTTTTCTCTAAAAGTAATTTTTAGATAGTCATTCGTGATGCTAGCCAGGCGCTCGCTATCTAGCGGTAGAATTCGAAACCACACACGATGATATTGTTTTCATAGTTTTTAATAAAAAACAGATTTATTTTTAATCAGCAAAAAAGTAATTCCTTTTAATTACACACTAACAACAAATATAAATCAAAATTTATATGTAAATAATGAAAATATACATCGCATACAGTACCGTAGCGTGTAGTTACAATTTAGCCACTTGTGGATAGCGCTGACATCTACGTTGGCATTACCAAATGAATCAAACTATAAACAGTGACATCGAATGAATGAAAATCTAAGGAAGTATGCAACTTGTTAACTCACATCAAAACAACTTTTAAGGTGATTCTAGTTCTTGATTCTATGAAAATAAATTTTTACTATTTATTATGTTCAGATGATAATTCCAAGTTCAAACTTGTGAATGATTACAGTGACCCCAGTGACCGACACCATGAACGAATATAATAAAGAACTGCTAACGACAAATATTGGGCTTCCAAAATTAAAATGAGCCACTGGTGGCAGATTTCTGAACTGAGTGAAGTAGAAATTAATATAATGTACAACTACAGCAATGAAATATAATCTAAATAAAGGAAATAAAAATTTTTTTATTAAAAAAAAACAATATACTGTTAATTAAAATATGACTAAAATACTCTTAACCTACAACTACTTACTAAAATTAGCCCTATTAACTAAAATATTATTAAAACTATTACTAAATTGTTACTACAAGAAAAATCAAACTCAATTCTACCGAAATTAACAAAAAAAATACTATACTACATCTCAAATTAAATTATAAACTACGAAAATTAGTCTCACACCAATTGTGTGTACTCTTATGGAAGCCAGCGAAAAATGTATCATTCGTTTGAATTTTGACGTCAGCGCCATCTCTTGATAATTTGGAAGCCCAATAGCTGCTATTCAGTGGGTGCTTTCCATTTAGCGACACAAGTCGACGTAAGTCGACACAAGTTGACTCATTTGCGTTCCATTTGTTTTGTGTCGCTGTGAGTCGGCGACTTAAGTCGACTCCTACCGACTCTACAAATCCGAGGAGTCAAGGTGGGTGTGTGCTATATTCAAAGCAATATCCGAAAGAGGGCAGAGTGCATTTATTTACGTGAAAAAATTTGATAGAAGTAGAAATAGTTTTTCGTTGTCATTGCATATTGTATTGTATTTTTTATAAAAATATGGAGCTTGTAATTTCTTCATCACTGCTATTCATCTAATAAAACAAAATTATTTTAATAACAACTTAAAATTTACACAAATCAGATTACCTTAATTTTCAAAAAGATGTTTTCTTTTTAACCTTAAAAATTTGTCGACATCAAATGACACTTGATTGATACATACATTACGAACACTTGCACACGTTCCATTTAACAACGGAGTTAACGTGAGTCGACACAAGTCGACTCATAGTTCGTGTAAATGGAAAGCACCCAGTGTCGTTGGTGTCCCTAGTTTTGTGTCAGAGGCACAATTTTAGTATTTAGAAGTTAACCATGGGTGCTTTCCAATGGGGAAGTTTAGCATGGTAAAAATTCTACATAACATACTATTTTCTCCCAAATATAACACAAATGACTGCTGAAATTAAAATTATTGCTCCATTTATTTATAATTAATATTTTTTGGGTAAACTTTAAGTACGTCATAAGTCAGTTATGCGCAAACTCAGACAGAACGGTGAAATCGAACCACTTGAACATAGGTAGTAACAAAGCGTAAAAGCGCTTCACTGGTAACTGCAACCGCGAGCGTCAGTGTATAAGTAGACATACGTTGTGCCAAGCCTCTACCGACGTCATCACAGCTTAAAATCGGCTTTTCCGGAAAATCTGGGCATTTTTGAACTAAATAAAACATGTTACATCATTTTTCAAGTCATTTCCCATGGAATAAAAAAATAAAAAAAAATCGCTAAACTTCCCCATTATGCTACACAGAGAGACACTGTATTGCACAGCAAATCGAACGCATTTTAATTCGCTAAAAGTGCACCAGATTGCGTCTCTATCAATATTTTTCTCCTTTTGACTTACAAATTTGTTCGGAATTGACCTATAAAAATAATTTTTCTTTTAAAATTTAGCAAGTATCATGTATTTATTTGTATAAAATAATATTATAGAATATATTTTTAGATATAGATTACGATAAAAGTAATTATTATTAGTATCCCGACATTTTCAGAAAATACGTATGTAAATTCCGATTTGGTACTTTAGTTAAAATAAATTTATAGGTTAACAAAACAAACATCACACCATCACAATCACACGCTAAACTCAACATTTTCTTGTGTCAATGTATTTGCTTGTGTCGTTAATAGAACGCTTTGTGTCGTACACTGTATTACACAGTGTCTCTCTGTGTCTATTTGGAAAGACCCCAGTGTATGCAACTAGACATTGTTCTGAGAAAAGTTTTGTTTTTTGTTGTGCGCATATGATACATATGCGTATGGAAGCAGGCGGGCAAAGCTCAACGTAGGTGACAGCATCCTAGCTGACATAAAAGTACAATGGGGAAGTTTAGCATGGTAAAAATTCTACATAGCATACTATTTTCTCACAAATATAACACAAATGACTGCTGAAATTGAAATTAAAAATTAAAATTATTGCTCCATTTATTTATAATTAATATTTTTTAGGTAAACTCTAAGTACGTCACAAGTCAGTTATGCGCAAACTCAGACAGAACGGTGAAATCGAACCACTTGAACGTAGGTCGTAACAAAGCGTAAAAGCGCTTCACTGGTAACCGTAACCGCGTGCGTCAGTGTATTAGTCGACATACGTTGCGCCAAGCCTCTACCGACGTCATCGCAGCTTAAAATCGGCTTTTCCGGAAAATCTGGGCGTTTTTGAAAAAAATAAAACATATTACATCATTTTTCAAGTCATTTCCCATGGAATAAAAAAATAAAACAAAATCGCTAAACTTCCCCATTATAAAGTCAAATCCACATGAAACAATGTTAATTATAATTTTTACCAGTTGTATAACTGAAAATTCATTTTTCTCAAAATGATTTGCACAAACAAATACTTGTTTTATATTTGAACTTAAATTTTGTTATTCTTTTCTTCTTTCATCCTTTGGTAAACTATATGAACATAACAAGAAAGCATTATTTAAAAGAAGAATCCAAATACAAGATAGTTTACTATCTGTCACTTTTAATACCGGATTCACCAATTATGAGTACTTTGAGCTAGCGCGCGGATACTAAAGAGCATAAATTTTATTACATAGTTCTAGATAGTTCATAAGGAGAGGAGGACACATACAGCAAATAGGCGAAGCATTTCTGTTTCCCGCAGTGATGGAGGAAGCGGGCTGGGTATAGCTTGCACAGTATTTTCATGAATTAACCCATTTAAACGCTTGATATAGCTTTCGGACACTCACGTGACGAAGTGAATTAGCCAATCAAAAACTGAGGAGAAACTGTCAATTCGAAGGTCAAAAAGCTGGGCAGCTTTCCAAATTCAAGAGTACTGTAATTTAAGAGTGTAGTGTGTTTTGGAAGAATGAGTTTTGTTGGAGTAAAAAATTGAAATTAAATTAAAAATAATTTTAAAAAATTAACAAAACTACTTATAATTACAACATTAATGTCAAGCCCCCTCTGAGAGTAAGGTTATTAGTTTTGGAACGATTTTGAGTAATTTCGTACTCTGGAGTAGGATTTTGGAACGCAACCCTGAAGTTTGTTTTGGTAGCGTGTTTAGAGGTTATGCGTTTTGTTTTCATAGTTTGGCAGTTTTCATATTGTAGTTTTTAGTGCGTATTGAGTTATTTTATATTTTTGCCAAACTATGAAAACAAAACGCATAATACGCTATAAACCAAAACAAACTTCACTTCCCCGTCCTTCAATCTGACAGTTTCTCCCCAG
This sequence comes from Ophonus ardosiacus, assembly GCA_943142095.1. Lineage (NCBI taxonomy): Eukaryota > Metazoa > Arthropoda > Insecta > Coleoptera > Carabidae > Ophonus > Ophonus ardosiacus. The sequence continues at coordinate 23,410,128 of OW964833.1, read as the reverse complement.
TTTTTGATTGGCTAATTCGCTTCGTCACATGAGTGTCCGCAAGCTATATCAAGCTTTTAAATGAGTTAATTAATGAAAATACTGTTTTATTTAGTAAATAAATTTTATTTGTTGCTTGTTTATTCAACAACTATATGAAAATTTTAATAATTTCAAAATAAAAAGAAAATGGAATAAAATAATTACGTGTATACGGAAAAAACTTTTTTATTTACATTAATATATATAAATTAAACAATGTAGTTTAGTATATTTTTACTAAAAAGGAAAAAATATTTTAACTCTGATGATAAGTATTCTTTAATTATTATTGATTAGTACATAAATAAAAAATTACTAGGAAATAGAAAAGTTATTTTTTTGCCTTAATCTATTAAAATTAAGACGAAATATCATTGTATTAACAATGAAATTTTTATATGGGAACATAATTGAGAATAGTCTCATTTCATAAGATTTTCAACGATATATAAGTCTACATTCTTTTGTTTTAAACTTTAATAAAACACGAATTATTATTTCTTTGGGATGATAACAAAGAAATTTATTAAGAAACAAATAAAAAAAAAATAATTACAGGTTATCATTATTTGTTTAGTTTTAATGTTATTTTCTTTATTTTTACTCATCTTTCTAATTTACATACTTCAGAAAGCATATTACCACATTTCTCGAAATAAAATAAAAAATTAATTAATTAACTAAATCAAAAATAATTGACTAAAAAGAATTTTGAGAATATAAATAATAGATATTGAATCGAAATATACAAATGATGATCTGTAATTGATTTTTTCATTTGTTTCTTAATAACTTTCTTTTTTTACCCCAAAAAAATAATAATTTATGTTTTATTCATGTTTAAAACAAAAGAATGTAGACTTATATATCGTTGAAAATCTTATGAAATGAGACTATTCTCAATTATGTTCCCATATAAAAATATCAAAATATCAATATAAAACCTTTCTTCACAAAATGTTTTTTAATTCAATATGTATTTCAACTGCCATGCAGACATCAGTTGAAATGTACAGGTGTCTCATTTCCGATGTTGTTTTTTGGGGTATCTCGGGAAATATTAATGATAGAGCAAAATAGTTTGCACATTCCAGGGTCAACTTTTTGAGAAAAGGTTAATAGTCACCACAGGAATTTTCGATCTTCTTTTCTTTCTGAGCTACAGGCAAAAACTTGTTTTTCGCTCATTTCGAAAATATCTTATAACTTATTTATTATTGTAGTTAGAGAAAAATTGTTTTAACAAATTTTGTACCGTATTTTAGGTAAAATAAAATGGCTTTATTATATTTTTTGAAAACTTTATAATTCTTGAGATATAACACAAACTTATGATTTTTTAAATGGCAACCTATGTTGAAAATAGTCTCATCTTTTTTACAATGTATAACAAGTGTACATTCTTTTGTTTTACACATAGGTTGCCATTTAAAAAATCATAAGTTTGTGTTATATCTCAAGAATTATAAAGTTTTCAAAAAATATAATAAAGCCATTTTATTTTACCTAAAATACGGTACAAAATTTGTTAAAACAATTTTTCTCTAACTACAATAATAAATAAGTTATAAGATATTTTCGAAATGAGCGAAAAACAAGTTTTTGCCTGTAGCTCAGAAAGAAAAGAAGATCGAAAATTCCTGTGGTGACTATTAACCTTTTCTCAAAAAGTTGACCCTGGAATGTGCAAACTATTTTGTTCTATCATTAATATTTCCCGAGATACCCTAGAAAAACGTCAAAAATGAGACATTCTATACATATTGTATTAAAAAATATTTTGTGAAGAAAGGTTTCATGTTATTGTTATTTTGATTTATATCTTCACGTTAACTCTATAAAATACTTTATTGTTATATAATCGTTGAAAAGCTTATGAAATAAGGTAATAGATAATACTATTTTCAATATTTAAATAATATTATGTTCGTGTTATATCTCAAGAATTATTAAGTTTTAAAAGATCTAGTTACATCACGTTATTCTACGTAGAAAACAGTATAAAAATTATCTGAATAATTTTTCTCTATTTTTTATAATAAGCGAGATATAAGGTATTTTCAAAATAAGCAAAAATCAATCTTTAGCCTGTTACTCAAAAACAAAAGATGACCGAAAATTCCTGTGGTGCCTATAAAAAAATTCTCACAAAGTTGGTCCATAAAGACCTACATCAATTTTCCATAGCTTGCTTAATAAGAAAGTTTTTTATGTGAGGAACTCGAATTTGTTCCACATGTACACCATGATCTAAACGTAGAAATTTATATTTATATGTATCGAGAATAGTGATCATAGTTTCTTCGTACACATTTGGAGATTTTATATTTTCTAACAAAATATTCTCTAAGGTTTTATAATGTATATAAATCAAAAATATTTTTATTTAGATAAATTAAGCGGCCTTTATTTTTAATATTAATCTATTCTAATCTAATTCTTTGAAATGACCTGAGTCCCTTAAACCAGGTATACAGTTTATGCAGGTAGTTTTTTCAACAATTTTTTGCATAAAAATTCTGTCATGTAATAGAATAGGAATAGAGTATAATTTCGGACTGATAATAGTCAACTTTTCTAACAAAGTTTTATCTTTGGGTACGGAAAAAAATGAAACTTTGCACTTATTTGATTAATAACCAATTGTACAATTAGGTGCGAAACATTTACGACCCATTTTAATAAGAAAAAAAAATAGTTAAAATAACACACAAATTTTCAAAAACACGCCCAACACACTATACAAAACTAGGCCCACTTCCCTCACTCATTCTCTAACATCTGGGAAACAGAAAAGCTTCAATTTGCTATATAGTACAGCGTAGATATTGTGCAACCAAGCGATATGTGCCCCTGGCCTTGACGCAGAAGGCACGGGCTGGCGTAAATACTCAACCAATAATAGGAATGACGATGGGTACCCGGGTACTCGGAACCTACCCGATAATAATGTACCCGGGTATAAAATTTCTTACCCGATTACCCGAAATATAGCCGCAGTCCGTTAATTACCCAATATCCTTTAATTACCCGAACAGTTTTCAGCTGCCGGAAAAATTGTATTTAAAAGAAGAGTTTTTTACTACCATACCATAATTAAATAAAATAAATATATCATCACGGCATATTACCCATTTCTGAGTGTGCCACAATCTGCTTTATCGCAGACATCGGTAATGATGATGACATATTTGTACCGTGCGGGCGCTTACCAGGCGTCACCTCACGGGCACTCATTGCTGACGTGGAGAATGCACCACAGGGTCACTTTTGTGCCATTTAAAATTCGAAATATTTGGCGTCGGTCGGGATCGAACCCGGGTCCCCAGGTTCACGACCAGACACTCTGGCACGCGGCCACGGGACCCCATAATTGATGTAATTTATTTTGTTTTTATTGAGATACAGTAGGTATATTATTTATTTGTATTACTTTTTACTTCCCGATACCCTTGGTAAGAGAGGTATAGGGATCGTGTTAAAAATCACATATCGAGATTTTAGTAAATGACCACGTTTTAAGGTCCCTAGAATCCAATTTTAACATTTTCACGATGATGTCTGTATGTGTGTATGTATGTGTGTGTGTATGTATGTGTGTGTATGTATGTGTGTGTGTATCTATGTATGTATGTGTGTATGTGTAGGGATTTTGTCTTCGCTCTAACTCAAATACTATCATTCAGAAAATTTTGAAACCTTGTATTTATACCCTATTCTAATATGAAAAGAAGCCATTAGATTTTGGTGTAAATCGAATAACCGGAAATGGCACTTTACCTGAAGCTCATAATGGTTTTTCTTCAAAAAATACCATTAAATGCCATTTTTTCGCATTTTATGTCTTATGAAAATTAAAGATTATTGAATTTTCTACAGGAATACATTAATACTTTTTTATATATATATATATATATATATATATATATATATATATATTTATTACAGATAAATTTAAAAATATTTTTTTTTATTATTCGCGAAGCCTAAGATAAACACAATTCCTTTGTTACACAGTTCATATTTCAAATGAATGTAACTGACAGTAAATGTCACTGTCAAAAAACTAATCACTTCAAATTAATAATAATGACATTTTAAAAAGTAAATAGTAAATAAAGCAATAGTTTTATGCAATGGAACAGTTTGCAGCGTTAGTAAATCCGTAGGTATGTATTTAAATTAATAAAAATTAAACAGCGGGAGGTTTTGTGTTGGCCACATCAGATTTTTATTTAATAAATATATGTAAACAAATAATAATGAATTTTATTAAAAAGTAAACTGCTAATATAAGGGTAACTGGTAACTAACAAATTAAAGAAATATGTATGTGGACTTAAAGGAGAACGGGTAAGTACATACAGAATAAAAGTAGAAGTGTAGTGGCGGCGGCAGCAGGCGTGCTAATACTAATAAATGAATTATGGAGAAAGTATAATATGCATATAATAAATGACATTTAAAGAAATGTTTATGTATTTCATTTGTGTTCTAACTACATCCATTTCATACATGAACCGCTAAAATTTAAATAGAAAACTTTCGTCTTCGAATGTACTCGTAATGATAGACCACGCTTCCCAAGTCGAGGCCAGGGCCACATAGTGTAGATGGTCTGTGGGCCACATATCGCTTGGTCGCACAATATGAAGTTGCCTGAGCGTGGTTCATAGCTAGCATCGGCTAGCATGGCGCTATAATTACTCTATATCACCACCGCCTGCTCGTCATTTCACATGTGAGTTTCAAATACTAAAACATTTGTGGATTGTTTACTGCTGTTACTACTATTATATTATTGCAATGTTCCACAGGGCAACACGACATTTTAAAACTTTATATAGGTGAATTTCAACCGCTACTGCCAAAACGTTTCTGAAGTCAAATATATGGAGGGGGCAAAAAAAAAATTGCTTTGGGTCTGGGACACTAGCGTTACTGTAAGCTCCCATTGCCCTATGAAGTCATTGTCCGTCACCTAGCGGTATTTTTCTAAAGCTTTATATAGATGATTTTTCACCTCATATTTTAAAATATTTTTCGTATGTTCTGTAATTAAAATCACTTTTTTTTTAATTTAAAAATAAGAATTATTTCATTTCATCACCTATATGGGCAGAAAATCAACTGCGCCTTAAAAACAAATCATTGTGTGCAATGGGTCCATTACCGTTGTATTGCTGGTTTAACTGTTTTCAATTTTTCATTGTTGCAAGAAAAAAAGGTTGTTTTCCGTCTCCAAAGGATGAAGTTACCTTACAAAAGTGGAGACATATGCAATACCCCGAAAAAACAAATTCTTAAGTTATCAGTATAAGAATATGTACGACCAATTTTATATTAAAAGCCATATCAATCGTTGTTTCTGTAGAAACTTAAATATATTAATTATATTATCTGAAAGCATTAGGAAGTAGAATTGTTAATTAATGTAATCTTCATGTTAATTTCATATTTTCCATGTATAATAAATTATTATTGTTATTATTATTATATTTGATTTTTCTATTTGTTAATATGAGAATATATACGAATAACTATTTTACATTACAGTGGCGGATTAACTCCTTTGGAGGTCCGGGGGGCCTCTAATGCCGGGCCCCTTGTATTGTATACAGCATTTCAATTCTTCAGGAAAAAAATAAATTCTAGATACTACAGAGTGATCAAAATAACTAATTCAGTTGGCAATACTTGAAATTGGTAAGAATTTATATTTGGGTACATTTACAATTTTTTATTAAAATGCGGTTGTTTGTGTCCCTTACCCACGTACTTGTATTTTTTACATTATCCATAGAGCAATAATCTAAAGTATTTAAATCACTCAAAATCCTATTAACTGTCAGTCCCCTTCTCTGACATAACGAATTTGTATTTATAGTCAAAATGACACGTCAAATAGTACTCCCGTTTTCATCTGGTGTTGTGCAAACTGTGGAATAAAAAGATCTCCATTTCTTTTTGATTACTCTGTACATCATACACTGATCACAAATAAATTTTTATTTTTAAAATTCATAAAATTAATTGCACTTTACATGAAGTATAAATTTTTGATTTCATTGGTTTCAATATACTTAGCAACGAGCTATAAGTAAATATAGAGTGGCGAGTGGTGGTTGAGCGTTGCTGGCCGTACACAACGTACACAATTGGACGCCATGTCTACTATAACCTGCCAGGCAGGTTGCAGCCTACCAGTAATATTTCTGAATTATTTTTCACGAAATAATTTAACTTCTATATCGTAATTATTAATGTAAATAATACAATTTGTGGCGAAAAGTTCTATTCTGACGTATATCATATTTCGAAATAAATAAATATATTAATACATATTTAGTTTCACAGATGGATGCTGTGAAACTATTGATAATTAATATAATTTAAGAATTTTTACTGTGAATCCTTATTTTGTTATAATATTTTACGATAATAAATACCAATTAATATGAAAAATGTAACTGATTAATACATTATATTGAAAAAGTAGCAAGGTAAGTAGGTGAATAGTGAAAATTAAATTATGTATTTTATTATGACAATAATAACGTATATAAAATATAACATATAAAATACAATAACAAAAACATATTCTTTAAATAAAATAAACAAAATTGTGAAAATAATCACTATATGAAATAGAAAATAATATTTTTATTGACCTTTAAATATAATTGTTTTGGTCAAAAATTGCCGAACATTAATTCCTTGAATATCTATAGAAACAGTCCTACTATTCACACAAAAAATTGATTACCTATAATAATTGTTTTTGTATTTATTTTAATTACAACAGAAATTTTTGTTTCAATAAAGAAAATTTGATTGTATTAATAAATATCAGTAATTACATAAAAATAAATTGATTATAATCGTTGTTGGATTTAGGCGACAAACTATTATCAAATCGTAAATCCGTCACTGATTTAAACTTTGAGTTAAAATTTTTGAATATGAAATTTACCTGTGAAACGACTTGCAACTATTTCTAATTTGTCTGTTTCCAATTTGAGTAACAACCACTTTGCGGGCATTTTTAATAAATAGTGCAATGAGCACTGAGAAAAACTTTACTGCGTAGCGCAACGTATAGTGTCTGAGCTGAGCGCTCGGTTATAGTAATGGCCGCCGACCTAAGCATTCAACTGCGTACGGGTATAGTACGGCGTTCAGCATGCGATGCGCCACTCTATATTTACTTATAGCTCGTTGATACTTAGCAAAATAAAACTGCTACTTTAATATTAAAAAAAGAAAATCATTTACTATATTAGTTAAATGATTTTGTATTACTTCTAAATAAATATGAATAGTGTAGATGTTAAATTAAATAGGTGATGAAATGAGTTGTCTCCCGAAGCATCTATATTTACAAAAACCTCGCACCAATTTTTTTTTGGTATTTTGGGGCGTGCGCTTGCAAAACGCAAAACTGTAATGCTTGATGAAGGGAGTGAAGTAAGTAACAAGTGTTTCTGTTACAAAATACGAATTACTAACCTGAATAAACCTATAGAAATATCGCTAGATATACATTAAAATCATTAGACTGAGATAAGTAGCAAATTTATAAAATAAATCGTATTTGAATCAACTTCACTAGATTTAGTGATAAAATCACTAAATTACAATACTGCTACCACTAAAATCATTCATACGATTTCGGGATTCCCGCGCCATAGCAACAGTGTTACTAGAAATTGTAATTTTAATTTCCCACACAGGAACCTGAAAATTTCTTGACAGAAAAAAGAAATTAATTATATTCACGCAAATCAGTTGGCCGATAAAAACAGTTTGGGTTTAAATACATCTACAAATTAATACAGCCGACTCGGTTATTTATGAATGTGGTTATTTACTGGTCGTTTATTTGATCATTACATTTTTTAATCTGGAAACGGCGACTCCTCTGTCTGGCGGGGCCCGGGGCGGGCAGCCCCTGTCGTCCCCCTCTTAGTGCGCAACTTTTAATAGGGAAAGCCTTCAACATTCGAATATTGAAAACCAGAATATTTAACACCAGAATATGCATGCACAGAATTATTCACATCCCGAATATTCAAGAACCGAATCCTGCATTGCCAGAAAGCACTTTGCCCGAATAATTGGTCGCGTTCAGCACCTCTCATCGCTGGCATCGCTGACCTCCGAAGTTTGACGAACACAATGAATGGACGAATATAATTGGTCCAGCAATTGCATTCGGCAATCATCGGCACGCAGCGGTGCTCATCACTGCCAGCGCTGCCGGGGTGCTGAAACATTAGGTTATGTTTACGTTGGTTAGCGATGGTTCTGCTGATACGCCTTTGGGCAATGCGCGATTCTGTGTTTGAATATTCGAGATTTAAATGATTCTGTGTATGCATATTCTGCTTTTGAATATTCTGGTTTTTAATATTCTAGTTTTACATATTCGGGCGTTGAGTATGCACCCCTTTTAACACACTATGTCAATCGTTGTTTTTGTAGTATATATCGTAAATATATTTCGTAGTAGTTATATTCTTGTTATAAAAATAATCAGAATTTTTAATTGTAATCTTCAAACGTTAATTTCACATTCTAAGATATTGTAATATTTATTATTATTATTTTACATTATTTATTTGGTATCAATAGTTATAAGAATATATAATAGGATGTCCGCATTTCGAAGGCCACCATTGGGATCTCGGAAATACGACTTCTGTTAAATGGGATATGTGGTGCGCCTTTGGGGTGCCATTTTAGATATGCTTTTGTTTTACCTTGCAAAAAATTCTCATAGGTTAGGTACTAGATAATGACGGAAAACTGAATTTGGTCGATTTTTTTCATTTTGAAATTATGTACTTCTAAACTATTCTTAATCGAGAAAAATGGTTAAAATAAAAAAGTGGCGTACGAAAATAATTTTTCTATTAGTAAATTTAGGAGATAGAACATAAATTTAATTTTTTATGGAACCCATATTTAATTTTAATTTTAAAAAAATACTTGTTTTTTTCTCTTTCGATTGGTATAAAGATTACTGCATTTTAAATTTGTTTTACCCTTAAAACCTTAGATTTTTCGACATTTTTCATGAAATTTCTTATTTATTTGATAGAATCTGTAATATTTCCATATCTTATTGGTTGTTTTATTTAAACATATTATTTTATTATTGTAACTAAAAATATTTTTGTCAATAAAATTCATTTGTTTCAAAAATATTGTTTATATAAGATACCTGGTGAGGATACACATACGTTAACTTAAAAATATAGAATTAAAATTAAATCATGAAGCAAGGTAGGCATAGAATTAGTTACTTAAGGAAAATATAGTACTAGTTTGAAAAACTAATGAAAGTTAAAAAAAAAAAAATGAAATATCATGAAAAATGTCGAAAAAGCTAAGGTTTAAAGGATAAAACAAATTTAAAATAGAATAAATAACCTTTATACAAGTCGAAAGAGAAGAAAATAAGTATTTTTTAAAGTAAAAATCAAATATGGGTTCCATAAAAAAATGGAAGTTTGTGTTGTATCTCGCAAATTTAGCTATAGAAAAATTATTTTCGTACGACAATAAAAATATATAACTTTTTTATTTGAAACAATTTTCTCGATTACTAATAGTTTAGAAGTAATTTCAAAATGAAAAAATTGACCAAATTCATTTTTCCGCCATTATCTAGTAACTTATGGCTATGAGAATTTTTGGCAAAACAAATGTACATATAACATGGACCCCAAGGCGCACCACATATGCCATTTAACCTAACAAAATGTTTTGTCTTGTACCCTGGTCTAGTATATTCGAGGTCGTTGATTCAAACCGCTTGTCGGTCGGCAGTCCTTCATTATAATGGTTCGTGACAACGACCAAAAATACAAATAGACAAAACATGCTCTATACTTCTCTATTGTTTGTTATATTCTCGGCTGGACAGAAAGAGACAACTAGAGATAGCGATATATAAAGACTACTCCAAAGTCTGTCGATAGATGTCACTACGTTCTTTATAATATATTTGTGACATTTTGCTACTTTGTTTGGAAGTTGTCAAGTTGTTTTGTCTTGTATATTTGAAGTTTTCCAGTCTTATTCTTTATAAATCTACCTTTTTTAAGTGTTGAATATTATCATAAAAATAACTAATGAGTTTAATATTATTTTTTGCATTTTTCAGACCCAGACAATATATTTTCGTAAATTAGAATGGTACGAACGTGTTGTGCTTATCGCTGTAATTTGTAGTTTATAAAAGGAGGACAAGTGTCTTTTAAAACTAGAACTTTAAAACAGGATGCCGTACCAACAATTTTTTATTCGACTCCACCCCCTAAATAATCATGGTATTCAATTGCTAAATTTAATTTTAGATATTTATTTCAAAATTAGGATTCATCATGAAACCAAAATTAATTTAGAAAAAAGTACAAGTAGAATAAGAAGTATGTACACAAAAACAATATTATTTAAAAATCAATAGAATAAAATAAATAATTACATATATAAAATTATTTTTATCCTTTCCTTATACTAATATCAATATGCTTCATGCATTTTATAATTTGTTTTCGTTAATTGTAATTCAAATGTTTCAAATATAGTACAATACATGTTTACAGAACAAGCAGTGACATCTAGCGGTTACTTCAGAAGGCGACTTTGTATATCTCTATCCTTAGCTGTCTCTTTCTGTCCAGCCGAAAACAAAACAAATGCTATGAAGTTCTGTCTATTTGTATTTGTGGTCGTTGGTTCGTGACCGAAACTAACGCTCCTAGCGGTGACATCGTTTAACTAAACATAAGTTTGCAGTGCAGAGAAACTTCTGTGTTGATCTTTCAGTCGACCCAGAAAACTTCTTTCACAAAGTGATTACTGAATCTGACATTTGGAGTTGTATCCATCATATAAACTCTTTCTGTAGAGTTTTTTTTATAACTTTTTAAATCGCATCCGGGTAAGTTGTAATGTTTTTCATTGTAAATATATTATATTTTAAGTAATTATTTAACTTGAACGTATTTCTGCAGGTACTAGGCCAGCACCTGCTATTGCTGAAGGTGAATCATTCTTGGAGTAAACAGCACCAAGATGAGCCCAATCAGCAAATGTAGGAGCCGGCCTGAACATCCGGATGTTTCAATTGCTTTGATGGATCAATTGGAAAACATGTTGGAAAATGAATATGCATCGACACCAAATATTCAGATCTCTCCACAAGCTAAGGTAGCATCCGTAAGTTGTTGTAACTTGTTTAAATTTTGAACAACTATTTTGTTAGGAACCTGGAGATGTAACTGCAGGGGCTCGCGATGGATCAATCAACGTACTCAGGTGTCTCAAAATGTGGTATGATTTATCATCAGATGTTTTCTTAACTGCTGTCAATATTGTTGATTGTTTCCTGACCAAAATGAAGGTTAGTATTTTTAAGAAACCACGTATTTAAAAAACAATGTTTAATTACATAGTATCAAAATCAACATGACGCAATCTGCGTTACTCTTACAGGTTCGGAGTAAGCATATTGCTTGTATTTCTGTGAGCAGCCTTTATATTGCCAGCAACTTGCTAAATGAAACTATAAATCCCAGTGATTTGGTTACTATTTCACAAAGTCGTTGTACTTCGACAGATTTAGAACGAATGGTGGAAATTATCAATCAAAAGTTGCATCTCAAACCTGGTACTGTCCCCATTACAGCTGTGGGATTCGTAAGATTATTTATCAGACTACTTGATGTTGTCACAAAGAAACTGAACATTAGTGACCTATTTCGTTTGAACATAAATGTATGCCCTTCACCTAATTTAATTTTGTGTGATAATAATATTACATGATTGTACTTTATAGGAACAAGATTTGATAAAACGCCTTGAAATAGTTGCTTGTGATTCCCAGTGTGCTAATTACAGGCCCAGTGTTATCGCTTTTGTTTTAATGTGTATGCAATTTGAAGAATTTTGTAGAAGATACCAGTACACAAAAGTCTCATTAGAACTTTTTGAATTGAATACATTCATTGTGGAACTAAAGCAATTCTTAAACGTAAGTCTTGTTATTATTTTTTATGAAAAATATAAATATTTAGTTGTTCTTATTTACAGATAAGTGACGATGACATATATTTATGCAACGAAAGAATTGTATCTGCTATGAACAATTACAACGGTGAGTTGAAACTTGCTCATCGTCAACGTTTGGTTTGGAGAGTTTCCTCTCGAACTATGCGAAAACTTCGTCCAACTAAACAATTGATGTACATTCTACCAACCATTAAAGAAGATTCGAATCACACTTGCAATGAGTTCATGTCAATTGACAACAAAAAAGTTTTTAGTTAAAAGTTATATCAAATCTTGCTTCATGAATATCAATATTATTGCCAGTAAAATATACCCCTCTCATTGTGATTTTTTTTTTTTTTATTAATTACCGGTAACTAAACCTAGTCATTACCAAAATTAGAATGTTCAAATGTACTTCATCAATCATATTTTATATGTAATTGAGCATATTTGAAAATGAATTCACGTTTTTCTTGATTTGAAAAATATGAATTAAAAAAATAAATTATGTGTGGTTTGAAATTGCGTATAAATACAAGAAAACCATAGAACATTTGAAAACGAATCTATTAAATTGTGAGTATAAAATAAAGGCACATTAAGCAGATTCTTAAAAAAATATAAATGTAAATAAAATATTTTAATGTCGTTTTATTTATTACTCTATTTTCTATTATTACAATAAAATATCCTTTATTTAAAAATGAATCGCTTTATTCTTATCAGGTTATGTTTTTATAACTATTAATACGTGTAAAAACGAAATAATAATATGTAGGTAACTTTTACTTTGAACCTTACAAAATTCATATCGTGAGTATAATCTTTCATCACATGTTTAGTAAACAGTTTTTTTTTTTTTTAATTAGTTCGTATTTCAAAAATCCATCAAAATCTTGTACAAACACTTTCTAAACAGTGTGGTTGACGTTGAAGTAATTAAAGCATAGGAGAGTAATTTATTATTGAAACGAAGTAAATATTTATAACTTTTATAGGTAAAACAATTTAAGATCGCTACATACATACATTCTGTATTCTGTGAACTATTTAGTACGGGATTATAAGATTATCGGAAGTATGTGCTTTTATGTTAATATACATTTTTCTCTGCCTTATTTACACAAATAATTTATTTTTTTAGTAACAGAAACGACATAGTATTACGAGTAATTAATTAGTATAAATGAAATATTGAATAAATAGTAAATATTGTTATTTTCAAATTTCTAGGTTAAAGAAGCTATTCGTTTTCCATTGATATATTTTGTAAATTACATTTATAGAAATAAAATATCGCGATGTATTTGTCAAGGAGAGGAGGTTTGTAATGCTGATTTCATTCTTTTTTTATTGTTTCACCTAAAAACAAAAGCACAGATTGAAAAAAAATATTGTGTCTGTAAACAAGCGCCTTGCAATCATCATTACACAAATTGAAGGAGATTTTTTAATTGAAAATACAAAAGCCCGGTTAAAAAAATGATTATTACGTATAAAGCGGGTAATAGTGGTCGCTGAAAACATATATCAACAACATAAATTCATTGAACTACAAATAAAATGTATTACAAAATCGTGATCAAGCTATTTCAATTAATGTTCTTATTAGGTTATTATGATATGGTCCTAATTTAACTATTTTGGTTTGGTGCTTCTGCTTTTGTCATGTTTTAGGATTGCGTTGGATAAATTGATGTTCAACTTCCAAACAAAATGCACAAGATCATCATAAAAGAGGCAACTAAATATACTAAGTTTTTGGGAAACCAACGCAACGACCACTATTAACCACTTTTTTTTTTTTTTTTAAAAAAATGTGCTTTTGAATTTTCAATTCAAAATACTCTCAGTTTTGCGTGGTGGTGATTGTAACGCACTTGTCTAAAGAACAGATGGAATAATTTTTATGCTTTGCTGTTGTTTTTCAGTTAAAATACTTAAAAATGCGACCAGCACTATAAACTTCTTCACCTTGATAAACACATTAATGTAATTTATAAAATATATCAATAAAAAACGAATAGCTTCCTGTATCTAGAAATTTGAAAGTAAAAATATAACTATATGTACTCTTTATTCAATGTTTCACTTATGGTAACTAATTATCTCTAGTACTATGTCATCTCTCTTACTAAAAAATAAACAGTATACATAAATAAGACAGTAAAATATGTATATTAAGACTGGAGTTGCCTATACTCCAAATACAATATTTATCTCGTATAAATGAAATTAACTTCTAGAGTTGATCCGGTTGTATTCACATCTAAGAAATAAAATTTTTGTAGAATTATAAATAGTAGCCTACAAATTACTTTTTCATAATATTTTTATTCTAAATAAACATATTTTCAAAATATACCGTAATAAAGGTATTTATATTAAATTTTCGTTTATTTATTTTCTATTGAAGTTAATTACAGTACAGGGGCAATCGCAATCCACTGTTTCGAAAGTTACCGGATACATCTGACTGCCCGCTGTCTTATACAGTATTCTTGTATCTTGTACGAGATTTCTCTGGTTACAATTGTATGTGACATTCTTAGCTTTTTCTCTTATATCAGGCTGTGTAAGAATTTAACTGACACTTGAGATTTTGTACCTAAAAGTAAAAAAGAAATATGTAGGTGTTATCGAACTTCAGGGCATAAAGTACTGATCAAAATGGGTAAAAAAAAGCTAAATCAATATTGGCCTGATCTTAACCTGTTTCCGAGAAAGAGGCCATTTTGTATTAGAATCGAAGAAAAACTGACAAAGATAGTACCAGTACAAAGACTATAAAAATACAATAAAATAGTATATGAAACAGTTTTCGTAATTTCTAATAGTTACAAAGTTATTTGAAAATATTGGCTTTTTTTGAAAAACAAAAGCACATAAGTCATAACTTCCGTAAAAACTCATTTTTCTCTGTTTTATATTTCGGAATATATTGAAGATCGGAACTATGTTGATTAAGCTTTTTTATACTAATTTTGGTCAGTATTATATGCCCTTAAAATATTTTACCCTTAGTTTTTAACACCTTCTTTTTCGCCGCACTTTTTCATCTTGAAAATGTCCCGCTTTGGGAAAATTAAAACCTGGCAACCCTTCTAAAAATCAATGCTCTCGTGGTAATCACTTGAAACTTCATTAGTGGAAAACACCTTCCCAGCATCCTCACAAATCCCATTTCTCCTCCTGCATGAATAGCTATGAATCGTTTTCCATTACTTGTTTTTGTAGGTTGTTGATAACAATTAATGCTTCCGTCTTGCCATGATCTTTTATCGCCACCTTTTGAAAAAATGCTGGTTTCATCCAAAAACACAAGAATTCGTGTATTTTCGAAACAACCTGTGACATCTCATAAAATTTCTGAAATTAATTTTTTTATATTTTTATATTTATTCTTGCCTAACCGGCTTAGAATCTACATATTATATATATTTTACAATAAATTGTGGTACTACATCATAAATTAACCCCCCGTTTCTCGATGACTTCCTTCATCCAATCTTGTCCCAACCCTATATCGTCTTAACAGAACCGTTTCTTTTCTTCCTTCTCTCGTAACATCCCTACACGAAATCCGTAAATGACTGATAGTTTTCTCTTCTCTCCCGCATAGCCTACAACTCCTCTCATCACTTGATAGCCAGTATTTATTGTTTCTCTCTTCATTACCACATCTAAACCTGGCAATTCCTTGGTGTTGACGTCGTTTATTGTATTAATTTATGTCTCTTGTTGTAATTTGAGATGTTTGTCTTACTTTGTTGTTCTTGCCGCTGTATGTCCCAATCTCTCTGGTGTAGTTCGTAATGTGTGATTTCTCCATTTATGCGTAGCCTCTCTATTTGTACAGTGGAATATCCATTTCTTTCGTTATAGGCTTTTCTTGCTTATCCCCATTTTGTTAGCTTGTTGTTTTCCTCTCCTTGTCGTATTACTCGCCAGCATTCTTGCAGAATTGAGTTTTGATTGCTTCTTACTCTTTCTTCATATTTTACTGCTCTCTTTCCTGTTTCTATTCTGATTTTTAATGCTTTCATCTCTTCCATTACTATATATTCTGGTGTGCTTCTATCCAGTCCCAAAATCTATTTTATGTACCGTATTTGTATTTCCTCTATTTGTTTATATTCTCCCCATCCATATTTTTGTAATCTTCCACGTCGTCTTCTCCCCACATTGCCGTTCTTATTACTATTGGTTCTTCTTTTTCTTTTCCTATGTGATTTTTAAGTTCCACATTTAGAAGATGGTAATCGGATTCGACAGCATTTAAGATTTTCATATTCTTTATCTTCCCCCAACTTTCCTGATTTACAATTACATAGCCAATTGCTGTCTTTTCTCCTCTTTTACCTATATATGAAAAGTCTCCTTCTTCGTTACCTTTTATGTTACCATTTAAAACTGTCCAGTCTCTGTCTTCACATTCTTGTATTAAGATTTTTCCGTCTTTATTTTCTGTTTTATCCTTCGTGCTTCTTGTTTCTTTTTTCCTTGTTTCCAGATTCCATAAACCACCCCTTTCCCCTATTCTGGCATTAAAATCTACGCCAATTGCCAGATTACTTTCTTCCGTATCTTTTACCCTGTCTCTAATTTCTGCAAGTATTTCATTCGTCTTATTGTTATTATACACTGTCAAAATTCTCCAATTTTCCTTATTAATTTTTATTTTTCTCTCCATGATATTTTCCTTGAAGATTTCCATTTGTATTTCTTCAATATGCTTTCTAATTCCAGTAATAATACCACCCATCGCTCTTCCTTTTTTATTTGCTTTTATTGCATGTTTGCTTATCTATTTAAAAGCATTTTATTCTTCCATTTTTCCCAATCTTTTCATCTAACCATGTTTCCGTTAATCCTATTATATCATATTTATTAACTAATTCCCAAAAATCCTTATCTTTTCCCTTTATACCCGCTACGTTCCAGAATCCTATTTTTACCGCTACGTTTTGAGTTGTTTTATCTTTGTTTATTCGTTTTTTGCCACAGTACTTTTAGTTAATTTCTCTTCTTTCTCATTCCATTCGTACCAGTCTCTATCTAATTTTATTTTTCTGTATCCTATTTTAACTATCTTTCTGGTCATTTTTTCTTCCCTTGCTCTTTCTAATATTATGCTTTGAATCTTTCTCTCAGTTCTGGTCATATCATTTTCTATATATATTTTTGTTCCTCTTAGCTTATTTTTATTTTTCACTATTGCGCTCTTGTCTTCCCATGTCTCCACTTCTGCTTTCCTTTCTTTAATTTTTCCTACTGTGTATACTTTGGCGATGTTGGTTTTTATTCCTATTTTATCTTTAACAAAATTTTCTACTGCTTGCGTCCACGCTTCTAACTCTTTATGTCCTTTTATTACGATATTATTTTTTCTTGAATACCTTTCTCTTCTTTCCTCCGTGTTATCTAGTCATTATTTTCTGTTTTAAAATTGAAATTTCGTTTTCGAGTTTTACTTCTTTTGCTTTTATCACTTTAATTCCTTCTCTGAATGTCTTGACTACTTCATCCAATTTTTTTATATCGGAACCCTAAATCTTTAACAAATTTTTTTTAATGTTGGATCACTAACGTTTAAAATTTCTTTTTCTTTAATACTTTTGATAAGATGGCAGTTGTAACAAATTCTTTTTTCTATAAATTATATATTTCAGTTCTAATTTGTTCTTTGGTTCCTGTGGAGAAATCATTCGATAATCTGCTGGATCGTTCCAAAGGTAATATGTCTGTTGTTAACAATTTTTTTTAATGTTAGATTGCTACCCAAGTAACACTGACCAACGGTCGACCAAAAAGTGACGTCGATTTTAGGTTGAATTTGCGTCATATACGGCCGTCTAATTAGACGTCTATGCGATGTCACTGTGACGTTGATTTTTGGTCAAAAATAGGTCTATTTAGACGTCAAATCAGAAATCTATACGACGTCACTGTGACGTTGATTTTTGGTCAAAATTGGTCTATTTAGACGGCACTGCGACGTTGATTTTTGATCTGAAATAAAACTATTTAGACGTCTATGCGACGACACTATGACGTCTGTTTTTGGTCTGAAATAGGACTTTTTAGACGTCAGATTTGTGGGCCATGTGACGACTTTATTTGGTCGTAATTAAGTCAATTTAAACCTTTTTCAGACGTCTAATTTTACGTCTTTATAAAGACATATATTTCGTTTATTTTTACTGTATTTATAATATTAAAAATATAAAACAATATAATGTTTACTATAATTATTTTTAAAATTCCAATAAATATAATATAAAACTTATTTTATACATATATGTATAATATATATTTTTATTTATGTATCGTCATCACCAAAAATTACGAATAGAAACAAATTTGGTACACCCAGAAATGAGTAATAAGCCGTGGTAATATTTATATTTTATTTATATAAAACATATTATATGTTTACATATTTAATTATAAATGTGAAACAGAAAAAAATTATGTTATATTTTTTCGTATAAATGGACATTTTAATTTTCAACATTTTAAACAAAACCTAGTAATGACAAGACAACCTTTTAACAAATGTTTATAATACAAAAGCAAATGTTTAAACAAAAGGAAATATAAATTTTATAACGTTGGTAGATCTTGGGGTCATCAGTAGTGATCTAGCATCCTTTGGAATGTTGTTGTGATATTTTCTAATAATAAATAATAATTTATTTACTGAAGATTGAGTAATATTTTCTTCAACTGCCCATTTTCCTATATTGTATCATTTATAATATATTATTATTCTCATTACTCTTTTTGTGCACAACCGATTTTAAAGGCAAAATTTCTATAAGGAAAAAAGAAATATACTCGTATTAATTAAGAATATAACTAACATTTAGTATAGTATTGTATTAAGGTCCCAGCTGTGCATGTTTCAATTCACTTGGAATGAAGGATTTTTGTCATTTTATCGGCATACAGTAAATATAATATAAATACTGAGAAAAACCAATGGGGTCCTATACCACTTTTTTTCTGTAAGAACGGGATAAATAAGAATTTTAGTGCAAATGCGACTTAAAAATTTTACGTAAAAGCCAGATATGAATTTTTAAAGTTTAAGAATTTGGTGCATGGCGTAACAGGTACTGATCATCGACAAACAATGGACAAACTGTTAGTTATAGAGGGAACATTTTTTTTCATGTTTGCATAGCTGAAATGTTTTTATATAAAAACTCATACGTTATATTCATGAAGAAATTAGTATTAAGTATAAATAACATAAATAATAAGCATTTTTTTTTCCTAATGAATTATAGAACATTGAAACAGTTTGACAATATTATTACACAAAGTATGACGACGGATGGCGCTAGTGTTTGCGCAGCCTAACCTTAGCCTAACAAAATGTATTGCAAATAGTTCAGAAACATTTTTGGAACTGTTGTTTTCATTTTCATTCCCATAAGACATTATTTCAAACAAAAATAGAATATAGGTATGTTAAAGGACTGTAAGGTTATTTTGCTATACACAGCAGGTCGTCGAAATATTCAATGCATAGATAGATTGGCTCAAATAGGGGGCGTTACCAAACAGTATTATACAGCAAAAATTCAGGGATATGTCGCTTTATTGTCCGACCAAGCAATATGTGCCCCTGGTTTCGACTTGGGAGGTGTGGTCTATCATTAAGTGTATATTCGGAGACAGAAGTTTTCTATACAAATTTTAGCGGTTCATGTATAAAATGCATTTATTTAGAACACAAATGAAATACATAAACATTTCTTTAAATGTCGTTTATTATATACATATTATACCTTCTCCATAAATATAATTCATTTATTAGTACGCCTACCGCCGCCGCCACTACATTTCTACTTTTATTCTGTATGTACTTACGCGTTCGCGGCAAAATTCTCAAATGTTATTGGTTGAATATTGACGTCAGCGCGTGCCTTCCGCGTCGAGGTCAGGGGCACATATTGCTTGGTCGGACAATATCATAATTGTGATATTTATAGTTTTATTGCTGGACACGACAGAGACAGAGTCTTGGCTATAAGGTTGTGCGTAAAACGTCATTTAGACTTATGATCGTAGAAAAAAGAAAAAAATAAAATAAATGTGTATGGATATGAATAAACATATTTTTTTCGATTTACATATGTATATGTTTTTGTCCATGGGAAAGTTTTCAACGCCTGAATATTCAAAACTAAAATATTCAAAGCTAGAATACGCATGAACAGAATACAAAATAATTTAAATCCCGAATATTCAACAACAGAATCACGCACTGCCAGAAAGCGCTTCGCCCGAATCATTTAAAAGCCAAACAGGTAGGCGTGAACTCTTGGCCAAGCGGCGTGCGGAAGTCTTTTTAAGTTATCAGTGGTTGGTTCAGGTTAGCTGTCGATACGCTTTTGCGATATACGCGATTCAGTTTTTGAATATTCGAGATTTAAATAATTCTGTGTAAGCATATTCTGCTTTTGAATGTTCTGGGTTTAAATATTCTGGTTTTGAATATTCGAGCGTTTTCATACTTTGATAATTGGGATTTCTATATATGTGTAAACTCAGTTTAATTTATAGTTACACTACGAAGTTCTATTTCGTTTTTATATAGGAAAATATATTTATATGTAAATTATTTTCTGGATGGAAATATTTTTCAAAAATTCATTCATTACAATGCCATCTAGAGAAGAAAATTCATACTGTTTGGACACCATCTGTTTTCTCTTTGACGAACAACTTGATGTCTGATAAGTTGTGTCAAAGTGTATTGTGATTGAAAATATAACCGAATTTTATTTCTACATTTAACGTTGTTATGACTTATTATTACTGTGAATTAGAGTTTTGTAATGTTTTAAAAATGAATAGTTCTTAAGCTGTGATACCATTTTTCAGAGAAATATGGATGTTGATAATGAGAATGTAAACGGTATTATATTTCATTTGTTTTTTTAATGATTTTAGATACTTCAGATAACTATATTTATTTAATTACTAGATGATGGTACAGCAGACGAAACGCAATTACAGAGCATGTCAATTAAAATTCCAGCAGAAGAAATCCCAATTTTGGAGGCCGATACAATTTATTTACTTATGAAAGAAAATGTTCCGATTTCTCGTGTTTCTAGGGTGGAATGGTTACTGCGTAAATTAAATACTTTTATTACCTTTCCTTCAGATGTTGATAACAGAACTGTAAGTGTATATAAATATTTGTCAAGTTAATTAACCTCTATTTTAACAAATTTAATTTTCAAGCTGAAAGATGACGAATTTATCATATTATCAATTATTCCATCTGAATTATATCATGATAGATCAGAAAATAAGAATTGCTTTAAATACTTGATAACAGGAGACACAAAAATAAAATTTTTAGCTAACACCTATCGCATTGTATACTGTTTGGATATGAGCCCTTCACAATCTGCTGTAGATATTCAGTGTGGTGAAATTTTATTTGATGAGATATTAAAGTGTTTTAAAAGCAGCATTGAAGGGATAAGTCGATTCGTAAGTTATGGAATGGAACATATTTTATCAGCTAAAATAATTTTTAATATTTTCTAGTTTACTGTACCCGGTAGTAGCATAATTTTGCAACCGAAAATTTATTTAACTGTGATTGCACATACTCCGTTTTTCATGACACCTGCTCAACAGGTATTACTAAAAGGAATAATGATTTCACCTTCTAATCTTGAAGAAATATTTTCTTTGGTGGAGAAACGATTAAAAATTTTAGAAGAAAGAATTTGTGACGTTTCTGGAGTTGCACAAGATCAAATTGAGGAACAAGCAGTAAGCTATTTATTTCATTATGAGTTTACTCACTGCTTCAATAACATTTGTATTTAGTTACAAAAATATTTTAATTGTATTTACTTTCAGATAGATAGCGAGAAATTAGTAGATGATTTATTTGAGGAAGATCAAATAGATACTGAAACAATTTTGAATATTCCTATGGTGTCACCAGATGCCAATTTTGTAAATATGCTGAGATATTCCATGTTGGCCTTATCTCTTTTACCAGATAATAGTTTAAGTAGTAAGTATTATTTTATTTATTGTTCAAAAATTATAGACTATTGACAAATGACACGGCCGTTGGTGGCAGCACCGTTGTCAACTACACGTGCGTTTGATTTAGTACTTTTAACTGTCATTGGTATTACTTCTTTAGGCATGTTGTGAAATTTTGCAAATATAACCAATGCGTTAATCTTTTATGTAAGGTATTTTAATACATTCTGCATTGACAAAAAAATAAATCATTATATTTAAGCGAAATGAGGATAATACCTGTCATGTTTAGAATTATACATGCAAATCCGACCTTAAGATGTTTTGTAGAAAGTACGTTAATAAATTGAACATTACTTAGTATGTGTCTATGTATATTTTTTAATTAGGAGAGAACGTAAAAAATGCACAACAGATAACTGTGTGATTTGTAGGAGAAGCAAGATCTTCTCATTCATATTTTTGCGCTGTTTACAAACAAGTGCACTAAAATCCGCTTCTGATGAAATTGAGATTGTCATCCACGAAGATTAATGCATTAAAAACTTTATATATTTTATTGATATTTTAATTCGAAATACAAACCCGTTATTGTGCCCGTCTGGTACTCATTTTACTAGTGACAACAATATTGTCACCAATGTTAGGATAATTTTGAAAGTTGATAGTCCTCTTCATGACATACGACCGTACAACAAACAATAAGTTTTGCTTTTACCAATATTTACATTCATTTTTATTTTACAAGTTCCGTCAAATCAGCCAGAGCTTGCAGAGTACTAAACCAAATAAAATTATACCTCCAGATGTCATGGCGCT
The DNA here is from genome assembly GCA_943142095.1 of Ophonus ardosiacus. Taxonomy (NCBI): domain Eukaryota; kingdom Metazoa; phylum Arthropoda; class Insecta; order Coleoptera; family Carabidae; genus Ophonus; species Ophonus ardosiacus. The sequence goes on along the minus strand of OW964833.1, from coordinate 23,387,193 downwards.
TGATGTCAGTTGTCAATATACTAAAATGATTCTCTGTAGTACATACAAACAATGGGGTATTTTAAATGTAGTAAAATTTAAGATAAAATTATTTTTCGATATACAGGGTGTATCAAGATAATGGAACAGTGCATTTTATTCGTGTATATGACAAGTTACAGAAAAAAGTGATTAAGATATTTTGTAAGGCATAAAGGGAGACACAATTTGGAATAACCACTATTATTTTAAAACCAGTGGTAGTCAACTTATGGATCAATGTTATATTTTTGTAAATGGCATTATATATTTTTTATTAACTCGTTAAAGAGATGATTTTCTTCTGAATTCAACGATATAATATCATACTCTTACATTGCTAAAAATTTGATAAAAATTAATTCAAAATTCAGTTAGCCAATTCAACTTTGTACTATAATTAAAAAATTATTCGACGGGAATTAACATTAATTTATTTGGTTAATTGAATAAAACCATGTTTAAATTTTAAGTGTCAGTGGTGCAAGTGAGCATAACATGGGTAAATAGTTTTTTGTATATAAAAAGTGCCCGGCTAACAACTAATGGTGGGTTTATGCTCGCAAAATTTAAGAATAAAAATAAGAATAAGAATAGTGATAAAGTTTAAACAGTTATAACATACGACTCGGTTTATGCTGCAGAAATAAGAATAAGGAATAAGAAATAAGAATAAGGAATAAGCCAAAGTTCGTTTACTTTTAACTTTACGCCTTATTCTTATTCCTGTAAGCGAAGAGCGCATGCGTGTCAACTGTCAAATACTTCAAACAAAAAAATTGGTCATTCACATTGACGTATTATAACTAACGTTAGTTATAATACGTCAATGATCATTCATTATTCATTCATAATAATTGGTGTTGGCGAAACATAATTATGTCAAATTTAGTGATGGATTCTCTTCTTTCCCAATTAATTGAATTAGTGCAGACAAAATAATATTTTGATTGTACTTCATTTTAACAAATTAAAAAATAATAAAATTATAAATCTTATAAATGTCAAATCAACGCTGCTACCACTATGAGAATAATAAATGTAACTACTTTTCACTAACCTAAAAACTTTAATATCACTACTCTTATTCTTACGCTTATTCTTATAACTGGCAGCATAAACATCACTTATCGTTATGTTTAAGATTATTCTTAACACTATTCTTATTTTTATTCCTATTCTTAAATTTTTCAGCATAAACCCACCTTAAGACACCATATTGCATAGGACAATATTACGCACATTTCTACCTCTTATTTATTACAGATTACCTCATTATAATAGCGTAATTTAACAAAATTGGCAAAAATAATTCCAAATTTTTTGCATGTTTTATTACCTACTACAAACGTAAGTAGATACATATTGTCATGGTACAGTGGTAGGGTTTCGAATTACGGATTCGAAGATTCGAAGTTCAAACCAAATAATTAATTGTAATAACACAAATTAATAAAAGTTAGTTTATTAATAATTTGTGTTATTACAATTAATTGTCTAATAAATGATTTCTAAGCAATAATAAATTTATATATATATATATATATATATATATATATATATCTGTAACCCTCGTTGTACCTTTCGGTGTAAGGGTGCTGGGCGCACCGAGCTGCAGTGTGATAAATTTTTGTTACTGAGCGTTCACCCATCCAACATATCGCTGCTGTGTAGCCTGCTCGGACTTGCCGATCACAAAGCTGACACTCTAACCACACTGTCATACTGCCGGCTAATAAATTTATATTAATATAAAAAAAGAATAGAAAAAATAAAAAAAAAAAATATAAACTGTGGAGGTTTGAACCTATAGCTGTTTTATATTTCACAATAAATTGTACAATTTTGTGACCTTCAATTTATTGACGAATTATCGGCAAGTATAATACAGCAAAATTGTATAATTTATTTTGAAAATAAATCGCACAATAAATTGTGGAAATTAGAACGTGTTCTGTTTTCTCCGATTTTCTTAAAACTTTTTGGTTACTTTTCCAGTGCTAACTGTATAATAAATGACATTTTGAACTATTTCTGTTTGACGTTTATGTGCTTTGTGTGTATCACGGAAGTTTTTTATTCTCGTGAAATGTCACAATTTCGTGGAAGAAAAATAATAGAAACGAAACAAAAAGTTGACCTTAAAAAATACATTAAAATGGGACACTCGGTATATATATACAGGGTGATCCATCGGTCTGTCCTGTCATAACTCCTTTATTTTAAGTCAGATAGAAAAACTCTTCAAATAAAATTTATATGATATATTATTGTCCATCTACATACCATATGCATTTGTATACAGAGTGCTCCGTTTAAGCGCAATTCTGCTATGAAAAAGAGGGATTACTATTTAAAATTTTAAAATTACCCCTCCCCAGCCTCCCTTGGGTTTAGGAGGTTGAATTTCCTTACATGATCGGATGTCCCCCTCCATATCGGTAAACTTTTATTTAAAACATTTTTTAATACGGTGCATGATCCTGAAGATATTCCAGGTTTTACATTAAAATGGGACACCCAGTATATATATACCGCGTGTCCCAAGCAAACCTTGACATAGGCGTTTAACATGGGAAAACAGTTTTTTGTAAATAAAAAGTGTCCGGCAGAAAATTAAACCATTATATTGAACATGATAATAGTAGATTACCTCTTGTACGTTATTTAGTATTCATTACTTTATAATCATTGCATAAATTAAAGAAAATTATAAATATTTGTAAAGAAATAATTGTTTCAATATTTTATAGTGTGATATCAAATCGATTTCAAATTCTTATCATGGCCGAGTGGATGGCGTGCTTGCCTACAAAACGAAGAAACGCTCATAGGTTGGGGTTCAAATCCCCGTCAAGCCAAGCTTTTTATAATTTTTTTTATTAATGGAATAATTACTAATTATATTAAAAATATTATAAGATTATAATATGAAAGAATTTAAATTACAAATAAGTTTTTATCATGCCATAGATAATACTAGTTTCAATGGAAGTAGTGAGCATAACTCAAAAGCAAGAATTTAAGCTATAAGCGAATTTTTTTTATAAATATAGCATAGTAAAAACACAATACATACACATATTCGTTGTATCCTAATCATGTTTTTTTAAGATCAAAAGAAAATATAGTGCATTTTTTATTACATCAGTGTTTTGATTATTGTAATCAATTTTGTCATTGTTATATTCAACCATAAAAATGAAATAATTTTCTTCGGATTGATTATGTGGATGTCATTAAAATTAAAATATTCTATTAATCTGCGAAAAGTTTTGTGCTATTTAGTTCTAGTATTTTCTTCAAATTTTTTCGGTTCACCCCAGTACATTTTCGCGCATTTTTCTTGAGGTTATCGAATTTTCTCTTTATTACAAAGTTCTAGCTGGATTTGAATAACTTTTATTTAAAATATTTTTTAATACGGTGCATGATCCTGAAGATATTCCAGGTTTTACATTAAAATGGGACACCTGTATATATATACACACATAAACACCCACCCACAATGCTTTGATTGTTTCAGGAAAATTATGTATTGAAAACAATTTTGTTGATTGTAGCGCCATCTACTAAAGTAACAAAATTTTTTTTTTAGGTAAAATTTACTTATTTTTTCACACTCTGTCCGATTCTGCTATAAAAAATAGAGGTTACTATTTAAAATTTTGAAATTACCCCTCCCCAGCCTCCCTTGGGATTAGGAGGTTGAATTTCTTTACAGGATCGGATGTCCCCCTCCATGTCGTTAAACTTTTATTTAAAACATTTTTTAATACGGTGCATCAGTGGCGTGCCGCCCATGGATGCGTTGGATGCGGCGCATCCCTTGGAAATTTTTAATTCATATAATTTTTCATTGATTAATACTTATTATTTATATTATATAAATTTTCTTAAATACTGTATGCAATGTTACATAATTATGATTATATATATATTATCAGCTCTACAAGCCTTGTAGGCTCATGGCTTGTTGAATGACTCTTCTCCATTCCACTCGGTTTGCGGCTTTTTCTTCCCATCTTCTAATTCCTAGTAGTTGGATATCCTTTTGAACCGCATTGAACCATCTTTCTTTCGGACGCCCTACTCTTTTTTAGTCTCTATACCTCCTTTAAATATCATTTTTACTACTTTATTGTGCGGCATTCGCACTACATGTCCTAGCCACCTTAGTCTTTGTGACTTTATCCCCCCGTAATATTAGTTTCTCCAAATAACTCCCTTAGTTCCCTGTTGTCCCTACGCAATACTAAATAATTATGATTATAAATAGTTCAAAAATTTGCACCCCTGCGGTAGCAACTTTCTGCTGCCGTATGCGCCCGAACTCAACCGAGAAGAGCTGTGCATAGCATGCTTCGTAGAAGCTGCTTGAATATCGCTTCCATTGCCTGCCTATCTTCTGTACTGCAATTGGCGCATGCGCGTTCTGTGCTAGTCGGTCGCACTCTACTACTTGTGGAAGCGCTTTCAAAATCGTTTCCATGTTGTACAGCTTGTCTAAGACATTGCGTTTTTAGCATTAAATAGAGCTGCAAAGTACTCTTTATGCATTGTATAATTAATAATGGCCACAGAAAATAATTGCAAGAATAATTTCTGCATCTATTGTTGAGACTCTATTAAAGATCCGTTTTGGTTCGCGATCTTATTCTGAAAACGACACCACAAAAAACAGTGTATTCTGATCTGATATATCATGGATTTGTGGATGTGCACATTTTTAAAAATTCTTTTGTTGGCCATGTTTATTGTTTTCAAAGGATATAAATGTATGGAATAAAAATGGCTTTAGTGATTTAAACAATTTGAGCAGGGCAAGAAAGAGGCATGAATGTTTTCAGCATCACATTGGTTCCTGTGTCAAACTAAACTGAGACAATTCGGAAATCAAAGTAGAATTGAATTTAATTTAAGTAATCAGTCACTCAATTAAAATTACATTTAGAGCAATCGAAAGTACTCACAGGATTATCAAACATAATTCAAAATGATCTTATTCAGTCTATTTCAAATGTAATTTTTATTAATATATAGACCGCTTCCCTTCCCCAAAACTCACTGCACGCCACTGCGGTGCATGATCCTGAAGATATTCCAGGCGATACATGAAAATGGGACACCATGTATATATATATATATATATATATATATATATATATATATATATATATATTGTCAGAATCTGATGTATATATATATATATATATACAGGTGTCCCATATAACATTACGTTCTTGAATATCTCGAAAACAATGCATCGTAACAAAAAGTGTGCCGAATGAAAACCTTCATACTTTTTGGGGGACATCAGATTCTGACAATATGGCCCCCCTGGGGGGGGGGGGGGCAGGAAAGGGGGTCAACTTAAAAATCTTAAACGGGACCCCCTATTTTTTATTGCAGATTCGGAAAGAGCGTAAAAAAATATTTTGGTTTTATTCGGAAACTTTTTTTGTACTCCCAACAGGTGGCGCTGCAATCGTAGAAATGTAGAATTAATTTCTGATGAAATCGAGTTGTCCATAGTCAGTTTTTAAAAAGTTTCTTTCTTTTAATTCCCTGTTGAGGAGTAATATTTCTACAATTTTGTGTCTTTATTGAAACAAAAAACGTCATTTTTTATCAAATTATTAATCAAATATTAATCTGTTAATTTTTTTCTAGCAAATTTACATTGCCACCTGTTCGGAGTACAAAAAAAGTTTCCGAATAAAACCAACATATTTTTTACGCTTTTACAATGTAATTTTTATTAATATATAGACCGCTTCCCTTCCCCAAAACTCACTGCACGCCACTGCGGTGCATGATCCTGAAGATATTCCAGGCGATACATGAAAATGGGACACCTATATATATATATATATATATATATATATATATATATATATATATATATATATATATATATATATATATATATATATATATACAGGTGTCTAAAAAAAATGTACTCACACTTCGAATGACGAAAAAAACTTTGTTTTTGAACATAGAGTGAAATGGAATGGCTTCGAATACAGAAGACAAATATAATTAAGGAATCATGTTCGTAAATGTTCAAATTGATGACCAACATTGTCCAGACAACGCTGATAACGCACACCAAGGGATTCTAACTACGGATCCAAAGATTCTAAAGCCCGTATTACACTTCACAATAAATCGTACAATAAACTGCAAAATTTGTTTTGAAAATATCAGCATTTTACACTTCACGATTTTCAATCAATTTATTGTTGTTGGGAGAAGGGCTACCAATCGCATTTGATGAACATATATTTTTTAAAGCCCGTATTACACACAATAAATATATATATACAGGGTGTCTCAGGACGAGCTTACGCTATCTATATTTTAAATACTATTTAATATAATTTAACGAAATTTGGTATCAAGGGGTTATCCAACATGCCCGTTTCAACTAAAATATTTTCAAAGCAGTAGCACTTCCGGTTTGACCGGAAATTGACCTCAACTTTCTTATTTTAAATGGAATACGCTATATTTTATTTTACCATTGAATGCAGCGGAAAATTTTACATATGAAGCAATAAAAACATTTTACTCATGATCAACTACTTCCGGCGTTATTCAACTTTTTTTGATTTTTTGTCTGAAATCCGGCACATTTTCAAAACTCTGTATATCGGGAACGAGATCGAATTTTTATAATCTGAAAAAAGCCTTTTATAAAGGAGACTTTAAGCTACATTATCCATAGAAGAATCCTCGATTATTTATAAAAATGTGACGGGTACGTTACACCAAAATTACAGTTGACAAACTTCAAAAAAGACATTTATTTAAAATGGAACCCGCCCTTTTTTATTACATAAATGTGTACTTCGACAAAAAATGAGGGTACTTTATGTAACATGTCCTATGTTGAAAGTTGATAGAATTTCAGTAAATTAGAAAAACATGTAATCTGGGTATAATTATTTTATTAATACGGATAAGTAAGCCATGGAAAAAACAAATAAATTCTAAATACAAAACTATGATTAATTTAATACATATTCAAACTGTCCTCTCTTCATATGTAAGCACATTGTTATTCTACTCAATACTTCTTTTGTAGCATTTTTTATCATCCGAAGAGAGATGTTGTTAAATGCTGTTCGTACCCTATGTTGGCAATCTTCTTTAGTAGTTAAAGGTTTTTAATAGACGACGTTTTTAATGTAACCCCAAACAAAAAAATCAAGTGGAGTTAAATCGGGTGAACGAACATATGTGGTCCATTATTTGCCAGCCACCTATCTTCAAAAATTGTTTCCAAAAAATTATTTATTCTATGGCTATTGTAGGGCGGAGCGCCATCATGCTGGTACCATATTAAATTCCTTTGATCCAACGGTAAATTATCTAAGAAATCAAGTAGATGGGTTTGTAAAAACAAACATTGTTTTTCCATGGCTTACTTATCCGTATTAATAAAATAATTATACCCAGATTACATGTTTTTCTAATTTCAACTTTCAACATAGGACATGTTACATAAAGTACCCTTATTTTTTGTCGTAGTACACATTTATGTAATAAAAAATGGGGGGTTCCATTTAAAAAAATTGTCTTTTTTGAAGTTTGTCAACTGTAATTTTGGTGTAAAGTACCCGTCACATTTTTATAAATAATCGAGGATTCTTTCATGGATAATGTAGCTTAAAGTCTCCTTTATAAAAGGCTTTTTTCAGATTATAAAAATTCGATCTCGTTCCCGATATACAGAGTTTTGAAAATGTGCCGGATTTCAGACAAAAAATCAAAAAAAGTTGAATAACGCCGGAAATAGTTGATCATGAGTAAAATGTTTTAATTGCTTCATATGTCAAATTTTCCGCTGCATTCAATGGTAAAATAAAAAATAGCGTATTCCATTTAAAATAAGAAAGTTGGGGTCAATTTCCGGTAAAACCGGAAGTGCTACTGCTTTGAAAATATTTTAGTTAAAACGGGCATGTTGGATAACCCCTAGATACCAAATTTCGTTAAATTATATTAAATAGTATTTAAAATATAGATAGCGTAAGCTCGTCCTGAGACACCCTGTATATATGTATGTATACATGGTACGTGGTCACTTCATATACGGGAATTTACTCATCGCTGTGACTTCATATATAACGTTGTGACTTCCGAAAATGGAAGTGACAACGTTTCCCTATGTAATTTTATTTTTTCTATCACTACAAGGCAAAACAAGTCTAAATACGAAAATTTTGTTGGAAGTCAAATAGTACCCCCCGTACCCTCAAAATTGTCACTTTAGTTCAAGCGTTTACCGCTGGCGCTGTACTCGCTATTAGCGGTAGGTATGCACAATGCGAAGTTACTTCCGAAGTGTATATAGCATTTGAAGGTATTTAGTCACTTCCAAAACTTGGCAACAATGTATTGCAGTATGTTATTGTAGATCATGGAAACTATTAATATAATAAATTTTTATTAACAATGTACAATTAAAAAAGTATCACAAATTAATAAGTGAAAAATTCACAATAAAATGTAAAAATAATTACCGCTGTTACCTATAGCACATACGGAGTATTTCTGTGAATTTATGATTATTTTTAGCACCTATTTAAAAATTTTAGCCGATAAGTATTAATAACAAATAACAATTAAATATCTTCTTATATATTAAAATTTATTTGTGATAATTTTTAACGAGTTTCAAAATTTCAATCCTGGTAATTCTGTTAAGATGATTTATTAATTATTAGCAAGTTTTTAACATTCAGCAACTAATAAGTAATAAAATGTCAGGAGAGAATTTATTTTTTTGTCATATGTCAGTATTCGCTATTGGTGAATTTTTTTGACAAAGTTGCTTAATTTTACAACTAATGCCCGGTTTCAAAAGGGTATGTTAAAAAATTACCATCTTGTTATAATTTTCAATAAATAGAACGTGACATTTTACTGTTTTGTAAAGTACTACTTAATTTGGTTGGATAAAAACGTATTAATTTTTGAACAAATGGTTATGAAACCGGACATAAATTGCAAAAGTGCGGACATTAACTTATTTACAGTCTTGGAGGTTATTACAGTTTTAAATAAATCCCAATAACATCATGTTACTTACAAATTATTTTTCTGTAAATGAAATTTGTAATTTTCATTTGATAAGTAAAACCAATAATGTGAAATATGTATATAGTTAAATATTAATTCTTAGCGAGGTTGTTCTCTAATTGAGTGCTTCATTTTCCTACCTTCTCCATAATATAAAAAAGTAAATTTTTATTTACCTCTCGCTAAGAGAGGTATTGGAATCATGTTAAAAATCGCATATCCAGATTTTAGTGGAAAATCACGTTTTAAGGTCCCTATAATCCGATTATAACATTTTTACGATGATGTCCGCGTGTGTGTGTGTGTGTGTGTGTGTGTGTGTGTGTGTGTGTGTGTGTGTGTGTGTGTGTGTGTGTGTGTGTGTCTGTGTGTGTATGTGTGTATGTGTGTGTGTGCGCGTGTGTGCGTGTGTGTGTGTGCGTGTGGATGTATGTGTGGATGTTGGATCCACGGTTTCTCAAATACTATAAGACTTAAAGTATATTTAACTACAGTTTCCTCAATCTGACATTCCTGGGAAAAGCTGATTAGATTTTGGTAAAATTGGAAAACTGGAAGTAGTAGTTTCTTTAAAAAAATCTTGTAAATATTATTTTTTGAAAATATGTATATTACAAATATTGAAGAACATATAATTCTATATCTGATACATTTAAAATCTTTATTATATCTTGTATAGATTTAGAGATAAAGGCACTGTAATATATAGAATAATTTAATGTAGTACATCGCAGAGGCTAAGGCACTAAGGAAACCAGTTGACAAATTCAAATGTTCATAACATAGTAATGTTTATAACATAATTTGAAAATGACAGATATCAGTGTCAAAAATCAACAGTATTCTGCAAGCTTTTTCTGGGAAGTACATTTAATCTTTCTTATTGTTTTATTAATTAAATTAGAAGAATCTCTGATATCTAGGAACTTCATCAGACAATGAAAAATAGATATAATTAGAATTGTATGTATGCAGAAGACATGTTAAATACAATAAAAACAATATTTGGCTAAAGTTCTGTAATGTTTTTGCTATAAAACGACGGTTCGATAGCGAAGTGCAATACATTACTTATACATAATGTACATTTTAAAACGGGTAATAGGGCTATAACATAGAATAACAGTTTTTAAGACGGCAAAAATTTCGATATTAATTTATTGAAAAAATAATTAGTGCCTATTATAAAGAAAAAATTAGAAACTTTTTGATACCAAACACATTACATTTCTGTTTCATATAAAGCCAGAAAATAAATTTAAAAAATTGTACAATTAAGAAAAAAATAGCATTAGCCATGAAACTGACAGTAACAAAACATTGTCATTTTTTACTAACATGATAGGGGACAATTAAAGATTAAAGTTATTAATTTATGAACTAATACAAAACAACACAACAAATTACAGATGATCTACAAGTAATAAGTTATAAGAAACGAGAAAAACTGCAAACTACAAGGGAACAATTAAAACCATTTAATAATTTGTAATTTTTCTTCATGAGACAAATTATCCATGATTTCTTCTTAATAAAACAAAAATAATAATAATTTAACAAATAATGTGTATGGTACGTTTATTAATGAGCGTAAGTCAACAATTGTTTTGTTTTGTTTCTGTCAGTTTCACAGCTATTGATATTTTTTCTTAATTGTGCAAATTTTAAAATTTATATGAAACAGATACTTATGTAGTGTTTGGTATCAAAAAATTCGTAATTTTTTTCTTTATAATATGCATTAATTCTTTTTTCAATAAATTAATAATGAAACTTTTGGCATCTAAAAACCTGTTTTTCTATGTTATAGCCCAATGACCTGTTTTAAAATTTACACCCTGTATAACATAAAGTGGAAATGGAGAGAGATATTGTGCTGACCACAACAGATTTTTTTATATATAAATGAATAGTAATTTCACAAATCTTTACAAATTTACTAAATTTTAATCATCAAGCTTTAGAGTACCATCATTTCAATTACTACTCGTAGCTATAAATGAATTTCAGTTTTTACCTCTCGCTAAGAGATATTGGATCCATGCTAACATTCGCATATCTAGATTTTATTGAATAAGAACGATTTAATGTCCCTAGAATCCGATTATAACATTTTTAAAATGATGTGTGTGCGTGTGTGTGGATGTGTGTGTGGATGTGTGTGTGTGTGTGTGTGTGTGTGTGTAAGGATGTGTGTGTGTGTGTCTATGTATATCTTGTTTAGATTTAGAGATAAAGACACTATAATTTATAGAGTAATCTAATCGCAGAGGCTAAGACACTAAGGAAATCAGTTGACAAATTCCAATGTTTATAACATAGTTTGCAAATGACACATGTCAGTGTCAAAAATCAACAGTTTTAGTGACATTCTGATAGCTTTTTCTGGGAAGTATATTTAATCTTTCTTATTGTTTTATTAATTTAATATTTGAAATTATAGGCAAAATTGTGGTAAAATGCATATATCCATCAGAAATACCGCCAATCTGGTTAATGAATTGGAAGAATCTCTGACATTTAGAAAATTCCTCATACAATGAAAAATAGATATAATTAGAATTATATGTATGCAGAAGACATATTAAATACAATAAAAAAACAATATTTGGGTAAAGTTCTGTAATATTTTGTTATAAAACGACGGTTCGAAAGCTTAGTGCAATACAATACTTATATAGCCTAATATGGAATTGGCGAGAGGTCTTGTACTGGCCACAACAGATTTTTTTATTATTATTTTTTACAGTAGACTTTATCACACTTAATTATTATATGTGAACCCGATAATTGTATAACATGTATATTGCTGGAAATAAGATAAATTTGAAATATTTTTCTTTACATGAAACGGCAGAAATTCTGCATTATCATTGGACTAGTTTTTTTTTTTTTTTTTTTTTTTTTTTTTGTTTTTTTTTTTTTGTAAAGTAATTTTAATTAAAGTTGGAATAACTGTGTCATTGTTGTTAATATATAATTTTACGGTTAACTTCTTTCCTGGCCATAAAGTAAAGTTTTATGTAATAAATGTAATAGCCGAAAATACGGTATATCCCCATTTAATAAGCCCTTATGTCGTACATTATCCCAGATTACTTAGAGTTGAAGTTGAGTGGTTTGGAGCGGATCTGCTGACTTGGAAACAATCTAGTATTTTTTAAATATTTTTTAAATAATATAATAGACCAAATAGGGCACTTAAATAGCACACAAATCATAATTTTTTGTAGAAAATTCAGAATAGGGCATGCATGGTTTGGAGCGGTTCCGCAAACTTAAAGCCAAGACAACAAAATTATGATTTTTTAAACAAAGATAATAGTCCAAAATTCGGCATTGTGGCACTTCATTCACACAGAGTGAGACCCTTATTCATCATATACTTTATTTGGTGTTTTGCTGATATGTGCTTGCTAGTTTAGCCGACATGAAATTTGGCAACGCTGCGGAAGTCAGCCCTACGCTTCAATATCTTGTATACAATTACAGTGATGGAAGTAACTTCGTATTTTTAGTATGTGCAATTGTATATAAATTTTTAATATAATATTTTCTTACCCCTCTTTTGAAAACCGTAATTTAGAAGTTCCCCTAAGCCTATATATATAATTTTTAATAATATATATTCATTAATTAATATGGAAGTCAGGACGCCCTATCAACGTCACGGAAGTGACTCCTTAACAGGTATCAATATATATATATATATATATATATATATATATATATATATATATATATATATATATATATATATGTTGTGGGAACGTGGATGGGGCGATAGAGATTAAACTCCACACTTGGAAATATCAGATTAAGTATAATTGAGCACAAAACAACATACAATGTGTACAATGGAATGTGAACTTTTGTTAACTGCCTTGAACATAGTCAACAGTGTTTTTGGCGCGCAATCACAGTTGATTGCGCGGCGCGTAACATAAAGAAGAATAAGAAAAAACGCCCGCGTCTTCAGATATCGTATTGTAATGGCGGTAATTTCAAATTACAACACTTCCCTTTGATGCGATCTCTATCTTCTACGCCCCGGTCCTTGACAATCCAAGCAGCTGGATGCGCCACTCGTGCTTCGGCTTTGTCAATGGTTTAGTCAGTATGTCCGCCGGCATGTCAGTCGACGGTACATGTTTCAATTTCAGCTTCCTGGACTCCACAACTTCGCGAACGAAATGATGGCGAACATCGATGTGTTTTGTCCGCGCATGGAATGCAGGATTTGTAGCCAGCTTCTGCGCACTGAAGTTGTCGTTGACCAGGACCAACTCGTTTGCCTCTGATACACTTAGCTCTGTCAGGAAACCTTGAAGGTGTAGAACCTCCTTCGTAGCATCGCTGAGAGCCAAATATTCGGCCTCCGTTGTAGAAACTGCCACCGTCCGTTGCTTCCTCGTGTCCCATGTGACGGGGCCTCCGTTCATAAAAACGTAACCCGTAAAGGAGCGCCGATCATCTATTGATCCGCCATAGTCAGCGTCTACGTAGCCTCTCACGCAGCCGTCATCCAACTCGTACGAAATCCCCAGGTCCAACGTCCCCTTCAGATAACGAAGGACTCTCTTCGCAGCTGACCAGTGAAACACTCCGAAGTTGTCATTGTATTGGCTAAGTGAACTTAGGATGTGGGCTATATCCGGGCGCGTCGCCACCGCCAGGTATAACAAGCACCCAATGAGCTCGCGGTAAGGTGGCCGTGTGCCGTCGGCATCCTTCCAGCTGTCTTCCTTGGTGAGTCTCGAGCCGACAACAGCTGAAGTTGACACTGGGTTGCAATTTGACATGTTGAAACGACGGAGGATGTCTTCGATGTAAGTTTTCTGACTCATCGTTATCGCGTGTTCGTTCATCCGGAAGTCGATCCCCAAGCATTGCCTCAGTTCCCCCAGGTCTTTTATTTCGAACAAGTTTGCCAGTTGAGTCCCGAATGTACTGATCATGTCAGGATCCTTGGACATAACTAATATTTCGTCGACGTAGACGATTATGATAAGTTGCTTGTCCCCTTCACACATGTGGTATACGCACGGATCTCCACTCGTCGGTGTTGCCCCGAGTTTCTTCAACTCCCGATCAAGGTGCCTGTGCCAAGCTCGGCCAGCTTGTGTTAATCCGTACTGAGCCTGGTTCATGTGGCAAACCTTGTCTCCCGCTGAGAGTTCCTCCAGCATGCTCTTCGCTTTTTGAACAGACTCTTTGTCGTGACCCCTGCTTCGGACAATAAAATCCAAAACAGTCTCCATTTCGTCGAGTATCTCCATGTACACGTCCTCCTCTAACCTACCGTTGAGATATGCCCTCGCGACGTCGTACTGTCGGATGTGCATCCGGTCTCGCGCTGCTAGTGCTATTGCCAACTTGATTGAGTCCAGGCGCGCGACAGGAGCAAAAGTCTCGTGGAAATCTCTTCCGTAGCGCTGAGAGTACCCTTTGGCTACAACTCTCGCTTTTCGCCTTTCCAGAGTGCCGCCTTCTCCATACTTGTTCCGCAACACGAAACGACTTCCAATCGCTTTCGCAGAACTCGGTCTAGGAACTAACGTCCACGTGTCGTTTTGAGTACAGATTTGACTTCGTCCGCTATGGCATTCATCCATTCGAGTGAATCTCTTCCGGATAAACTTCTTCTATGGTGACCTCGGCCAAAAAACCCCTGCTGGCTTCCTCTTCCTTGGCTTGCTCTCCTCCAAAGTGTCCGCCGCGAACTATACGAGTTCTGCCTGGACTATTGCCCACCGCTGGAAATCCTAAGAAATCCTCCTGGTCTGAGTCTTCCTTCATCACTCTATCGTTGACCGCTGGAAATCCCAAGAAATCCTCCTCGTCTGAGTCATCCTCGGCTGTTCCTCTGTCCCGAGTTGAACCCGGACCGTCGTTATTAGTCTCGCCGTGATCTAGAAGGTCAACTTCCACTGTCGATTGAACTTCGTCGTCTTCATTGAACGATCGTGGTAGATTGTGATGCAGGTCATCCTCTGGAGCAAATTCCTCGTAATCTTGAACTGGTTGCCTGGGCGTCTTCTCCAGGAATTTCACGTCTCTCGAGATGATAACTTTACCTTCGCTAGGTACCCAAATCCTATATCCTTTTGCTTCAGAGCTGTACCCCACGAAGATGCCTGCCCTGGACCTCGGTACCAGCTTACCTCTATTCGGTGATCTATTCATCACCGCAACCGAAGGGCTTGAAATCGGATACGTCCGGCGGCTCGCCGAACCATAGCTCGTATACTGTCTTCCCCTGCAGCTTTCTGGAAGGACATCTGTTGCGGATGTAGTTCGCTGTATGGACGGCCTCCGCCCATAAATGTGATGGAACACCCGACTGTATCATGAGACACCTCGCCATGGCCATGAGTGTCCGGTTTCGCCGCTCTGCGATCCCGTTCTACTCGGGGTTGTACGGGGCCGTAAGCCGTCGGCTAATACCGTACCGTCGAAGTAGCTGGTCGAAGGCGTGGTTGACGTATTCCAGCCCGTTGTCGGATTGAAGGCACTTCACCTGCTTTCCCTGCTGAGTTTCAACCTTGGGTCTATGTGCGTCGAACTCCTCCATAACTTGGTTTTTCTTCTTGATGAACTTCACATCGCACCATCCTGAGCGGTCGTCGGTGAAGGTGCAGAAGTATCGATTTTTCCCGAGAGAGGGAACTCGCGTTGGACCGCACATGTCCGAATGCACGATGTCGCCTACTTCTTTCTTCCTCTCGGAGACTTCCGGGAATGGCGGCCGAGATATCTTCCTCTGCAAGCAGATTCTGCAATCAAGTTCTTGCTCGATGTCGTCGATGTCGATTCCCTGGAGCGACCTTTTCTCAGGCTCTGGACATTCAAATGCCCCATTCTCACATGCCAGTCCATGAGAGAATTTTTCACTGGTTTCTTGTGTGCCGTGCATTCGTCAACGTTTCTGCATTCAACGCTACTTTTGGTTTGAAAGTAATGTAGATCACTCTCACGCTTGGCTGTCATCAGTACCACTCCATTCGAGTCAAGAACATCTACCTTTGTCTTCTCGAATACCACTGTGTGCCCTTTGTCAGTGATCTTACTCACGGAAACGAGATTTATCCGCAAGTCAGGTACGTACAATGTTTGTCCAAAATTTATTACCTTAGTATCGCCATTTACATCTACGACAGTTGATACTGATCCTACTCCTTGAATATTGGTGCGTGCATTGCTTGCCAAATTCAGTGTTCCTCGATCTTCAGCGTTTATCTCGGTGAATGCTTCGATGTCGTTCAAACACCTCGCTCTTTGATATAGTAGATGATACATACAGGCTCACGTTGTTTGCACTCCCAGATTGTTCTCCAGACTTCTTACCGGTCTTCTTTGGTTTCCTGCAATCACGGGCTCTGTGCCCGAGTAGGCCGCAGTTGAAACACTTCAATTTTGCGTCTTTGTTGCTTGTTTCTTTCTTCTCCGGTCTGTCGCGTCGATTCTGGTGTGCCTGACGATGACTTTTTGCATATTTCCCAACAATCATCGCATTCTGGGCAGCACTGCGTCCAGCATCTTTTCGAGCGTCGAACTCTTCGGCGATCTTGATCCTTAGCATCTCTGGAGTCGGCAGCTCGTCGCGTGCCGCAATCGCACAGCGAAAATTCTCGAACTCGTCTGGCAGGCTACGAAGTAACATAACAGTTAGCAAATCGTTATTAATTGTTACCTCCATTTCCGAAAGCTTATCCACTACATCGAAGAACTGCCGAGTGTGTTCGCGCGCGTCGTCGCCGTCCTCCATTTTCATTGACATGAGTTGATTTAGAAGAGCTGCTTTCCGGGCTGGCCCCTTGGACTGATATATTTCTTCTAACTTTGTCCATACGTCGCGTGACGTCTCACATCCCTTCGTCTGCTTTATTTCGGAGGGGTTCATGGCAAGTATTATGTTGGATTGCGCCTTCAAGTCGCCTTCCGTCCATTCTTGAACTGCAGCAGCCGATGTTGCGTCGCCTTCCACGGGTTCTGGCTTCACCTTTGTCCCGTTCACGTACCCCCAAGCGTTGTTTTCTATTAATACAGCGCGCATCTGGATTTTCCAGGTGTCGTAATTTTCTTTCCCCAACACCTCGAATCTTACGCCCGTTGTGCTCATATTTGTGATACAATACGTTTCACAAGAAAAAATTCAACCTAACCTCAAACAAAACGATTGTCTTATTTCCTCGCCGCCCCTTGTAGTCCCTGGGCCCATAACCTGTTGTGGGAACGGGGATGTGGCGATAGAGATTAAACTCCACACTTGGAAATATCAGATTAAGTATAATTGAGCACAAAACAACATACAATGTGTACAATGGAATGTGAACTTTTGTTAACTGCCTTGAACATAGTCAACAGTGTTTTTGGCGCGCAATCACGGTTGATTGCGCGGCGCGTAACATAAACATTGCTGGCGTGGAGAGTGAATCACAGGGGTCATTGTTGTTCCAATTAAAATTGGAAATAAGTTTTGGTGTCGGACGGGAATGAACTCGGGTCCGAAGATTCGCAGCCAGACACTCTGGCATGAGACCCTATTAATTATCAGAGAGAAATAAATTCAGACATTAAGGGGCTTCTCTCGCAGTAATAAAAGTATTTAACGAATTATTCCTAACCTATTTGCCCTATAAATCTGAAAAAAATACCACATAGAGACAAGCGCAGTACAAATCTATTTACGATGTCGAATTTTTTAGATTGTTGCTGTTTTCATATATAAAAAATTAAAAAAAATAATTTTGAAAAAACTCTTTGCAATTAAATAAATTTAAAAATTGCATGCGTAGGTCTAACGCGCCCCTAGCTGTTATCATATTTACTATTCTCATGGAGTGAAGGGGCGCTCGCTACGAAATGTAGCGGGAGAAGTAGGTTTGTACTAATGCATGCTTTCTCCCTCTAAAGCTAATCTCTCTCATTTCTCAGAATTTTACTAAATTTGTCTCAACAATTTACCGATTGACAAAGATGTATTCTTTCGAAAATGAAAATTTTATCACAGTATAAAGCAATAATGTAAAAAATGATTAAATTAATTTCATATTATTTATATTATATTTTATAACATTTAAATCTTAGTATTTTTATGCGTTTTTACTTTTTTGCACATAGCAAAGGAAGTATTGTAATCGCGAAAAATTTCGGTTTTC
The DNA here is from genome assembly GCA_943142095.1 of Ophonus ardosiacus. NCBI lineage: Eukaryota > Metazoa > Arthropoda > Insecta > Coleoptera > Carabidae > Ophonus > Ophonus ardosiacus. Next base: position 23,368,921 of record OW964833.1, on the reverse strand, counting down.
AGATTTCAGCGGAAATATCCATTTTGACCATCCCTGAATCCATTTTAACTAATTTCGGAGTAACGTCTGTACGTACGTACGTATGTATCTCGCATAACTCAAAAAGGGTGGGCCATAGAAAGTTGAAATTTTATATTTAGGACTATTATAACATCTAGTTGTGCACGTCCCTTTTTGGTCAGTACATAACATCCGGAAGTAGGAATATTAAAATATAATTCAAAACTTTTCAAATTTGGTATATGATTGGGTTAGTTATAACACATTTTAGTTATTGTAAAAATACATATGTATAGTTTGATAGGCGTACAAGGAAGTCATGTGGTGTCCACATCAGATTTTTTATTTTATGTATAAAGCAATTATACATAATTCATAATCCTACGTATGGACGCTATCATTTAAATAAATACATGTTGAAATGAAATTATTTTTAGGCTGCAAATGGTGCCCTACCCTAGTTAATAATAATAACTAAATTTCACAATTTTCACCTTTATAACAGTCCATAATAAATGACATTGTTGCAATATTAGCCGATTCAACGTATAATTCATAGTCCTACGCACGGGCGCTATTATTTAAATAAATATATGTCGAAATGAAAATATTTGTACGGTGCAAATTGTATCCTACCCAAGTTAATAATGATAAATATATTTCACTATTTGCACCTTTATAACAGTCCATAATAAATGACATTGTTGCAATATAAGCCGATTCAAAGTGTAAACTTAGTCCTACGTTTGAACGCTATTATTTAAACAAATGCATGTTGAAATGAAATTATTTTTAGGATACAAATTGTACCCTACCATAGTTAATAATAAATATATTTCACAATTTACGCCCTTATAACAATCTTTAATAAATGACATTGTTGTTATATTAGCTGATTCAACGTATAATTCATAGTCCTATGTAAGGACACTATTATTTAAATAAATATATGTCGAATTGAAAATAGTTGTACGGTGCAAATTGTGTCCTACTGAAGTTAATAATAATAAATACATTTCACTATTTACACCTTTATAACAGTCCATAATAAATGACATTGTTACAATATAAGCCATAAGCCGATTCAAAGTGTAAATCATACTCCTACGTTTGAACGCTATTATTTAAACAAATGCATGTTGAATTGAAATTATTTTCAAGATGCAAATTATTCTCTACCTTAGTTAATAACAATAAATATATTTTATAATTTGCACCCCTATAACAACAGATAACGAAAAAATCTTTGATGGTACAAATGAGTGCAAATTATTGGTAAATAAATATTTTGATTCTGAATACTTTTTATGTTGGCGTGAAGTTGGCACAAAGAAGTTCAATTGTTTATAACCTTTGAACTAATTATGAAAGTTAATACTTTTTAAAGTGCAAATAGGTGCAAATTAGGTGCAAAATATTTGTAAAATTTCAGAATTTGTATTCACCTTTATGTGCAAACTTCACGCACCTTATTTTTGTCTTATTCCTTTTATCCATTCCATTTATTTTTATTATATTTATAATTCTCTTAACTGAAAGCATATGATTGTAATAAGTAAAATTTAGTTAATCAGTTGATAAAAATCAAATCATGATTTTTTTATTTTTAAAGATCTGTTGGCGTTGTTGCATTTTTTTAATTGTTTTAAAAGCTTTTACAAAAAGATGTACCAGAAGTATCAAATAATTTAGGCATTATTAAACAATTCTTGTGTGCAATATCTTCATCGGCGTCAATTGAACGAGCTTTCTCTTCATTTGGATTTGTGCACTCGACTGAATAAAACTAAAAAAAGTAACAAAGAATTTTTGCTTTTTGTTATATATTTAAATATTTTTATCTTTTGTTATATGAAAATTAAAGTGGTAAAATAACATTTATTTTTTAGATATTAGTATATACAACACATATTTTTGTTGTTATTTATACTTTTGTATCATATAAATATATTTTTATTATAATTTGAATCTTTTTACATCTTTGATGAAAATCAACGATTTTTATTTTAAAAAATGAGTTAATTTAAATCATGCCTACCCTGATTTAAATGTTGTACAAATAATACATTTCCTTTATAATACTTGGGACTAGACAGTATGCATTTACCGATTTATCGCAAATGCTTTCTCAGTGCCCGGTATCCGCGGTAACCACCGTCAACATATGGCAGCATTGACATCTTCGTAGTGGGGAAAACATTGTATTTTGTACATTGATGGTATTTTTTATAATTAAAATATGATCTTATCCTGCAACTCAAACTCTTTTATTTCTGAATATCAGTTTCAGTGCACTCTAGCACTATAACATTTCTGACTTTTTTTTAAATATTATATTAATATTTAAAATGTATTGTTCTCTTATCAGGTATGAAAATAATTGGTTATAAAATTGTATAAAATATTTCTAGCATTTCCCAAAAATATCTTCTAGCAGTTGAATATGGTAAATAGGGTCCTATACCATAGTCATATTTTAACTATCTTAAATAAGAAGACGAAAATATACATAAATTAATGAGTATTAGTGAAAAAAATTTCTTTAAATATTGACTAGGTCAGAAACTACAAGCGATTGAAGTTGATTACTAATTGGGTATGACGCGTTAGGTACTAAGAATTTGATTGGTCGCCTGATTTTAAAAAGGAGAATCGCGCGCCTATTGCGATCACCTTTGAAAGAATATGAAATGTCATGTTGTTCCATAACCTAACAAAACATTTAACAAGTTTGTGTTTGATGCATTTGTTTAATTATAACATCTAGTAATATTAACAATAATCATGTATTTATAATTAAATCAATTTGTAATATGAATTAAATTAATAATAATATTAATTAAATTAATATTGAAACTGCAAACATTAGCGCCATCCGTCGTCATACTTTGTGTAATAATATTGTCAAACTGTTTCAATGTTCTGTAATTTATTAGGAAGAAACCCTTGTTAAATGCTTATTATTTATGTTATTTATACTTAATAATAATTTCTTCGTGAATATAACGTATAAGTTTTTATATAAAAACATTTCAGCTATGCAAACATGAAAAAAATTGTTTCCAGTATAACTAACAGTTTGTCCCATTGTTTGTCGATCACTTGTTAGTACCCGCTACGTCACGCACAAATTCTTAAACTTTAAAAATTCATATCTCGCTTATTACGTAAAATTTTTAAGTCGCGTTTGCACTGAAGTTCTTATTTTATCCTGTTCTTACAGGAAAAAAAATAAAAGAAAAATGGTACAGGACCCCATTAAAAATTACACTTATTACCTTAAGTGTATTATTCGTCTTTAATTTAAAAAGAAATAATATTTTTTTTGAGTAGGACAGGCATTCTTTTTCAAAAGAGATCTTTTATTTGGATTTTTTTCTGTAAATATTTTTTATATTATTAAAAAAAATATACACTTTACCTTGATAATAATCCGAAGGCAGAAAATGAGCAGAACACACATTCATATATCGTGTCACTTTCCTATTTTTAACGCAATTACCCATTTTTTCGCATTTCTTTGTCTTTGGGAAGTAGTGCATTGACATTTGTGCACTAACGTAATTATTGCACTGCGGTACAGAGCAATATTGCTTACATTTGCTAGACATTTCTTTCACTTTTGCTTGGTTCTTATGCTAGTACAATTCACATGCCGCAATGTTTTCCCCACGACTCGCATTTTTAATCTCGCCACCAGATGTCAAATACTTTGTTGGCTCGCATCAATGTACCCAGACTGCGAGGGGAATCATTAGCCGCTAGCCAATCAAATCGAGTATCTTCTAAACAAGAACGGAGCTATATAAATAGAGATAACATGTGTCATAGAACGAGGGCTGTCAGCGCGGGCACCTGAGGATGGCGGGAATTTGTGTGCTAGCAGCGCTGAATGATAAAAACCCCTTAAATTTAGTAATTTTATACGAAAAATTATAATAAATAGATATAGGCCAATTCTTTTAGCGCAGGGCTCGTAAATCTTATTCAAACGTAAATGTATTGCAAAGCCCCCCACATTTAATAACATTGTAATATTTTAATCATTCGTCATTCTATTTTTTAATAATATAACGTATGATTGGTCTTATACAGTTGAATAGCAAATTTCATGTACTTTTCAAATTTGAAGCAATATATAGGATGTTCCATTTGAAAATTAAAAGTAATAATATTTTGTTTTTCAAGTTTGGAACTGTGGGCATCGATATTCATGACGGGACAGAGTAGTTTTTATAACGGCTGTAACTGTCCTTGTGAATCCAGCTTAACCAATATTGTACAGTGCACTAAAAAATACAGAATAATGCTAGAAAGTTCAATTTTTTTTATTTAACATGTTACTTTTACTAATATAGTTTAGCGTGCAAAGCTTGTGACGTAGATATCCCTTCTGGTTTTCTTATAAATTTTGTGTACGCGTACTGTGGCTGTAGATGATCTGTCAGCTGATATTTATATTTTTAAAACGAATCATTAGCTATTTAACAATAAAGTACATAATATTAACCATACGCTGTGTGAGATAAAAATTAAAACTCACCTTCGCGTTCAACAAAGAACAAATTTCTGGACTTCCTATTTTCTTTAATCTCTTACTATGCACTAGTAATATGGTATAAGACTATATTTCTTTTAGAGCGAACAATTGTTATGTCGAAAGTCTGACGTATTTCCTCAGCTATTAGCGCGATATTCAAAATTTTAATTAATTTTTTCAGCAATATGAACTATTTTACAAAAAAATTAAAAATACGTGTAACGTATTTTTTCATGTAGATTAATATATATATGTATATATATATATATATATATATATATATATATATATATATATATATATATATATATAATTTTAAAAAATTGTGAAACTCCCCCCATTGTATATGGCTTAAATTCGACCTAAAATCGACCTCACTTTTTGGTCGACCGTCGGTCAGTGTTACTTGGGTTATTTCACTTTTTTTCTTATTTTACAAAAACATAGTCACCCAAACAGCATCCGAGCATATCTGACAAACCCGAATAAGTATATTCTTAGTAGAGGCGGAGCTTCACAAAGTAGAAGTTCATACTTGGATTCTATTTGCTCAAACACGCACGTACATGTCTTGTGTTATCAAAAGCAAAATACCCCGTATTTTTTTAGAGGGAATAATTTATTAAAAAAAAAAAAATGGATTTTTCCGTATCCTTTAACTGTTTGTTATCTTTCATAGTTTCAATAAACTTACTATTTTTGATTACGGTGGAATAGCCTATTCGGCAACTTGGCAACATATCAAAATTAATACTGATCTCCTTGACGTAGCCTGCCCTGAACAATCTTTAGTGTACAAAACTCTTTGGCTCATATGTTAATTTTTAATTAAATTTATACTGAAAAGAGTAGTTTTTGTTCAAAATTCTTAAAGAAAATCGTCAGATTTTTTTTTATTATAATATGAAAAAATAAAATGAAAATTAATGAAAACTATTTTAAAAACAATACTTTCCTAATGGTGATTTGATAATTTAAGCGTTACGGTACTTGTTTTGTTGAAGATAATCGTTCTAGTATTTTTTGATTTAGAATTAGATATAAGCAAAAAATATACATCTACAACTTGTAATTTATTTGTTACTTTTGCAGATATAATCCTCATAACAGATGGTGTAGTAGCCCTTCCAGATGTAAACATAATGGAATCTTTACTAATGCAGCTTCATTATGACAGCACAGCAGTTTCATTTATTAAAATTGGCTCGCCATTTCATCCTCATGTGTGTGCTGGATACGTTCCATACACTGATATTTTACGTTTTTTATCTCATTCTACTATGGGCTCGTATTTAGAAAATCTTCCAGAAATTGTGAGTAGTAACAGTTTTTTTTTTAACTGCAGGTGGTTTAATTGACGTACAATAGATGTGGGAAATTTACTGTAGTAGACTTTAAGACAAAAACCAAATTAAATTTGTAAAAAATGTAGAGTTTAAAACATGCGATGTAGATTTTTTTTATTGATGTTTCTCATTCATTTTATGAATGAGTGTTCCATAAAATGAAAGCTGGTTAGTGGTTATAGAGATGAGCTATCAGCCGATTCATATATTTATTTGACCTTTTGGTATGTTTATAAATTTAAAAGTAAATTATATTAAACTTGTCACTGTTTTTACAGTTTATAAAGAAAAAAACCGTATCAATGTTTTTAATATACATAATTGCCATAACCACTTCTAAATTATATATCTATAATCATAAATCGTGTCGACGGGTTTGCTATTGCATTCTAATGGCTACTATCTCTTTTAAACAGCGGTTCTCAAACGGTGATAATAGTTAAAATATCCCTATATATACAGGGTGTTAAAAAATAAGTGTCACAAATTATGAGGGCATATAGTACTGACCAAAATAAGTAAAAAAAGTTTAATCAACATGGGTCCTATCTTCAACTGTTTTTGAGAAACATTCCATTTTGTATTAGAATTACAAAGTTATTTGAAAACTAAATATTGGCAAAGGTCGCCACAACTTTTGTCTTAGTACAATTATTTGATTTTTTTTTTTAAAAAACAAAGACACATCTAAGATGACCTCTGAAAGGTAAACAAAATGTCTCATTTAATCAAAGTCGTAACTCTTACAGTTTTCGAGATAGCAGAGGTAACCACCGAAAAAACTCATTTTCCATTGCCTTTTATCTGGAAACTATTGAAGATCCCATGTTGGTTAAACTTTTTTTACTCATTTTGGTCAGTACTATATGCTCTCATAATTTGGGACACTTACTTTTGAACACCCTGTATATATAGGGTGTATTAAGATAATGGAACAGTGCATTTTATACGTGTATATGACAAGTAACACAAAAAAGTGATTAAGATATTTTGTAAGGCATAGAGGGGGACACATTTTGGCATAACCACTATTATTTTAAAACCAGTGGTACTCAACTTATGGATCAATGTTATATTTTTTTAAATGGCATTATATATTTTTTATTATCTGATTAATTAGATGATTTTCTTCCGAATTCAACGATGTAATAATATCATATTCTCACATTGTTAAAAATTTGAAAAAATTAATTCAAAATTAGAATTTTATTTTTTTAAGTATGTTGAGCAAACATTCAATCATTAAAACAAAAGAATATTAACTGTCATTTGTCATTTTCGTATGTCATTGTCACCCATTATTGTAATTAAGGTAATTTTCGTTACCTTTTCTTCTTTTATAGCCTCTTTGCAGAATTAAATCCCAATGACTGAGTAGGTTTACATACACAAACATCCATGCCTAAGATAGTGGGATTCAAATCCAGAACCCCGAGCGTACTCACGACTAAGAGGCGTTGCTCTAACCATTGAGCCACCGGAACCGACAAATAATTATTTTAATAATGGCAGCAGATTTAACAAACACTTATATTATTTTATTTATTGATGTATGTGAGACCCATCAAAATGTATTTCAAGCATGCAATTTATTTGCAAAAAGTTATCCTAACTAAAGAAGACCTAATAGTAATAACGTGAAATAAAAAATAACGAATTGTGGAACATTTCGAAAAAAATATTTAATAATTTGTAACAATGACATACAAAAATGACAGATAATTTTCTTTTCTTTCAATAGTAGAATGTTTACTTAGCCTACTCAATTTTTTTTAAATAGAAATGAAATATTAATTTCGAATTGATTTTTATCAAAATTTTCGTAATGTAAGGGTAAGATATTATTTAATCGTTGAATTCTGAAGAAAATTCCTTATTTAATGAGTTAGTAAAAAATATATAATGCCATTTGAAAAAATATAACATTGATCCTGAAGTTGAGTACCACTGGTTTTAAAATAATAGTGATTATGCCAAAATGTGCCCCCCTCTATGCCTTTCAAAATATCTTAATCACTTTTTTGTGTAACTTGTCATATACACGAACAAAATGCACTGTTCCATTATCTTGATACGCCCTATATATACAGAATGTTCCAGATTTAAACGGCATAACTTGAACCATGGATTAAACACGTAAAAATAAGGTGACAAGTTCATTTGAGCAAATGTTCGTAAATGCTTTGTTTCAGAGATTTTTCTTATTGGAGCAGCGCTACTTTAAAAAATCAACTTTATAACGAGATATCAAATATTAACTTATTAAGTTGTGACATAATAATTAAATTAATTATAGGTAAATGATTTGGCTATTGTCTAATTTCAATACAAAATTTAGTTTGCTTGCACTGAGATCAGGAAAAAAAAGAAAATTATCGATGAATTCAAAAATATTTATTATTTATGTACAATAAAATAATAACTATTTTTTATAACATTTGTTCAAAATGTTCACTTGTAGCAAGCAAACAGGCACGACAACGATCTGCCACTGCATTGGTCGCTGCGTGACATTGCTCGGGAGATATGGTTTTGAATCAAAGAAATTTTACATGAAAATCCTCATGCAATTAAAGACAAAAATTTCCGCTATGAATTTCAATGTAATGTTTGACTAGGTATTATTGAAAATACTTTAATAGGCCCTTTCTTTTTGCCACATCGTTTAAATTCAGATAGGTTTTACAATTTTCTAAATAATGATTTGAATGATTTAATGGAAGAAGTTACATTAGCAATAAGAAGAAACTCTTGGCTACATTTTGAACAAATGTTATAAAAAATCGTTATTATTTTATTGTACATAAATAATAAATTTGTTTGAATTCATCGATAATTTTCCTTTTTGCCCTGACCTTAGGCAAGCAAACTAAATTTTGTATCGAAATTAGGTAATAGCCAAATCATTTACCTATAATTAATTTAATTGTTGCCATAACATAATAAGATAATATTTGATATCTCGTTATAAAGTTGATTTTTAAGGTAGCGCTGCTCCAATAAGAAAAACATGATATTTCTGAAACAAAGCATTTACGGGCATTAGCTCAAATGAACTTGTCACCTTATTTTTACGTGTTTAATCCATGGTTCAAGTTATGCCGTTTAAATCTGGGACACCTGTATATATATATATATACAGGGGTTCATTTTAAATGTGCCACCATTGCTATCTCGAGAACTATAAGAGCTACAAAAACGGTTAAATGGGCAAACAATTTCTATTATACAAGACAAATTTAGAGAACAGAAAAAATTTTTTTTTCGACCAGTGATTCTCAAAATACGGTACTCAACTTTTTTATTTTAAATGTGAACATATTTTTTTTATTTGCTTATTCGATAGAGAATTTAATTCTGAATTCAATGATATAATATTATCATATCCTCACATAACGATTTTTTTGAGTAAAATAGATATAAAATTTTAAATTAATTTGATTAAAATATGATATTACTAAGAGTGCCATGAATGGAAAAACTGAATACAAGTAATTTTTTAACCTGGAATTAGAGTGCTCTGAATGAAATAAGTGAATATTTTGTTTTGTTAAGTGATCATAACTGTCAAGTGAAGTTCAAAATCATTTAATTCAATTTTAAAAATGTATAATTTTACTCACATTGAAAAAGTTGAGATGTTTGAAACATACATTTTATCAAGAAAAAATTCGCGAGCTGCAGTTAATATGTATAGGGAACGATATCCTGAAAGAGTAGTATCGTCGCGGAAATATTTCCGAAAACTTGACCTAATATTACGTGATAATACTACTGCATTTATACATAAACCCAGAAGACCGGTGGATGAAAACAATGAAATAAATGTTTTGGCATATTTTGAAGCCAATCCAAGAGCTTCTGTACGAATGGCCTCTGATGAATGCAGATTAAGTGTAGGGACGGTGTATAAAATTTTAAAACGACACAAGTATAAGCCATACAAATTCCATAAAGTTCAACACTTGCAACCTGGTGATTATGACCGCAGACTTGAATTTTGCCATTTAATCATTAATGAAGGAATTGATATTTTAAAATGTGTTATTTGGACGGATGAAGCAATTTTTTCCAATAATGGAATGTTTAATGTAAAAAATAAACATTATTGGAGTTCCGAGAATCCTATTATGGTACGTGAAAGAAGTTTTGAAAGAAAATTTAATATAAATGTATGGTGTGCAATTTTGCACGATACAGTGTTTTTTCACATGTATGAAGGTACTCTAACTGGAGATCGTTACTTAGAATTTTTAAGAAACAGACGATATATTGGATGATCTGCCATTAAATGTCGTTAGAAATCTACACTTTCAACAGGATGGAGCACCAGCCCATAATTCTCGTCAAGTAACCGCGTACCTGAATGAAACATTTCCAAATCAATGGATTGGTACCAAAGGACCCATTGCATGGCCTGCAAGATCACCCGATTTAAACCCTTTAGACTTTTTCTTATGGGGTTATTTAAAAGATAAAGTCTACGATACTGTGCATCAGAATCTACAACAATTAAAAAACAGCATTGAAAATATTTTGAACAATATTGACGGAAGAAAATTAAGATTAGTTAGAAATAGTTTATTTCATAGAGTACAGTTATGTATAAATGAAAATGGAGGCAATTTTGAACAGTACTCATAAATTTATAGGAGTTGATTTTATTTTTGTAAATATTTCTTCATTATAATTAAATATTAAAATAAAAATTATAACAGTTTTTTTCATTCATTATACTTTTATTCACTTCTTTCTATCATGGCACTCTAATTATGCGTAAAAAACACAAGTACATATTCAGTTTTTCCATTCATTGCACTCTTAGTAATATCATATTTTAATCAAATTAATTTAAAACTTTATATCTATTTTACTCAAAAAAATCGTTATGTAAGGATATGATAATATTACATCATTGAATTCAGAATTAAATTCTCTATCGAACAAGCTAATAAAAAAAATATATTCACATTTAAAATAAAAAAGTTGAGTCCCGTATTTTGAGAACCACTGCTCGAAAAAAATTTTTTTTCTGTTCCCTAAATTTGTCTTGTATAATAGAAATTGTTTGCCCATTTAACCGTTTTTGTAGCTCTTATAGTTCTCGAGATAGCAATGGTGGCCCATTTAAAATGAACACCCTGTATATATCTGCCGTGGTCTTGAAGCTTTATTAGAAAACAAACATGACAGAAAATCGAAGATGTTTGATCTTTATAATTATTTCATCAACATACACTCCCTAAGAGACCGACAGGGCAGTACCCAGGTCCAAATTCTAGAGTGGGGAATTTATACTTTAGACGGGACAACTCATGCTTTAGTCGGGACAACTCAAATTTTAGAAGAAGCATTTTTTAAAGTAAAATAATTTGCTATAGAGATTATACTTTTATTACAGCAGTCTATAATATAATTTCTTTACAAAAATACTAAACAGAAAATATAAAAATATAATCTGGCCCCCCATCTGGCTACGGGCATGGACTCCGAGCTTTTATTATAAACTTGTAATATATTGTATTGTAATGTATGTAAATTATATATTCATATTTGTTACCAGTCACCGTTTGTATGGATATGTAATCTCTCAGTAAAATATGTTATTATTATCACATTACAAAAAAATAAGGCATTTCCATTATTAAAAATTGTTGTTAGATTAAATAAAATTAAGAATTCGGCCAATTAAAATTATTGTAATCGTATACGTTAAATTGTCCGACTTGAAGTGTTTGAAACATAATTTTATCTAGAAATTTAATTTAATTTTGTAGATTAATGAACAGATTTGAAAAAAAAAGATTATGATATATTGGAAATAAAAATTTCTCATAATTATTTGTATTTGAATCAAATGTTAATAATGAAATATTTCATTGTATATGACATTTTCAATATATTTTATTATTAGTCCAGTCAGTAGAGGTTTTTACCTTACAAAAGTTGGGGAAGTTCTGATTTTAATATTTGTTGTTTAGGTCGAGACTTACGAAAAATTGAAGTTTTCGACTTCGGGGAGGGTCGGCGCGAGCCGCCATCTTCGATGAAAGATACAAAAATAGTATTTTTGGCCATTTTCATAAAAACAGTGGTCCGTATAAATTTTTTACAATAATACAAATTTAAGCTCGTAATTTTTTGTACAAAAAGGATTCTTACATTTTTATCTAGGATGAACTGTCAAAGAGTTATGTTAAAAAACCAGAATAACAATTTATGAAAGAAATTTAAATTACTCAAAAAATAAACAATATTAGTTATTTAATACATAGTCTAATAGGTTTTGCTATTTATAACAGTTTACATTCGTCATGGCATCGAAAGAAGTAAATTATCAATGATTTTTAAATAATTTGTGTCAACGTTAAAGATACGATAACGCGGTACCTATAAACTCGTAAAATATTAGAACCCCTTTTTGTACAAAAAATTACGAACATAATTTTGTGTTCTTGTAAAATTTTGAAACGGTCAAGGTCGAAAATGGAATTTTTCGAGTCCCGATCTAAACAACATATTAAAATCAGAACTAACCCACCTCAGACAAAGGTCTTTTTGGAAATAACCATTGCTGTGATCTTTATGTATATCTATACCAAAATTTTATTCATTAAGTTTCCGTATAAATTTTTTGAATTTAGAAAAGCTATACAAATACTGATTTATTTGTAGTAACCGGTTCCTCTCGTATGAATTTTTGACCAGTTTCAGTAGTGAATACACTTGTTCGACTTGTTGGTCATATTCAATGTATTTCAAATATATTTTTTTAACTTTACTGTATATAAAGATCCTTATACCTTGAGTTTCAGCTAAGGTGCAATATTTACTATTCTGTCATTATTGAATTACTATGGGTACTAGTTACACATACTGCACCGTTCCAGATAAAATGCAACATAGGTTGTCAAAGTTGTCAATGGGGTGCAAGGGTACACTTGTACCCCCTTGAAGTTTTTAGTGACATTTTGTTTATTTAAATTGGTGTGACTGCATTAAATACACAAAATAACTAACCAAAGGACAAAATAATGAATGTCACCCACCTAACTATTCTACCAAGAATATTAGATATGCGCCGGATATTCGGTTATTATTCTATGTTCGGCATATTCGACCACTTTTTGTTTATTCGGTTATAGTTGAATTATTCAGTTATACGTACCGAAAATTCGGCATTTTCTTGTTTATTTCTGAAATTAATAATTCATAAAAAACAAAAATATTTTGTCATATAGGTAGTTTTTATTTATTTGAAAATGATTATAACGGGTGGTCCAACAAGAGTGCAACATTTTAATGTCCAGGTAATTTTTTTAAATCAAGTATGCTGTGCTCAAATTATGTACGACGGACTATGTCGAGTCTGCCAGCGTAATTAGTCATGTTTAAATTTAAATGTTGAATATTAAGCCGAATATTCAGTTGGGCCGCTGTGAAATTCGGTTAAGTTCGGTATTCGGCGCATTGCTAAAAAGTATCGTATAATGGAAATTGTCAATTATTTTTATAAATAAACAATGTAAATGAAAGCCGAAACAGAGAAAATAGTATAAAACACTAGTGATAGAAAGCTATTCAAGCACTCGGTCGTTCGCCTACTCCACATTTCTATCTCGTGTTAAAATAAGTTGCCTTCTGTAACTGGGGTATTTAATATTTACTTTTTGTAGTACTTGTGAAAAAATACAATTTTTGTCTTTTTTATAGTGCATCCCCTATCCAAATTCCTGGGTGCGCCACTGGCTCTCATTACTTTCTTACGTTATTTATAAATCCGTAAATTATGATGACAAGTTCATTTGACACTGGCAACTTTGACAATCTATGTTGCATTTTATCGGGAACGATGCTGTACCTAAACATAATTGGTATTCATAGTAATACAATAATGACAGAATAGTAAATATTGCATTTTAGCTGAAACTCACGGTATTTATATTATTATTACTACGTACCTACTTTTGACATTTTAATTTTTTTGACGTTTGTATAATTTTTAAGACATTTTATTTGCAATTTGTTCTTTGGAGTGTACTGTTTAAATTTGGGAACGCGCGAATTAGGTATTTGAACAAGGGTCTGATTTTGTAACTTTGAAATCTACTGCAGATTGAAATCTATCAGATTTGAGATTTCTCCCTCCACTCTATAATCGCCATTGGGTGTAGATTTGAAAGCGACTGCCCGAGACCAGTAGAATGGGGTATTCCACCATAACAAAAAAAAATTAAAAAATCATTTTAACTTAAAGTATGGCTCAATAAATAATAGTTAAAACAATGAAAACATTTTTTAAATAATTACTTTACGAGATATTTCACATTTGCTAAAAGTGGAAAGTGACGTCATAATTGTTATCTTTCTCTCGTAGCGTACTCAGAGCAGAGTGTGTGAGAAAGACAAATATAGGAGGCATGTGACGTTACACTGATTTCTCGAAAATAAAATACTGTTAAACTAGGAATAATTAAGATTTTTTAATACTATGAATTTCTTCAAAACTGAATGAAGTTTTATTTAAAATATATATATATATATATATATATATATATATATATATATATATATATATATAATTAAAAATGAGTGGATACCAAACCCATACAATCTACGCAGATAGATTTCGAAGGTTGCTAGCTAAGTTCATTGTGTTTTCTTGTTTTTGTTTGTAATAGTAAATTTTGTTTAAGACTCAGAGTTTGTCTATTACCTTATTTACAACATTCAATAATACGTTGAAGACTATTTTAATTAAATTTTAAATTATTATAATTTTCCTTTACAATAGTTTTGTAATTTTTTATTATTTTAAACATTAATAAAAAATATTTAAAAAAATATTCGTTTACACATCAAAATATATACTTATTCTCTTCCTTGTTAAATTATAATAAAAGCAATTTGTTTACATTTTGCTGTAATAAAAAGTGTCATTGTTGTTGTTCTAATTCAAATATTTCATATAGTGCAAAACAAAACACAATTTTGCACTCACGGATCATAATTAGAAGGACCTACTAATTGTAGGTGTCAATTTAGGATTATTATTATCATTTTAAATTTTGTGACGGTAAAATTTACAAAATCGCTTCAACAGAGTAGATTTCGACAGTATGGGAGAAAAATGGAGGGGAAGTCTGGAATCTGATAGATTTCAATCTACAGCAGATTTCAAAGTTACAAAATCAGACCCCAGGGCAAGAAATGAACATTTGGTGCGCTCCAACTTCATGGTCAAGATTTGAACGTTATGAAACTGAACGAAACAAGAAATGAACAGGGCGATGCATGGACATTAGGACGCTGCATATCAGCATACCTAGCCTCGATGCCATAGTAAGCTTTGTCGCAGTTAAGAGAATGTGGTTTAAAACGAAGAAAGTAGCATTAGGAATAAAGGAATGATGATATTTTTCAATTGTTTCATAATAACTTTTCTTTTACCCCATTAAATTAATAATTCCTTTTTTTATTTCTGTTTTAAACAAAAGGATGGAATTTGCAAACGGTTTTGCTCTTTACTTAATATTGTTCGAGATACCTTAAAAAAATATCAAAAAAGGGACATTCTTTAAAATCGTTACAATGGCAGTGAGTAAACTGGTGATAGATTATTTTATTATAGTTAATTCAAAACCAATATGGTGTTCGAAAAATACCACAAAAGATTTTTGAAGTGCAAAATTTTTATCTTTGCTTATTCTCTACTTACATTTTTATGTTGTTTGTAAATAACGCAATTTGAGTAAAATGTTAACCTGATTTATTAATATTTTTAATTATGTTTTAGAGTTCAACAAATTCATTTCAATTGAATGAATTCCATAGGACATATTTAATTTGGACGTTCCAAACTTTATCAGAAGTAGACGTTACTAATTCAGCTCTTGGTTCATCTCAGTGGTCAACTACGTAAGTATTTAACTTTCGAATGAGAAAACAATCAAAAGAGAAATGTGTAACGTATTTATAATACCACTTAAGTGGCCCATCGATCTGTTTCTTTTTTTTATATTAGATTATTTTAAATATGGCAAAAATTTTCAAATAAAGTTTATTTTAAATTACAATGTTTATAAATCTGCAGTATAAGGTTTTCTACCGGTTGTTCCATTTTCACAGAATGGTATGTAACTTTATATTAATGGAACATCTCTATATTTATTGAATATTAAAGAGAAAAATAAATTTGCTATCCAATAGAATAAAAATAATAATATGTTACTTTATTAAAGAATACAATGGCGAATGATTAAAATATTACATTTTTATTAAATACAGAAGGCTTTGTATTTCATTCAATTAATGTATAAACATTGCACCTTATAAATTTATAGAAAATTAATTAATTAAATATTTATAAAATATAATTAAAATTTCAATTTTCATTCAACATTTTGTCTAATGACAAATGGACACAACATTTACGTACTTATTATAAAGTATCTGTATAACTACTCGTTTTAAAAAAATTCTTCAATAAGTGAATGTCCCCCTTGATCTACTACAACTTTTATTTGAATGATTTTATATATGAATGATATAATAAAGAAAATATTTGAGGTATCCCGTATCCGTGAAACAGCCTGTATATATTACAAAAGATGTCCAAACATGTAACTTACAAGTGCCGTAGATTCGAACATGGCTGACTATTTCGAAGAATGTTATTTTATTAAAAAAATGCAATGGCGAATGATTAAAACATTACATTTTTATTAAATACAGAAGGCTTTGTGTTTTATTTATTTTATTTGCACCTACTAAATTTAAAGAAAATTAAGTAATTAAATATTTCATCTATTTAATGTCATATAACCAGAGCTGGGCAAGTTACTTTTAAAATGTAACTAGTTACAGTTACAGTTACTTCCAAAAAAAAGTAACTAAGTTACTTAAGTTCCAGTTACTTTGGCGAAAGAACTAAGTTATTTACTAGTTACTTATTAAAAGTAACTTAGTTACCTTGAGTTACTTTCTAACTACTTTTAATGGCGTGAAGTGTAGACTTTGACTGTTGACTTAGTTATTGTGTAGTATTCATATCAGGGAGTTTTTGCACTAACTACGTTAACCTAAATTTTAACGTTATTGCTTGGCAACACCCAATAAGATTATTATTGTTAATGTTAACGGACATAGAGGGCTTTATTACCGCCTAGGCCCGCGAGGCCACGGCCTAGGGCCCGCTTTGACAAGGGGCCCGCAGAGCCCGGTTGCTGTGATTTTTTAAAAATTTATTAATTTATATTTCAATTTTGATTTCTTATACCAAGATATAAAGAATCTACTTTCTTTCTAACATGACATGACCATTATAATGTATAAAACATGCAGACATTATTTCCTAGACTTATTAGTGGATAATGATTAATTTTTACTTTGACTAACTTAAGTTACATTCTAATTTCCGAGTAACTATAAGTAACTTAAGTTACTCAAGTAACTAGTAACTAAAAACTGTAAAGTTACCAACTACTTTTCCGCAGCAAGTTAAGTTACAGTTACAGTTACCATATTTTAAAAAGTAACTAAGTTACGTTACAAGTTACGTAAAAGTAACTAGTTAGTAACTAAGTTACTAAAGTAACTAGTTACTGCCCAGCTCTGCATATAACATTATAAAATTATGTTTAATTCAAAAAATTGTAGTGTGTTGAAAAAATCTGTATTTAAATAATAATTTGAATTTTAAATGTTAATTATTATAAAAACACAATTTGGATTTAATGATGTCTTTTTGAATGCCTTCAATATTACTTAAATGTATTTGTAAAGTATTTTATTAATTAATTTCGTTTACAATAAAAATTAGTAATATGAATTTTGTTGCAGCAACAAATATTTTTACGGTCAGAAAGTTCCTACATTACTTCGAAAGAAACAAATTGAAGATAAAATTAATACTTCTCTCTTTTTGTTACTTTCAAGGAGAATCAGAGCAGGATTTACAATTGATGTAAGTTTTTTAATTTGCTAATTAAATATTAAAGTGTTATATATTTTTGTAATATATTTTCAGAAAATTCAACTTGAAAATGATTTATTGCAAATAGAGCTTAGCTTACCATGGAAAAATTTCATTTATTTGCAGTATGCTATGACAGCACCATGGCCACCTTCACATGCGGTTGTATACTATAGTGTTCATGTAGCAGGTAAGTTTTCGTAATGTATTGCTAAATTTGAATAATAAACTCAAGTTTTTGTACTGTGTATCTACCGGATGTTTACTTTTTTATAGACCATGGGAAATGCAATTTTCATTTGTTCAGAATTAAAAACTGCATTTAATAAGTCCAAAATTATTGTTTATATACGTCTGGTTCGTGGGAAAGAGGCAAAATAAAAGTTGTAATTTACAGAGAGGAACAATATTTTCTGTCACCAAAGTTTATATTTGACATCAAATCATATGCTTTAATTAATTGATCTATCTTTACGGAATATTTATATTCTAATTAATTAAAAGTTTCTCCAAGTATAAATGCCCAAATTAATGTCAACTTGTATACAAGATGAAAGCTTGATCACCATAATTTATCTCTTGAGTAAAAGTCCCCTCGTCGAAATTTGCCCCTAAATAGTAATTTCGTTCTCAGATTGATCTGTCATCAAATAAAAGATGAATACACACTCCGTGACCGTTTGCCACTGTCACGTTTCTTGACAGTCGCTTCATAGTTGTGAGTTCATAGAACTCGAAAGAATGACCACAAAGGATCCAACAGAACTAATTTTTGTCCAACATTAAATTCCAGCCCCTCCTCCATCCCAGTTAAAACTACGGTTAATGCAGTTCTTGCCGTCCCTGAAAAGTTAGGGATGTTATATTAAGCATCGATGGGAGCCAACACGGAGCGAAGCTGAGTTATTGGCTTCCGGCGGATCGCCAGTGTAGCGTTTTATCAAATTGTGTCTATTTTTGGGTGACATATTTACCATTTTTAAATAATAAATTTCAAATAATGCACTTTTGAAGGCGAACCTATTATTTTAAATACTAACCTCATTTTTGGTATTGTTGGGTGATTTTATTTTGGTGACAGGTCCATTATTTTGAGTACAAACTATATTAATTATGAAATTCAACACTGATTTAAATGGTGATAGCTAAAATCACACCTTTTAAAGACTGCCATGAGATGTAGAACAAAAATGTTAAACAGTTGTATTGTTTGAGTTTGACACATGTGGATTATGAAATGTTCATATTCCACGGTAAGATTTTTTTTCAAATAAATGGGCTACATTGTAGCAAAGTATATTTATCATAATTGATAGCTGTAGATAAAGTATAACATTTGACTTTCATATAATGGCTGAATTACTCTCGGATGATTACAATATCGCCGTTCCGGTGAAACAATGACGCAACTGCAAAATGATGAATTTTGCAGGAGAGATGAAAAATCATTGTTAATTATTTTTATAAATAAGTTTTAAAGGAATAAATAAATATGCAGTTACGTCGTTGTTTTACCGGAACGGCGATATAGCCTACACAGAGACGGACTGGTTCTTTGGACCGGCCCGGGAAATAAAATCCTGTGCCGGCCTCCTTTGGTAAAAAATTATATATATATACAAAAAATACATGTATTATTACTATGTATACAGGTGTCTCTAATATAAGTGGACTTAGCTTAACCACAGATTCTATGGGTTATTTTAAACAAAAAGCTTTAATAAAGTTATGCCCGATTTCGTTTCCTTCTAGAATACCTACCACCTACCTCTTGAAAATGACTCTACATGTATGTATATATTTTCTTTCAATTCGGAGTTTAATGAATTTTTTTTGTCATATAAACATATAGGCCATATTCCTCTTATTTACCAAAATACGAGAAGGGAAAATTAACTGATATTTACAAAACTTTGAAAGGAAGAAAGAATTCAAAATAAATGTGTTAAATTTGGTTACACGAAAATAATAATAGACAGGGAATGATATGTTATAATAGCTTAATAAAAATTACACTAAAAGAACTACATAGTATAATAACATTTCACAGTTTATTACACATTTCACTTTGGTTAAAAAAACATCATATAAACAAAGGTCATATTCCTTTTAGTTACCAAAAAAAAACGAAGTGAAAGTTAACTGATATTTACAAAACATTGACTTCTTGTATTTTGGGAACTAAAAGATATAAGACCTATGTTTATGACACTTTTCAAACAAAATTACATGTGGAATAAACTTTAAATTTAGTTACAGTACTTAAGTTTATTATTTTTGTTTATAATGACCCTTAGGCTCTATGGTTAAGCTATGTCTACGTATTTTAAAGACACCGTATATAAAATAATTTAGAACTTTTCTACACAGACGTCTAGAAGAAATTAACATAAAAACACATTTAATAATTTAACAAACATAAAGCACAAATTATACTGTTAGCCGATTTTAAGTGTGTTCTGACCATATTTTAAAAATTCGTTGACTTAGCGATCTTTTACAACCCGGCTAGTCGCCTAGGCCTCTAGGCCTCTAGGCGTCTTGTAAAACAACGAATATTGTACCTACTTGTAAATTTCTCTAAATGTAATAACAATAACATAAAGCCCGGTTTGAGTTTTCCCAATGAGATTTTGTGCTTTAATGTGGTTGTAAGCTGTTTGTCGTTTTATAAAACGTATTAGGATTATAGCCGCTTACAATTAAAACTTTGTTAGAAAAAAAAAAAAAAAAAATAGGCATTAAGCCCACCGGCCTCCCGCAAGTCGCGGCCTCTCGGGAATTTCCCGATTTCCCGGTGGCCCTGTCCGTCCCTGAGCCTACATTATGTGCTCGTTAAATAATACACTATAAATGCACTAGTCTATATATTTATAAATCCCGTATTCATGATTATTATTATTTATTTTGTTTATAATCTCGAAACAACCAAACAAGTGATTATATAATGCAACAGATATGTCTATTGGATAAATAATTTGCAGTGTTGGGCAAAACTTAGTCTGATTGATGAATAAATGACTAATGAATAATGATTGATTAGTTTACTCATTCCTTTAAACTGGTTTTAGTTTTAGTTAAATAATCTTGAATGTAAAATATGACTAATTTTTTTCTCTACAGTCGACATCCTAAAGTCGGTAGCTAACTATACTGCTACCAGGTAAGAACGGAGTTAGGATGTAAGATAGGGCTTACGACCCCAGTTTTCTGATAGGCCTAAACGCGAATCAAATTTAAAATAGCGAAAAATTTATAACAAAACGTTTGAGTCAGCTGTCATCTGTCAACTGGAGTTGCAGTTACAGTGAACCTCGTAGTAGAGGACAGAAATATGCAAGGTAGACGAGCAATATCGATTTTAAATAGTATTTCAAGCTGTGAAGTACATGAAACAAAACTAATTCATAAGTTTTATGTTTGTAAAACAGGCTGGCGTAGCAGCGCCACCAACTCCATTCTTATCTGGAATACAGCATAGTTATATCACCTGCGAGAACTTTTGCTGCAAAATACTCACCTGTGGAATTGTTGCAGTGGATACTTTTACTTCCATAGATTGAAAACGCTATACAAGTGTTCATTTTAAATGAGCCACCATTGCTATCTTGAGAACTATAAGAGCTACAAAGACGTTTAAATGGGCAAATAATTTCTATTTCACAAGACAAATTTAAAGAAAAGAAAATTTATGTTTTTCGTTGTTCTCAAAATACGGGACCTAATTTTTTTATTTTAAATGAGAACATATTTTTTTTATTTGCTCATTTGTTAGATAATTTAATTATTATGAATTCAGTGATATATTTTTATATCCTTACATAACGAATTTTTTGAGAAAAATGTATATAAAGTTTTATATTAATTTAATTAAAATATGGCTATAATGAGATTGTCATGAATGGAAAAAATGAATACATGTTAATTTTTTCACATAGAATTAGAATGCCATGAAAGAAATATACACATATTTTGTTCGCGCTGACATTTATGAATGTTCAATGAAAACAATAAAATATTCACGTATTTCTTTCATGGCTTTTTAATTCGATGTAAAAAAATTAATATGTATTCATTTTTCACGTTCATGACAATTATATTTCAGCCATATTTTATAATCAAATTAATATAAAATTGTATGTGCATTTTTCTCAAAAAAATCGTTATGTAAGGTAAGGGTATAATAATATTATATCGCTGAATTCAGAATTAAATTCTCTTATAAACGAGCAGTTAAAAATATATGTATGTACTCATTTAAAATAAAAAGTTAGGTCCCGTATTTTAAGAACCACTGTTTTTTAAATTTGTCTTCTGAAATAGAAATTGTTTGCCCATTTAACCGTCTTTGTACCTCTTAAAGTTCTCAAGATAGTATTGCTGATTATGAACACCTATATATGACTTGTTTTTTCTGTTTAACAAATTATTGAAATCAAAATTGGTACATTTATATATAATGGGGTCCTATACCATAGTCATATTTTAACTATCTTAAATAAGAAGACGAAAATATACATAAATTAATGAGTATTAGTGAAAAAATTTTCTTTAAATATTGACTAGGTCACAAACTATAAGCGATTGAAGATGATTACTAATTGGGTATGACGCGTTAGGTACTAAGAATTTGATTGGTCGCCTGATTTTAAAAAGGAGATTCGCGCGTCTGTAGCGGTCACCTTTAAAAGAATATGAAATGTCATGTTGTTCCATAACCTAACAAAACATTTAACAAGTTTGTGTTTGATGAATTTGTTTAATTATAACATCTAGTAATATTAACAATAATAATATATTTATAATTAAATCAATTTATAATATTAATTAAATTAATAATAATATTAGTTAAATTAATATTGAAACTTCAAAACAGGCCAACACTGGCGCCATCCGTCGTCATGCTTTGTGTAATAATATTGTCAAACTGTTTCAATGTTCTATAATTTATTAGGAAAAAAAGGTTATTATTTACGTTAAATATACTTCATAATAATTTCTTCATGAATATAACGTATAAGCTTTTATTTACAAACATTTCAGTTATGCAAACATGAAAAAAATTGTTCCCTCTATAACTAACAGTTTGTCCCATTGTTTGTCGATCACTTGTTAGTACCTGCTACGTCACGCACAAATTCTTAAACTTTAAAAATTCATATCTCGCTTATTACGTAAAATTTTTAAGTCGCATTTGCACTAAAATTCTTATTTTATCCTGTTCTTACAGAAAAAAAAAATAATAAAAGAAAAATGGTATAGGACCCCATTATATTTTATGTAATATTTTATTAGTAATTAATATTTCTGTTAATTGAATAAAAAAATTCAAATCGAAAATAGAAAATGTTACCAAAATAATTTCTTATATATGACTAAAATTAATTAACTTCGGCCAGATTCGCACTGGAGTTCCACAATCAATCAATCGCTCATTTTAATGTATAATGTATTATTATTATTTTTTTTTTTTAGCTCCTTACGAATTTCTTCACGACATAACATGTCTACTGAAGAAGGAACTTAAATCATCATTTCGTCAGGCAGTTGTAGAAAGATTTTGGTGTGTTTTAACACATTTAACCAATGGAGATACATCGCTAGCGCAACATATGCACACATTTCATAATTCTACTGCTTGGTTTGTGTTACCAGAGAGTGTTAAAAATAAGATGTCAACATTTATTATGATTAATAATACACCTGTTGATATAACTAAACCGCAATTTGTTGCTAGGTATGTACTGTTTTAGAATTAGAAACTAATTTTATTATTATCTATAGGGATTGGTAACTCATTTTTGCGCTTTCTTGACAAAAAAAAGAAAATGATGACTCGAATCTTCTTTGAGTTTGTGAAGAAATATAAATGATTATTTTTCTTAGTTTAACTTTTAACTGCTTTACACGAGTATTTTCTAAATTAGTTATTTTGTTTGTGTGATGCCTAAGATAAGTTAACTCTTATCTCTAAAGTTTTTGTACATCCAACTGCTATTTCTTATATAAATAAGACTCAGAATAAATTCACTTATCGATATTTGAATGTTATGATTAAGTACGGGTACGAGTATCTTAACGAAATCTGTTTGTATCTTTGACGAATAATTTCTCTTTTATTGTACTCAGACTCCGCTTCGCGTATGATATTAATCTTGTTTTATGATTTTTGAGATATCTAATTTTTATAACGTTAAATTTATTGTAAAAATTTGGAAAAAAAAAAGTTTATCAATTCATATCAAGTTATACTGAAAGCTAGACCGTATTCAGTGTTATGATTTGTTCAAACTGTAATGAAAATAATTCAAGAGTTTGTTGATGATGTATTCGATCATGAGTATACAGAATGTTCATTTTAAATAGACCAAGTGGCATCTTTCTGCCGGTTCCAGAGACTTGCGTGAGGTAGTCTTAAACATTACAAAAAATATTTAAAAAAAAACATGCTAAGGGGTATAAACGCGTACATTGACCATGATTTCACACAGAGAGAACGAGAAATTCAAGCAAAACTCAGAAACAGGGCCAAGGAAGAGAGTTCAAAAGGTAACCCAACATCGGTGGCCTACAGAAAAATTAAAATAAATGACAAATGAAAGAAAGTATAAAATAAAAGAAGTAAAATAAGGATAAAATGTAAAAAAAATGCGAAGAAACATGATATACAGGGAACTCACAACATAAAAATAGAGTTGTGAAATATAAGGGGAATTAAGGGAAAAGATAAAGAAGTCTGGGAGCATATAAAACAATATCATATAATCGGGTTAACAGAAACTTGGATGGAAGAAAAATATTAGGATAATATAAAAAAGAAACTACCAAAATAATACAACTGGAATTGCATATATGCTACTAGGGAACATAAAAAGGAAGAGTAAAAATAAGAAAGGTGCAAAAAAAGATATAATAGAATTAGAGAGCAATACAAATTTCTCAGAGAATATACAAGAAACACAAATACAGATAGATGACGAAGTAGAGAATAATAACAGTTTACAATAACAAAATAGATTGCAGTATCACACACATTAAAGGTTTGGGAGAAAATAATAGAACGGAGATTGAGAAAAGAAACATCAACAGCGAATGGCTTCATTTTTAGAAGCGGGACAATAGACGCTTTGTTTGCCTAGGACAGTTGTTAGAAAAGTATGGGAAAATGCGAAAAGATCTGCATTTGGTTTTCATAGAACTGGAGAATGCCTACGACACAGTGCGGAAAAGTACGTGTGACTTGGTGTTCATCAAGGATCCGCGCTAAGTCCTTATCTATTCAAAATGATAATGGATGTGCTGACGGAAGGAATGAGAGATCGGGCTCCTTGGAGTATGCTCTTTGCAGATGACATTGTTTTGGTGGATGAAAACAAGGAAAGACTGGAAGAAAAGCTGGAGAAGTGGAAGCAGGCCATCGAGCACTTAGGATCAGTAGAACGAAAACCAAATACATGTGGTTCAGAGGAAATGGAAATAACGGGGATATTAGATTTTTGGAAGGGAGACTGGTTCGAACTACTACTAGGCTCTTACGTCACTGAAAAAGGGGAATTGGATAGGGAAATTACTGACAGGATCGAAGCTGGATGGATGAACGGGAAGAAGATAATATGAGTGTTGTGCGATAAGAGAATTGGAAGAAGAACAAAAGGAAAGATATTTAAGGCGATTGATACACCAGCCATGATATATGGCAGTGAAAGGATGCAATAAGAGAAATGGCTGAAGTAGTGGAGGTATCAAGAAAGATTAAGGAGAGAATGTTATAATGATTTGGGCATTTAATGAGAAGGGATGAAGACTATGTTGGAATGATGGTAAGCGAAATGCGGGGAGTGGGTCGAAGAGGGAGAGGAAGGCAAAAGAAAAGGTGGAAGAGTTGTGTGTTAGAAGATGTTAGAGTGAAAGGGCTGTATGAGGATGATGCGTTGGACAGGAATGAGTGGAAAAGGAAAATAAGGAACAGCGACCCCTAATTAAATAGGGAAAAGCTGAAGAAGAATAACAATAGATTGCAGGCTACATACATGGAAATAGACGAAAATAATTTAGAAACTACCGAATGTAACTTCATCATAGGAGGGAACTTTAATGCCAGAAATGGCGAGGTGGGTGGAATTTGTAACTTATACACAGGCACAATAGAAAAACGAAATTCAAAGGATAAAGTTGTAAACGAAGAAGGTACAGTGTTATTAAAGGTCTGTAAAGAAAGAGAATGGAACATGTTAAACGGCAATCGTACAGGAGATGAATTAGGAGAATATACGTTCATATACTCCAGAAATGATGCCTCCGTAATAGATTATGCAATAGCAAATAATAAATCAAGGGACAAAATAATTAATTTTGAAATAATAAATCAAACGGATTCTGATTATCATTTTTTAGAAGTCACTCTAAATTAACGATAAAATGAACATTTTGGAAATAAAAGAAGAACAAACGATAATTTTATGGAAAGCAGAAACCATAAAACGATACAAACAAAATATTGAAAAATGTAAGCCTTCGTTCGAAATCAAGTTTAGAGAATAAAATAAAGAACTAACAGAGCAAATTTACAACTCAATGACAAAAACAATAAAAACACTGAATACTGATATAATCATAAGAAAAGGCTGGTGGGACAAGGTATGTAAAGATAAACAAAAAGAAACAAGAAGATACTTAAGGCATTTGAGAAAGGACATACAACAGTTGAGACATATAAAGTGAAATTAAGAGAATATAGAAATATACGCAAAGAAAAACAACAGTCACACAAATGAAAGCATCAGTGAACTTGACTCAACCCATAAGCGAACAAACAATATTTCATACATAAATTAGTTTATTTGGATGCGTTTTTCTTCCCCATTATTTCTTTTTTAATATGTGGGTGGGGCTGTCTTCACATTAACCCACCATTTAAACAATAATGTTTGTTTAAATAGGTCAATAGGTGCGACTAAATTCTCATTTTCCGCACCCAATTAACCCACAGTTTGTTTAAATGTCAAAATCTGATTTGCAGTATTAGTTGAGTATTATTGAAACCTTTTCGTCAAATGTTTGCCTGTTGTAATTCATATTTTAAAAAATAAATATGGGTGCAGTTAAGTTCTTATTTTCCGCACCCAATTGACCCACCGTTAGTTTAACTGTAAAAACCTGTTTTGAAATATTAGTTCATATTGTTGAAACCCTTTTATCGATTGTTTGCTTGTTGTAATTATTATTTTAAAAAATAACTATGGGTGCGGTTAATTTCTAATTTTCCGCACCCAATTCACCCGCCGTTAGTTTAACTGTAAAAATCTGTTTTGAAGTATTAGTTTAGTGTTGCTGAAACCCTTTCATCGATTGTTTGCGTGTTTTAATTAGCTATTTTAAAAAATATATATGGGTGCGGTTAAGTTCTTATTTTCCACACCCAATTTGCTACAGTTTGTTTAACTTTTATAATCTGTTTATAGAATTAGTTTAGTTATGTTGAAACAATTTTATTGATTGTTTGAATGTTTTCTAGAATAGTTAAGTGAGGTTTTAATGAAATTATAATATGAGTTTTTTTCATTGAATTCAGAGCTTGATAAAGTAATAGTTACTATTTTTTTTTTTTTGATTATTTGAATAAGGTTCAGCCAAAGCTGCTCTTCCACCTAACCAGTACAAAAAAGAAAAATACATAAAAAAAAATATAAATTGATAATTACAAAGTAACAAAACATGAATTGTAAATAAACATAGAAATCGGAAAAAGGTAACAAATAACAAATAAATGTTTACAATGTTAGTTTACAAAATTAAGTTATGGACATTTCTATATTAAACATTTTGCGAAGATAACGGAATATTATTATAAAGAGTGGGAGCCAAATATGAAAAAGAGCTTCTATGTTTAATTTTATGAAATGACGGGACAATATATACATCATTTTCACGTAAATTATATTTATGTGTATTTAATTTAGGTTTTTCATTTAGATATTGTGGACATTCTGTACCTATTATTTTGTGTGTAAGACATTGGAAAAATATTTTTACGTGATCATCAATAAAATTGAGATTAGTTTTAGAGCGATACTGATAGCTGTGGTCAAATTTACTTATACTAAATACAAATCGTAAACAACTATTTTGAAAAACATTAATTTTATGTTTATCAGCTTTCGTTAAATTTGGTACGTAGACGCAAGCACAGTAATCTAACAAAGGGAATATTAACAAGGTGACAAGGCGAAGTTTAACCTCTGATGAAAGTAGATGCCGGTACTGATACAATACTTTTAACTTTTAAATTTATTTAAATAAAACGTATCTCTTAGTTCTTGAAATACCAAGATTTCATAACAATTGCTTCAATCGTTTTTGAGAAAGTCGTGGACATAAAAGGGCAGAAAAAAGAGACGTACAGGATACAACTTATTTACTTTTTAACTATTTACAAAAGTACGTGTTCTCCTACCTAGAATCTAAAAATGTTGATTAAATATTTCTGTGCATCTTATAGATTTCTTTTTGGCCAACAATAATAACTTATTGCGATCTTTTGATAGTTTTCTGCAATATTTCTTATTGTCATACTGTTGTCATCTAGCGATGAAATATTGAACAAAAAAAGTCGGAATCTTGAGCCTTGGAATGAGAATATATGATCTTGAAACATAGTTATGAATGGAGTGGACTTTAATTCCTTTAAAATTAATTAAATTTTGAGTTATTTCATATAAAAATTATATAGTTGTATAATAATATCTAAAATTGTATCAATTTTAATATTTTTATAAATGACAACTGGCATCATGGAATAAAAAACCTCCATAAGAATAACATTGCCTATTTTTACCACACTGCACATCGACCATAGAAAAGAGAGATACTACTATAACAGAAAGCGCTCTCTATAGCAATCAGGAGACTTTTCATACGACAGCGACAGTAGAGACAAGTGATTGTTCACGGAACTAAAGTCATTTTGGCGGGGCGTATGAACCTTCAATAGTATTTCTAGGTAAACATTTTCGTATTATACTTCATTTCACGTAAAAAAATAGTGACGAGAAGATAGGTGCAATTTGATCTTGTTGTTTGACTAGATGATATCAGAGTATTATCCAGTCAAAAAACATGATTAAACTGCACCTCTCTTCCCGTCACTATTTTCTTACGTGAAATGAAGTATAAGTTGATTTTTACAAACTAAACATGAAAATATATAAATTGACTAAAAATAAAAATAATACCAAGATGTTAACAAAATATTGTATTTATTATTTTCTCTTTTTTATAATATAACACAGCTGACATTTTTAATTTATCACTAGATGTTACAGTCATTTTCCACTTTAAAATGTTATTTATTTCCTTGCAATAGGAATATAATAAAAATTTAATTAAAAATTGTTTCATTTATAAATCATGTGTATCACAAGAAAATATGTTTCTACTATACTGACTTTCAACAGTTTTTGCTAAAATTAAGGAAACATTTTTCTTGTGACACACATGATTTATATGAGCATGAAAAATATATTTATAAAGATACAAACAACACACAAGAACACAATACTATAAACAAGAAGAATCGAACTGAATTTGCAGACATTGCTAGAACGCTGACTGTAAAAACAGAAATAAATTTCTCTACCATTTCTGCTATATTGAAACTTCGCCATGTTTACAAAACAGTAGGGATGGTTGTCAAACTTGAC
The DNA here is from genome assembly GCA_943142095.1 of Ophonus ardosiacus. Taxonomy (NCBI): domain Eukaryota; kingdom Metazoa; phylum Arthropoda; class Insecta; order Coleoptera; family Carabidae; genus Ophonus; species Ophonus ardosiacus. Next base: position 23,339,362 of record OW964833.1, on the reverse strand, counting down.
GATAAGAGTATTTTTCGCATATCACATTGCGATGCTAGCGACAAGTGTTTGTTCAAAGAACTAATTTGAAAAGTCTCCCTTCTCGCATGGAGTGCGCAGGGCATGACATCGACTATACCAGGAGGAGTAATTTAAATTTTAACCGCTAAAACTGACGCTTCTGATTGGGTAGTGCTTCGTTAGATTTACAATGTACAAAGATTTTACATTTGATGTATTAACTGTCATACTTTTGAGGTTATCATTTTCTGTTTTGTATTTTGTTCTTTTGGTATTGTATTCTATTGTATAAATTTGTATATAAAGAAATTATATATAGGTTATGTGTGTATTATCACTATATTCAATTCAAAAATATTGTTATAAATCAAGTAAGAGTGTTTATTTAGATTAAAATAAAAATAAGAGCTTATAATGTCAGTTTTATTTTAAAATAAGTTCCATGCGAAGTATACAGTGTAGATGTGTACGGAGTTTTTGTATTTCGCGCGAAAAAAAATCTAGTAACTTTTTCTGGGAACTTTGTATAGTTTAAATCTGACTTTCGCATTTACTCCTCCTGGTTTAAAAACAGAGTATATATGTATTTTATTTATAATGTCAAATACATTCTTCAGTAGGTAATTGTTTTTATTTGAAATCGTCACGAAAGTGCACAAAAATCGTCATTAAAAGCTTAGAAATCGGCACTAAAGTAATCCATTATACGACGATTTCAAACAATTATAGTGTTGCCAACGTTATGCTAATTGCTGTACATGTAAGATAATTTGGGCAGGTGTACGATGTACAATAGTAAATTTGTACGTAAAATGATAAAATACAACAAAGTAAATAATTCCGATGTAAAAGTGTGAGATAAAACACAAAAAGTGTTCTTTATGATAACTTCAATGTCCAAGATTAGCAACTTTGAATATCAGATTGACATATTATTTATTTAAACATAACCAATAAAATAAGTATTCTTTACATTTTCACAATTTTTCGATTTCAAATAAAATTTAATATGCACCTCGGCAGCACGGCATTGAAGTTCCTTTTTATCACTCATATGGTTTATTTTCCTCGGTCCGCTCGACCCTATGGGCCTCGGCAAATGAATTCCACATTTGTGAGAACAAAAAAAAAATCAAACTTCAGTGCCTTGATACATAAATAACTATTATCATGGAAAGAAACAGAAAATATAAAAATTTAACATTTCTTATATTATTTGTATTTGTCAATTTTATGAATTTCGAGACTGATTTCATTTAACTAGCTCTGTAGGTCTTATATGAAAATAGTTTTATACAATATATATTATTGTTGTAAAATGCCACTTTGCCAAGAAAATATTTACTTATATATATTTGTATAGAATTGATTCACATAATCACATATCTCCAGTTAAATTACTTCTATAGTAAATTAACATAAATTAGTTGAAATGATAATAAAATTTGTGATAGAAATGTAAAATAAGTCATAAACTAATTTTATAGTACTTCGGAAGGAAATTAAACTGGAGAATTATGCTTTGTTTCTGCTCATTTTTGCAAATGTTACAAATTTATAAATTTATAAATATTAAACAAAATCGTATCAATTTTTATTGACATGTTGAAAATGTGTCATAAGGTTAAAAATTCCATTGCAATTATGTTAATTATTTATAATAGATTTGTAAATATGTAACATTCCAGCATTAATTTGTATGAAATTTTATTATGTATTTTTTTTTATTAAATAGCTATACTTATCGACTGTGTAAACCAAACAATGTAATATTTTTTGTTTTTGATTTTATTATCATAGTTTTTAAGTTATTTATTTAATTTATAATTTATTTGTTATCATTTTACAATTTATGATTATATTGTATTTTTTATTTGATTAGCATATTGTAACATATTTATAAAAATATTTTATTATTAATTTCTATTTGAAGTTGTACTACCACATAAGAAACGCATTATATTTTGAAAAACATTGTATCTTACAATAGGTACTATTAAAATTAATTTGTATATATAGGGTGGTGACTCGAATACCTGATAACATGTAAAATCATATTTTCGTAGTTTCCTGCCTCCTTAATTATTTTAGGTAAAAAAGCTCACTTAAATTTTCCGTCCACCAAAAATTTTTTGAAGAGGATAAATTTAAGCGTATGATAGCGAAGAAATCATAGAAATGGTGAATATAGACACAAATTTTATAAAGAATATTGGGTTTTCGGACGAGTCTACATTTAGCATTAATGGAGAGCCACATACTCAAAATTATCGTAGCTGGTTCAAAGAAAACAAACATTTAATATTAAATAACCATTCCCAATATAAGGCAACCGTTAATGTTTGGATTGGAATATTGGGTTCTAATATTATAGGCATAAGCCCGGAACCGTGGATGTTCTGGATGCGCGAGCACCCATAGCGTTTTTGCCAGTTGTGCTGAGCACCCAAAGTGGGCTGAATTTTTGAGTTTGTAATTTGCAAGAATAGGGCTGTTGCCTTCTAACCTTCTAAGTATTAAATTAAAAAAAAAATATTCTATAAATAGCCTCAAATTTGAAAAGTCACGAAATATATATATATATATATATATATATATATATATATATATATATAGGTGTATCACGGAAACTGAAACATAGGCGTTTATCATGGGAAATCAATTTTTCCGTGCGCATTGCTCCCCTAATTTTTTTAGACAAAAAGTTTCAAATGGGTGTAGTAAAGCAAAAATTTCTACATTCAAATCAATAAAAAATATTTTTGGCTACTTCATAACTGAAGAAATAAAATTTGATAGTATTAGCCGTGGAATTAGAAATATGAGATGAACAAAAGCGTAATCTTTTATTACGTCAGTGTCAGAATAATGATTGTGAAAATAAATATTTTACGTAGTAAATATTAATTTTCTAAATAGAAATTTAATAATAATAATAATAAAGCAAAAGGTTTAATTAGATTTATTGTTTAAGATTAATAAAATAAAATAAAGTGACACTAACAATTAATTAATATAACAAATTAAATTCAATATAAACAACAACAAACTAAAAATATTCTTAAATTCTTGAATTGTTCGAACAATCCTCCGTTTTGCGGTAAACAATAACCTAGTCTATTGTAGAAACCTTGCCGAACATTTCTTAATAGGGTCCTATACCATAGTCATATTTTAACTATCTTAAATAAGAAGACGAAAATATACATAAATTAATGAGTATTAGTGAAAAAATTTTCTTTAAATATTAACTAGGTCACAAACTACAAGCGATTGAACTTGATTACTAATTGGGTATGACGTGTTAGGTACTAAGAATTTGATTGGTCGCCTGATTTTAAAAAGAAGATTCGCGCGTCTGTAGCGGTCACCTTTGAAAGAATATGAAATGTCATGATGTTCTATAACCTAACAAAACATTTAACAATTTTGTGTTTGATGAATTTGTTTAATTATAACATCTAGTAATATTAACAATAATCATGTATTTATAAATAAATCAATTTATAATATGAATTAAATTAATAATAATATTAATTAAATTAATATTGAAACTTCAAAACAGGCAAACATTAGCGCCATCCGTCGTCATACTTTGTGTAATAATATTGTCAAACTGTTTCAATGTTCTGTAATTTATTAGGAAGAAATCCTTGTTAAATGCTTATTATTTATGTTATTTATACTTAATAATAATTTCTTCGTAAATATAACGTATAAGTTTTTATATAAAAACATTTCAGCTATGCAAACATGAAAAAAATTATTTTCAGTATAACTAACAGTTTGTCCCATTGTTTGTCGATCACTCGTTAGTACCCGCTACGTCACGCACAAATTCTTAAACTTTAAAAATTCATATCTCGCTTATTACGTAAAATTTTTAAGTCGCGTTTGCACTGAAGTTCTTATTTTATCCTGTTCTTACAGGAAAAAAAATAAAAGAAAAATGGTATAGGACCCCATTGTCTATTATTTATTTTTTGACATTCTTGTGTTATAGCATTTTTAAGTTCTTGTCCATTTTGGAGTCTTTTTATAAACATTAGTTTTTAAATGACCTCATAAAAAAAATCGTCCTATCCAGCTTTCAGGAAATGTTTGGTTCAGATATTCCACAATTTCTTTTGTGTTATGTGCAGGGCAGCCATCATGTTGGAACCACACATTTTCTTTATTTGTTTCGACAATTTTTGGCCATTCATTATTAAATTCAAATATGACTAAGAATTTATTCTTTTAATGAAGAACGAGCCAATGATTTTATCTCCCAAAATTCCTGCCCATACATTTACAGTTTGTCGATATTGTGTACGGGACTCTATAATATTATGTGGATTATTTTGGGACCAATATCAGTAATTATGACCGTTGGGTTCGCCATTCATAGTAAATGTGCATTCATCTGAGAATAAAATATTGCTTAAAAAGTCCTATCATAATTTGAGTTCTCCATCATTATTTCACAGAATGATGCACGCAGTTCAAAATCTCGTTCCAAAATATGTTGATTTTGAAATTTGAAAGGAATGTATTTATGGTTTTTAAAAATTCTATGAACTGTCGTAAAATGAATATTCAATATATATCGGGTGTAAAACGAAAACCGGGCCATTAATTTTAAACAAAAATGCTTCAAATAAATGTTTTAGAGAATTAAATTCTGCGTCTAAACCAATAGTCACATTTTCTTTTGCATCTTTTCTAACCGAGAAAATTGAATTGAATTTAAAATTTTAAAAAACTTACTTCTTTATAGTGTTAGCCATGTTATTAAAATAAAATTTCAAACAAATTGTATGGCATTTTACCTGTCAGAAATTATAAAATATAATTTTCATCAAAATAATACTACTCTCTTCTCTTCCTGTGAATAATTCTCGATTTTCAATAATGGTAATTTAAAGCAGTGCGTTTCTGATAGGTAAAATTACAAACAAATATAGTGATGTTTGACCTTGTCAGAAACGTATCTGTCAGATTTTGACATATTTTACATGTCAGAAACGTATCTGTCAGATTGTGACATATTTTACTTGTTAGAAAAGCTCTGTTTGAGTTATCATTATTGAAAATGGAGAATTATGCACAGGAACAGAAGATACAAATTATTGAGTAGTATTATTTTAATGAAAACTGTATTTTATAATTTCTGACAAGCAAAATGATATAAAATTTGTTTGAGATTTTATTTCAATGCCATGGCTAACACTATAGAAGTAACTTTGTTAAAATTTGAAATTGACTTTAATATTTTATAAAAGTTACTTCTCTGTAGTGTTAGCCATGGTTCCTGTTAAAATAAAATTTCAAACAAAATTTGTGACACTTCACCTGTCAGAAATTATAAAATATAGTTTTCATCAAAGAAAATAATACTACTCAATGATTTGTATCTGCTCTTCCTGTGAATAATTCACCATTTTCAATAATGATACCTCAAACAGAGCGTTTCTAACAGGTAAAATTACAAACAAATATAACGACATTTTATTTGTCGAAATCGTATCTGTCATATTGTAACATATTTTACCTGTTAGAAACGCTTTGTTTATGTTATCAATATTGAAAATAGAGAATTATTCAGAGGAAGAAAAGTACAAATCATTGAGTAGTATTAATTTGATGAAAACTATATTTTTTGAGCGATTCTCTGCGAACATTTTTTTCTAGTTTTATAACTTTACGCTCACGATATAATACTTCACTATATTTTATAATTTCTGACAGCTAAAATGTCATAAAATTTGTTTGAGATTTGGCTAACACTGTAAAGAAGTAACTTTTTTAAAATTTTAAATTCAATTTCTTCGGTTACGAAACATGCAAAAGAAAAAGTGATTATTGATTTAGATGCGGAATTTAATTCTCTACAACATTTATTTGAAGCATTTTTGTCTAAATTTAATAGGCCACTTTTGGACATGTTAGACGCCTATGGTCCGGTTTTCGTGTTACACCCGGTATATATATATATATATATATATATATATATATATATATATATATATATATGTCTTGCAATTAATATTTGTAATATTTTGAATAAGTGAACTGTTGTCCTATTGGCTATGAATGACGTGCTGTTGGTAATTTGATGTTACAGGAGTGGGGGGTTGTTTTTCATGACTATTTCTAGCGCCAGTCTTTTTATTTAATTATTTTCGTAAATAACAACAAATTATTATTTCTTTTATTACTATGAAAAATATTGCATCAATTTGCATTTAAAATCTTTTTAAAATATGTGAAACCGGCCCATTATTCCATTACAACTGAGTAATAAACAATTTCAATGATCGTAACAATAACTTTGTTCGCTTTAATTTTTCTTCTTGTAAGTATTAAATCTAAACGAAATTATACAAAGAAAAACCCTAATGTGGGTTATGTTAGAATTTTCAAATCGAGTAAGTTCATATTAGTCTTCAACAATAATACACTTCACCATTCTTTCCTTCCACTTTTTAAAAGAATTCAACAAATCTTTTTTTTGAATGCAAAATAATCATTGATTGCAGCACCATTCTCTTCATCCGATGAAAACCTTTTACCCTGTAATGTCCAAAAAGTAGACATATTAGTACATTATCAAATTAAGTGAAGATGGTGAGTTTTCTATTACTTTTATATATTTTGTTGCGAAAAGCTGAAGCGCTGAAGGGTAAAAGCTGCCCTATGGAAAGACACATTACACATTATCATGATGTAACATAATTTAAAAAAAAATAGTGTCAATTATTAGTAATAACTAAAGAATTGTTAAGGTTAAGGGGTTTTTTCTTTAGTTATAACTTTACCTTAAGACTCCATTTTAGTTTTATATTTTCAATTATTAGTGTTAACGTATCTCGGTAAATCCGTACAGGTTTCGCTTTTTGAAAATCAGTTCAAATTACAGCCAAAGAAGGCGCTTATTAATTAAAATCTGATTCAAACCTTTCCTTGTACTCATAAGCACAAATATTTTTTGAACTCATATTACATCATGATTCAAAAATACTCTCTAGTTAATTGTACATTTTCATTCGTATAAAATATACTTTAAAAATTGATTAACTAAATTCTAACTTACTTAATTTTAGCAACTTAATTTCATATGAACTATTCTAAATAATAGTGCAATTTTTTCCACGGCCTATGTGATTTTCTCATCCTCGTAACTCTAGCGAGATCCTCGTATATGATTCATTGCAAAATCATGTTTTTCGCACATGACGTGTTACTAAATGAACGAAATAGTGCGAAAAACACCATCATTTTACAACTAACCACATAAATAGCTATTATATTATAGGGCCTTTCTTCATTGATGGAAAATTGAATGCCAAAAAATATTACGATCTACTCCAGACCAGCATTAGGGCAGCTGTAGACAACGTTGCAGGGGAAAATATAGTTTGGTTTCTACACGATGGCTGCCCGGCTCATTGTACAAATGAAATCAGTTTATTTTTAAATCGGTGTTTCCCAAATTACTGGATAGGACGCAATGGACCAGTAAATTGGCCAACCCGATTCCCAGATTTATCACTAAATGACTTCTTTTTATGGGGACATTTGAAATCTAAGATTTGTAAAACTAGGAATGCAAATGTAGACTCGTTAAAACGAAAATCGTAGAAGAATGTAGGAAAATTACAAACCGGCAATTTGCAAATATGGGACGGAATTTTTATAATCGGCTTGGATTTTGTTTAGCAAATAATGGAGATTTATTGGAGCATTTAATTTGAAAGATTTTATTTTTAAATATTACTATTACCTACTGATTTAACTTAAATTTAAAATGAATTAATTTTTATTGACAATAACAAATAATCTTCTGTTGACCAATTATAACCAAAATCTAATCAGCTCTTCATATGGATGTAAAGAAGAGGAATACAAAAGAATTATAATTTTTAGAATTGTAGTATTGAAGTCATCGTCGGAGAAAAATTTGTCACACACACACACAGACACGGACATACACACACACACAGACATACACACACACACAGACACACATACAGATATCGTAAAACTAGTAAAATCGCATTCCAGGGACCCTAAAACGTGCTTATTAATTGAAAACTCACTACCAAATTTTTTGACCAAAGAATACTTTCCTTACGTAAAGGTGACGGAAGGTAAAAAGAATATTATCTTCGTTTATGCGTAAACATCTACGAATTATTTATAAAACCTAATGAAAATCAAATAAATTTTGTCTCATTAATTATAAATTATAATTTAACAAAAAAATATTTTAGTACCTACAATCAATAAATTTATTATTTATTATTAATATATATTTTTATTTAAATAATACAACGTACCATCATGGAAGAAAAACAACATATAATTTAATAAACGAAGTTATTATTTATTTTATATAATAATTAATCCAACATTTATACTACAAAATATAATAAAAATTTATTTAATAATTAATTTTTCTACTGCTCATAGTAAAAATTAGTACTCCGATATATTAAAAATGGGTATAATCCCGGATTTAGGGGCAAATATGCATGGTCCAGGCTAGGCTATAGTGACATTTTCATACTATAACAATAACTACAAATTGTAGTGACGCTAAAAATTAGATACATTATTATTGGTAAAATCAATACAAAAAATATAGCAATTTTACATGTTATCGAGTACCCGTTATAAATTTAATAATAATAATCTAGGTAGCGACTAGAAAATTTCACATATTATTTCAATATATTGTTTTGTGTATTAAGTAGAATAAGTAATTACTAAAAATATTCAATTACTGCGTGTTTTAAATAAAATAAGTTACTAAAAATTGGCGACGAGGTACATTATGGATGCAAATCAGTTTTCACAATTACTCGACATTTTTTTCAAAAGTCAACAACAGCTAATGTCAACGAAAATTAATGAAAATTCATCAAATTCAACACTTCATACCACAGTAAATGCTACTTTAAATCCATCTTACGAAAATTTCAATTCAAATAAAGAAGATTTTGAATTATACCGTCAACGTTTTGAAAATTATTTATCAATGAATGGTGTTTTCCACAACAAGACCCTATGTAGTCAAATGCTGTTCTATCCATTTTAAATTACTGGTGCCACTCATGTCACCAAAGAAACATGTAGAGTTGACATATATAAAAATAGTAGAAGCCTTGGAAAAATATTTATGTCCAAAGAAAAACATTTTAGTATTCCATTATCGATTCTTATCAATATATGAAAACGAAATTCAATCAATTTCATATTACGTTGGTTTATTTAGACGTGATATAAACGAGTGCATGTTCGTATGTGAATGTAAACTTAGCATTGCTGATATGTTCCTTCGAGCACAATTTATAAGTGGACTTCGTGACAATTTAATTCGAGAATAGTTACTCCAAAAATTTGAAGATATTATTCAAAAAGCATTAGCTCTAGAAGCATCCAAGATTGACATCAGTCAGCTTGGATTAAAACAACCAGTTATGTCAAATCCTTTTGATCCTACGCAAGAAGTAAATAAAATAGTCTCACAACAAAAAAATTCCACGGATTCATATTCAAAAAGTCAACTATTTTCAAAATTTCGTTGTCAATATACAAGATCACAAATTGATTATCGTCGTTTAGGAATCGATCGTCTATACATCCGACGTGGCCGTGATAATCGCATATTAATTTAAAAAATAATACAAATGTCTGAATATGGCTAAATGTAATTAATATATAATTAATTTAACTAATACGGTATTCGACATATTTTATATAATAAAATTTAAAAATTTCGGTATGTTTAGGAGCAATCCATACTTGCAACGTTTATGGTTCTTTAACCTATATTTTTACTACGCGTTTGAAGTTTAAAATGACAACAAACGCCACGGAACATACTGTTACCTTATTGGTTTGTACCCGTTGACGTCAGTAGGCAAGGGGAGAAGCGGTGCAAATCTGCTGCATTCCCGAGAATATCATTTTTAATAATTATTTTCTCTTTTTAGAGATGAATTTGAATAAAAATAAAAAATACGGGGTAAATATTTTTTAGTTTTCTATCAAATAATAAAAAAAAAAAAATCGTTCAATACCTCATTACTAACTCAGTGAAAGACTACTTAACTTTAAACTTTATTTATGATGATGTTATTGTGGTAGCGAAACTATAGTAATCGTGATAAAATATTTTTGTAAAACTAAAAAAAACTGAATGTTTATTTAACATATAAATTCAAGAATGAAGTTTCACCATGTTAGAGCTGATACCATAAAACAAATTTCAATTTCCTTAAAATATATTGTTTCTTGTTATTAGTTGATTTCTTGTAATGTAATTAGTGAAACAATACTTTTAGTAAAAATCACTAATTGTTAATCATATATATTTTTATTTGTTCACAATAGAACATTTCGAGACCAATTTCTGATCTTACATTTTTAGCTTACCTACATTTATTTTCTCTAAGAAACCATTCATGGAAATAGCCGCAGTAATAAAAGATTGTAAATCAAATTATAAAAATGTCATGCTTTTATATATATATATATATTCAGTCAGGTAGAACTTGAATATTTACCTTCCATATATTTGAACTGCATTACTTACATTTCTAGTACTGACATCTGTAAGCTAATGCTCAAACTATTTTTAAGTGCCGCAGCAGTCAAATGAATTGGTTTTGGTAAATTTTTCATATGCGTCGTTTTGAAAACCTATTGCATACACTTTTATAAAATTTATGTATTTGTTTATGGTTTTTAATAATTTTTGTCCTGAATATAATTTGGTCTACGTATTTCAAGTTATAAACCGGAAATGATTTTTTTTTTATATCCGTTGTATGTTTTCAGGATATAAACATAATCATATAATTTACAAAATTTTAATACAGGGTGTAACACGTACACCGACCACTGCCATTATTACCTTTATTATTATAGTTACAAAAAAATACTATAGAACAAAGTTGTAGGGGACCAAGGGGGACATTATTTCAGAGAAGAAAATATTTTTTTAAACCACTGGTTCTCAAGTTACAACACAAAGTTATATTTTTTCAAATGGGATTCTACATATTTTTTATGCATATTTTTTTCTGAATTTAACCATGTATTAGTTTTATATCCTTACATAATAAAAATATTGAAAAAAAATGCGATTGAAATTTAAATAAATTTTTATTTTTAATATTATTGTACAGTAGGCTATGGATGAAAAACAATAACAAAAGAACAAAATATAGCTGCTGTCAAATAATAATTGGCGTACTAATTGTTGTAAATTGTTATTCTTTGTGTTTTGAGATTATTTTGTGACAATATGGCTGATGTTTATGCAAATGAAGATTTGTATCGTTTATTATTAATTTATGGTGAGTGTAATGAAAATGCCATACAAGCGTGCAATATTTATGCCACGAGATATCCAAACAAACTGTGTCCAGGGAGGTCAGTAATCAGGCGATTAGCACGAAATTTGAAAAACTATGGATCATTTTCACAAAAACGTGAAAGGCAACATCCCGTGAGAAACAATGAAGAAATAGAAATCGCAGTTTTAGCTTCTATTGCGCGTAATCCCAATTCATCCACACGCGAAATTGCTCAAGAACATTTTATTTCTAATATGTCCGTATGGAGCATTTTGAAAAAGCATAATTTAAAATCATATTCATACAAACTATTACATTCTATACATAATAATGACAATGAACGCAGAATAGTGTTTTGCGAATGGTTTTTGTTGCAGTATCATGACGATAATAATATTCTTCGAAAAATTCTGTGGACAGATGAATCTAAATTTTCAAATAATGGATTATTTAATAGAACTAATGAGCACATTTGGGCTGAAGAACATCCTCGTGAATTTAGAGAAAAAAATAATCAACACAGATGGAGCTTTAATGTATGGCTTGGAATGTTTGGGAATAAAATTATTGGACCACATTTTTATGAAGACAATTTAAACGCTGCACATTATTTATGTTTCTTGGAAAATGAATTATTAAATTATCTAGAAGATTTAAACTTGAATGAAAGACAAAATATGTGGTTCCAACAAGATGGAGCGCCGGCTCACAATACTCGTCGAGTGTACGAACGGCTCGACGAAATGTTTCAAGGTCGGTGGATAGCAACAAATGGGCCATACAAATGGCCCGCTCGTTCCCCGGACTTGACACCCCTTGATTTTTTTTTATGGGGATATCTTAAAGATAGAGTATATTCAAAACCAGTGACAACGAAACAAAATTTGATGGAGTTAGAGAAGCTTGCGCTGCTTTGGCACCAGAAACTGTAATAAAAGCTACTTCTTCTGTTTTAAATAGAATAGAATTATGCTTAGAAAATAATGGAAATCAAATAGAACATTATTTATAAGGAGTAATTAACAATTATTAATTTTCAATTTAAATTTATCACTCTTGTTTCTCATCCATGGCCTACTGTACAATAATATTAAAAATAAAAATTTATTTAAATTTCAATCGCATTTTTTTCAATATTTTTATTATGTAAGGATATAAAACTAATACATGGTTAAATTCAGAAAAAAATATGCTATCGAATAGGCATAAAAAATATGTAGAATCCCATTTGAAAAAATATAACTTTGTGTTGCAACTTGAGAACCACTGATTTAAAAAAAAATTATCTTCTCTGAAAGGATGTCCCCTACAACTCTGTTCTATAGTATTTTTTTGTAACTATAATAATAAAGGTAATAATGGCGGTGGTCGGTGTACGTGTTACACCCTGTATATATTCATTATTTTTTATTACAATTTCGAGGGGACACGTACAAAAAATTATTTTTTTGGTTATCCAACCCTCTTCATTCAAACGCCCCCTTAAGGTACCCATTGCTGGCAAAGTTTGTTGAATAGGAGCTCTAGACAAGCAATCGACATTGCTGTTATTAGAACCTTTCTTGAATTTGACCTAGTTAAAACCTGATAATAATGACGCGTTGCGCAGGAGCCGGTCTTAGGTCATTACTCTCTGCAGTGGTAAGAGATCTTGAAGCAAAAGCTATGGGTCTTTCTTGACCGTTGATATTATGTGATAATACCCCTGCCACGCCTTCAGGACTAGCATCACACTAGTAATGGAACTTCAGAATCATAGGGGATTAATACTTTATCGCTGGAAATTTAATTTTTGAGACGAATTAGGACAGCTTCACATGAACTAGACCAGTAAAATTTTGAAGTTTCTTGAAGAAGTTTTCATAACGGGTAAATCAGTGTTGAACAGCGGAAAATAAATCTTGAATAATATGTTACCATTCCAAGAAAACGATGTGGTTTATCAACATTGGTTGGTCTGGGCATTTCGATAATTGCTTTAATCTTCTCTGGGCATTTTAAAATTTGATTATGACGGAATGATGTGTCTCAGATATTTGATTTGTGTTTTAAAAAAATCGCACTTACTTTTACTTAAATGCAAGTCGTATTTTTGAAGACTGGTAAGGCAGTGTTCAAGTCGGAGCTGGCATTCGTCTTTGGTTCATCCATGAATTATTATATTTGTCATCGAAGTACCTATGACTTGGTACCATCAAGTCCTTGAAAAATTTGGTCTAAAATTGTATTAAATTCGCTGGAAGCCGTTTTAATTCCAAATGAAAGACGGTTCATTTGGTAAATTTCTGGGAGATCGTATGCCGAGTCGTATGCATACTCGTTATACATGACTTGTTCGTCCATGATTTACAGTGAAGAGATTTAATATTAGTCCGACAATCGCTAGCTTCGTGATTATTTATAAGACGTAGTGATAGATCCATCGATCATGTAAGATCTATGTCGCAACTTGTTTTTTATTGGCTTGTACCCGGATACATCAGAATTTCGGCAACGTTTTGAATACATAATACTTTAAATTGTTTTTTCTAATCCAAATAAACAAAATTTTATACAAACTGTTATATTAAATAAAACTACGGAGTTAACATATTCGTTTTAACGAATAAAATAGACATGTTAATATTTTTTGCAATATCTCATTGATATGTAATCAATTAACCATCGTCATTGTGAATGTTTTTTCAAAAAGGTAAAATTATTGATTATGGAATAATTATTTTTTGTCTCTCAATCAAAGTTTTAGCTTCCAAAATGTATTCCGGGTCTTTACATTTTTTATTTTGAAATCTATTCCCCAAAACAATTTCCGGCAATATACAATTTAAATAAAACATCATCAGATCAATATTAATATAACAATATAAACTTAAAAACTTATGTACTTATAATTACGAATATATGTAATATATAATTATATATAATATAATAATTTTCTATCAGGACTGGTGAATACTAAGAAATAGCATATGTTTTTATTACAAATATTTAACTGTCCTCGCACCTACAACAATTTCTTAAGATTAATATAAAAATTGAATTAAATATAACAATGATTACCTGATAATAATAATTGTGATTTCTTTTTAGCCTCAAAAGGGTCGGTTATGTCGTAAATGACATAAATGATTTTCCCCCTTTATATCAGGCTAATTATACAGTGATTATAAATTTCTCTTACTTGCGATAGCCAATATTTAGAAAATACAGTGTTTATCTTCTTAGGGCTAGTTGTACAAACTCCGTTTAAAATTTTAACTGCCGGGTAAATAGACAAAATCGAATCGAAATGAACTGTCAAATAACAAATTTATCATTAACTAGCTATAACCGTTGCAAATATTTGCAACAAACAATATTAAGGCGTAATGATATTAAATCATAAATTTTCTGCATTTATAATGCTTAGTTCTCTGTTACACTGGTTTTTTGAATATATAGGGAGAACTCTGATTAATTATTCAACACAACACTTAGTTAATAATTAATATATTTTATGTACAACCGGTAAATAATGTTAACTTTATTCTTATCAAAATCGTAACTTAATATGCTTTATTATTTATTGAGGAAAATAAAGTACTCCCTAGGGAAATAAAGTACTTTCTAGGGAAATAAAGTGACTTAAGTCCATTGTTAATTGATATTGATTAACAGATAAGGAATATTATCAATTAGCCTGTCGGTCATTGTATTTAAATAAATAAATGAATTAAATATATTAAATAAATTAAATAAATAAAATAAATAACATAAATAAAATAAAGAAAATAAATAAAATAAATAAAATAAATAAAATAAATAAAATAAATAAAATAAATAAAATAAATAAAATAAATAAAATAAATAAAATAAATAAAATAAACAAAATAAATAAAATAAATAAAATAAATAAAATAAATAAAATAAATAAAATAAATAAAATAAATAAAATAAATAAAATAAATAAAATAAATAAAATAAATAAATAAAATAAATAAAATAAGTAAAATAAATAAAATAAATAAAATTGTTAGAACGCATTTACAATTTCCCGCTAATTTTAAATGCGCACTAGCGCTTTTCATTATTTCCGGAACTGTGTTTAGTTCCAACACCAAAGGTAACTGTTCTGTTTTGTTTTACCGCCAATAATTATTATACATAACGTCATCGTGTATGTGTCTTATGTCTTCATTATATTATTTATTTATCGGAAAGTGTGTTGTGTTTTATTGTGTGTTGCACCCTAAATCCCCAACAGGTTATGAGCCCAGACTCGTGAAAAGCAACACACAAAATTAGTGCAAGTGCAGTCGCGAATACCTGATTTAAGACAAGTGTTGTAACCTACAAAAATCTGTGTCGAACGCGAAAAACAACACGATAAATAAATAACGTGAAAG
This sequence comes from Ophonus ardosiacus, assembly GCA_943142095.1. Classification (NCBI taxonomy): domain Eukaryota; kingdom Metazoa; phylum Arthropoda; class Insecta; order Coleoptera; family Carabidae; genus Ophonus; species Ophonus ardosiacus. Next base: position 23,323,629 of record OW964833.1, on the reverse strand, counting down.
TAAATAACTGTAACCCGAACAATTCGCTAAAAAGTGCATAGTTTCTGGTTTGAAGACATTGAACAGTGTTTTGTAAACGTGTAGTGACGAGTCGTTCGCATCAAAAACTACGAAAAGTTAGAAACACGGTATCGTCACGTATTTCGTATTTCACAACAATGGCCCAACAAACCGCGATGAGTTCAGTGAGATTAGAAATGCTAAACAAAGAAAATTGCGACTCATGGAAAATTCACGCTCAAGCCATGCTTATCAGAAATGATATGTGGGAATATGTCTCTGGTACATTGGAAAAACCAGTCTTACCTGCAGAACCGACAGCAGCACAAACTGCAGCATTCAACCAGTGGATCAAGCAAGATCTCAAAGCGAGGTCAGACATTATATTAGCGATTAGTGCTTCCGAATTAAGACATATTCGTGGGTGTGAAACGTCCAAAGAAGTTTGGGACAAGATCGATGAAATTTACGCGCCAAAAGGACCCGCCCAAATGGCGACACTTCTTAAACAATTGCTTCAGAAGAAGATGCCGGAAGGAAGTGAGGTGCGCGAGCACATGGCGCATTTTTTTGAAACCGTAGACAAGCTCGCAGCTATGGAGGTAGACATCAACGAGAAGTTACTCACCCTCATGCTTTTACAGAGTCTCCCCAGTAGCTACGATGTCTTCAGGCGGGCTATTGAATCGAGAGATAAACTTCCAGACATTGAAACTCTTAAAAACAAAATAATTGAAGCCAGTCAATCAATAAATGAGGAGTCCGATCAAAACAAACAAGGAGCCTTGTATGTGAAGCAACAAAATTTTAAACACAAACAAGGTTATTCAAAATCCCAAGACAGTGACAAAAACGGAAATCACGACAGAAATAAGTCGCGAACGAAGTACAAATGTAACTTCTGCAAGAAACCGGGTCACAAGGCGGCTGACTGCTACCTCAAAAAGAAAAGGGACAAGGAACAAGCAAACAACACTGAAGAAGCATTTTTAGTGAACGAAGTAGACCTCCAGCTGTGCGATCAGGCAAATCTCGCAAAAGCAAGTTCAAGCAAGTGGTGCTTAGATAGTGGTTGCACCTCCCACTTGTGTAACGACAAGAAGTTTTTCACTGCTTTGACGGACGTCACAAGCGGCTTGAAGCTCGCTGATGGGACTGACACCGAGGTTGTGGCTAAGGGTGACGTGAAGATCATCGCAACGGTCGACGAGAACAACAAAGTCATCAAGCTTGAAAACACGCTCTTCGTGCCAGAGTTGAAGACCAACTTGATTTCCGTCGCCAAAATCGTCAACACAGGACATGAGGTTGTTTTCACGAAAGACCGGGCAGTCGTAAAAGACCAACAGGGTAAAACCAAAATCATCGCAGATCGTGATGGTGACCTGTTCTATATTAGAACACAACAGTCTCACGCATTGTCGACAACTGTTAACGAACTCTCCGACTTAGACGTCTGGCATGAACGACTGGGGCATGTCAACAAGAAGGACCTTCTTACCATGAGCAAGAACAACATGGCAATTGGCCTGAAAATCAATCCTAAATCCATAAACACTCCTTGTGAAATTTGTACTGCTGGTAAATTATCGTCTTTTCCTTTTCAGGCACGTGAAAGCAGATCGTCGGACATCTTGGACTTGGTACACTCAGATATATGCGGTCGCATGCGTACCGAATCGCTAGGCGGTGCCGGCTATTTCGTCTCTTTTATAGACGACTTCAGCGGCTGGTGCGAGGTTTACTTCATAAACCACAAAAGCGAAGTACTGGACAAGTTCAAAGAGTTCAAGACGATGGCCGAAAACCAAACCGGCCGTAAAATCAAAGCCTTCCAATCGGATAACGGGAGAGAATATTGTAACTCGTCCTTCGACAAGGTGTTAGCGGACTCTGGCATACGTAGGCGACTAACTGTGGCGTATACCCCACAGCAAAACGGGGTTGCTGAGCGTCGTAATCGTACGTTGGTGGAGGCTACCAGATGTATGCTGCTGCAGTCGGGGCTACCCCCAACTTTCTGGGCAGAGGATATCGCAACAGCCAATTACATTCGAAATAGGTGTATTTCCAGCAGCTTAGGCAATAAAACACCGTTCGAGTTATGGACAGGCTCGAAACCGATAGTCAGCCACCTCCAAACGTTTGGGTGTAAAGCCTATCTACTAGATAAATCACCAAACCGTGGAAAATTCGACCCCAAAGCCAAGGAAGGAACAATGGTTGGCTATTCCAGCGTTTCGAAGGCTTATAGGATCTGGGTGTCAGCGGACAGAAAAATTTACGGTTAAAGGGACGTAAAATTCTTCAACAAATTCGAAGCAGATGTTAGTCATGAAGACTTCTTCGGCGAGATTACGAAAACAGGTCGTTTTCCCTTAATAGATACTTCGGAACAATTCCAAATATACAACGATCTTCCCGCCAAGATTACAGACTTCGCAGATTCTGAGGTGGAAGAATCTTGCACGAACGATTCTGAGACAGAAGATGAAGATCTAGCCAACGGTTTCAGAGGATTCCCAAGAGTACAACAAGCTCCAAACGGTAATCAATCACCAGAAACCGTACTCGACTTTCAAATTAAGAGAGGCCCTGGACGTCCACGTAAGGTGAGAACCGGGAAAAGAGGACGCCCTCAAAAACCGCATAACGTTCAAGTTGTCATTCAACCTGACGTCAACGAAGACGATCCAAACCTCAAACCGGACGACAAGTCTCGTGAGAACGCGAAACAGCACGATGCTGAAGCATCTTTGTTGGTTTCGGAGATCCCCTTTGATTGTGCCATGAACGGACCGAACAGCTGCGAATGGAAGGATGCAATTTATTCGGAGATCAAAAGCCTTATTTCGAATGACACATGGGATCTAGTTCCTAGACCAGATGATAAGGTAATTAATTGTCGAACAGTCCTTCGAAACAAATACAATGCCGACGGATCCTTGGAAAGGCTCGAGTCGTTGCTCAAGGTTTCTCTCAACGCCCCGGCATAGACTACAAAGAAACTTTCGCTCCAGTTGCGAGATTAAATTCGTTGAGAATCTTGACCGCACTTTCTGCCGAGACTTCGATGAGTATTGTACAATTCGATATCACCACCGCTTACCTAAACGGGATCATGGATACAACGGTTTACATGGAGAAGCCTAAACTAATCGAAGACATGCTTGACAGAATGATTGTCGAGGAAGGTTGCAATGAGCTAGGACGAAAGGCCCGTGACATGCTATGTCTTATTCGTAGAGGTGATTATGTCTGTAAATTGAAGAAGGCCCTTTATGGCCTAAAACAATCGGGCAGACAGTGGCATACGAAACTTGATAACACACTACGAAACATGGGATTTTTTCCTGCAAACGCAGACCCATGCGTTTATCACGACAAAGAGAAAGACATAATTATTCTCGTTTACGTAGACGACCTACTGGTTGCCTACAAAGATTCTCAAAAGCTCAAGTCATTTAAGCGGAAACTACGCAGGGAATTCTTTGTTCGAGACCTAGGAGAAGCCAAATTCTGCTTAGGAATAGAGATTACCCAACTGGAAGGTGAAAACGGGAAGGAAATTCGTTTGTCCCAAACCGGATATATTCGAGACATCCTCGAGAGGTTTAATATGTCGGACTGTAAGCCCGTCAGTACACCTCTAATCCCGGGAAACAAATTCGCCGACGACGCGATCCAAGATGACAGCGATGAAGAGGTCCAATACCCTTATCGAGACCTGATAGGCGCCTTAATGTACCTCGCTATTGGGACCCGTCCTGATATAGTACATTCAGTGAGTTACCTTAGTCAGTTTAACACCAAGTTCAACAAATCCCACTGGCAGCTGCTAAAAGGGTGCTCAGGTACCTTAAGGGCACATCAAACTTTGCATTGACCTTCAAGAAAACAGGAGAATCATTAAAAGGCTTCGTCGACTCTGACTGGGGCGGATGCATAATCGATCGTCGATCCTACACCGGATACATGTACGTATTGGCCGGTGGCACCATCTCCTGGGAGAGCCGCAAGCAGAGGACGGTGGCATTGTCCTCGACTGAGGCCGAGTACATGGCCCTTTCGGATGCTGTAAAAGAATCTATATACCTCGTCAAGTTTTTGTCTGAACTGTGTTTTGAGAATCTAAGTTCCGTCCAGCTACACAGCGATAATCAAGGAGCAGAGAAACCCGCCAAAAATCCAGTATTCCACAGCAAATCCAAACACATTGACATCCGGTACCACTTTATCCGGACGTCATTGAACGAGCAGCCCATAAATATTCAGTATCTCAACAGCGAGAAGATGCCTGCCGATGCCTTAACCAAGGCATTACCTACTCCAAAGCTACAGTTTTGCGTCGAAGCCATGGGACTTCATTAAACATTCCCAATTAGAACAAAAATTAGCTATTCAATTGAGGGGGGGTGTTAGAACTCATTTACAATTTCCCGCTAATTTTAAATGCGCACTAGCGCTTTTCATTATTTCCGGAACTGTGTTTAGTTCCAACACCAAAGGTAACTGTTCTGTTTTGTTTTACCGCTAATAATTATTATACATAACGTCATCGTGTATGTGTCTTATGTCTTCATTATATTATTTATTTATCGGAAAGTGTGTTGTGTTTTATTGTGTGTTGCACCCTAAATCCCCAACAAAAATAAATAAAATAAATAAAATAAATAAAATAAATAAAATAAATAAAATAAATAAAATAAATAAAATAAATAAAATAAATAAAATAAATAAAATAAATAAAATAAATAAAATAAATAAAATAAATAAAATAAATAAAATAAATAAAATAAATAAAATAAATAAAATAAATAAAATAAATAAAATAAATAAAATAAATAAAATAAATAAAATAAATAAAATAAATAAAATAAATAAAATAAATAAAATAAATAAAATAAATAAAATAAATAAAATAAATAAAATAAATAAAATAAATAAAATAAATAAAATAAATAAAATAAATAAAGTAAATAAAATAAATAAAATAAAATAGATAAAATAAATAAATAATGAAGACAGATTTGTGAAAAATTCATGAATCTCACTGGGATCTGAACCCAGGGCCTTCCGATATCTAGTCGGACACTCTACCAACTGAGCTATGAGATCCCGTGAATCAGTTTCAAATTTAAAATAATCAAACGGATCCGGATCCAAATTTTAATTCTGGATCTGTTTCATCATCTTGAATGTTAAGGCAAACATTTGGAATTTAGTTCAAATTCAAACCGCTAAAGTGGGCCTTTAAATTTTTTAATACCCCTCTAAAATAGCCAGGTAGTTTGTGCAAATGTACAGAAAAAAGGAATTTATACTTTCACAGAGTCCTATTTAGTAAATGATGAATTAATTATTACTAGGATACTTCTTAGAATATTGAAAATTCTGTAGTTCTAAGTTTTTTTTTTTTAAAATTAATTAGAACAAATGCTTCAAAGAAAAATGGATTAAGACAAATTTGAGAAATAGTGGCCATAGGTTCATTGCAGGTGGCGAAATACCTATTTATTTACTTCGTGCACGTGTTTCACATAAAAGTGGGTTATTGCATAATCATATTTATTTGGTTTTAACACCCGATGTTAATATTTGAAGGGTCAATTTTGAGAATATTCGAATCGAAAACCGATCTCGATTCGAATTTAATACTCCATTGCCTTCATCCGCAATTCTTGAGCGACTTTTCAGTTTTGGTGGCATGATATGTAGGCCTTAGAGACGGCCTTTATCTGGTGAGACATTTAACAAATTAATATTTTTTAAGGCAAATAAACCTTTTCGCTAAAGTTAAGAGAACATATTTGTTTACTGATATTAACTGATATTAAATAAATATATCTAAATATATAAAATGGAATTTGTTTTATTTTTCTATTTTTAGTTAAATCTTTTCATATACAGTGTGTTAATACCAAAAATTATTGTTTGTGATCAAGGCACTAGTAATCAGAGCGTAATGAAAAAATTGAATGTAACAACCAATAAACTGTATTTTGAATCAAATGGCAAAAAAATGCTATTTTTGATGTACCTCATTTGTTTAAAAGTTTTCGAAATAATATACTAACAGGTGATTTTATTTATCTGGGTAAACGCGTGTCTTTCCAAGATATTCGACAAACTTATAGTATTGATAAAAATATAGCACCAAATCCTTTTCAAAAAATAAATTAGCCGTGCAGGTATTGAGTCATAGCGTATCAGCTGCAATAAACATGCATTGCAACAAAAGAGTTAAACAGCAAAACAGCTGAACACACTGCCAAATTTGTATTTTTTATGAATCATTTATTTGACTCTTTAAATAGCAGAAATTTATATTCTAATAATCCTTATAAATGCGCATTGTCCGATAAAAATCATTTAGTAAAATCCCTGTTAGTAAATTCATAATTAGTTTTAGAAAATTTAATGAAAATAGACAATAAAACAAACAAAAATAGTAAACCACCTTGTTTCGCTAGTCTTGTACAAACAATTAATGGTATTTTGCAATTTTACGAAAAAGAAAAACAGTGTGAAGTGGAATTCATTATTACTAGCAGATTAAATCAAGATGCCTTAGAAAAATTATTTTCAATATACAGGCAAAAGGGGGGGATACAATAGAAACCCAACTGTCAGATTATTCCCAACACTATTTCGATCAAATTCGGTTAACTCATTAATTAAACCGGCGGAAAAGTCAAATTGCGAACCTGACTCCGATATAAATGTGAAAATAAATGAGAAGAGAACAGAAACTCCAACAAGTTCAACATTTTCATTGTTAGAAGAAAATACTGAGGAAGAGAAAATTCAGATTCCTCGTCAACAAAATCTTCAGTCTCAGCAACGTCGACTGATACTGAAATAGTAACATCAGAAGATTGCCCAATTTCTTATTTTGCAGGTTATTTGAGTTTGAAATGTATTGAGCAGTTTTCTTGTGACATTTGCAAGAAAGAATTGTGTATTACTTCACAATTAAATGATAAAAGACAATTTCTTATTTTATACAAAAGTTACGAAACCGGCGGCAAAACATTTCAAACAGATTTAGAAACAAAGCTAACAGTTCCTACTCAAAGTTTTACAAATATGATTAAAATATGTTTAAAATATTTTGAACAACGCTTTCGCAAAATATATTAAAAAAAAAATTAAAACTTAAATTATTTAAAATGTTAATTAGAGACAATAAAATATCTAACTGGTTAAATGAAATAGAAACATGTAAAAATCATAAAACCTTTATTTTAGAAAAATTATTAATATTAATTATTAATCTTTAAAAATTCCAAATTACACTGTCAGAAAAAACTTACTGAAAATAAAATAAATGTAAAATTGAGAATATTGCACCATAAATAAATATTTTTAGAGTTTTAAATATCAGTGCCTATACCACTTCCTCTGTACAGTAAACTGCAGAAATTATTTGATTATACAAATAACAGATGATGCAGATCTTTATACCTTCATTTTTGAGATGCCAATGCGAAAAAGCGACATGAAATAATGTCGACCAGGGCATGAACTATTTCATTTTTGCTTATAAAATTAAAATTGAATGGTTCGGGTCTCTACTTAGGTTCGTGCCTGAGATGAAGGAATGAACGTAAGGAAGATAGAGATTCTTTAGGTCAAATTTTACCCAGGGCCTGGGGTTTTATGACTGGTAAATAAAAGCTTTTATAACCAGTGACACAGCAACAGCAAACCATTCATTTTTGTAGCATTTCACTTTCAAAACGAATGATTTCTAGATATGTACGACAATTTTCCTTTTTATATTTATATAGTCAAGGTTACTGACCAGTTTCATAAATATCTAAGTATTTTAATTAATGATAAAATAAGAAATATTAAATGTACTTCCCAGAAAAAGCCTTCAGACATGTCTCTGGATTTTTGACGCTGACATTTATGTCAATTACAAACAAATTAATTTTCCAACTAGTTTCCATGGGCTGTTTGATACAGTGGATTATTTTATAAATTTATAATTCTCTATCTCTAAATCTATAGGAGATATAATAAAAATGTTCAATATATTGGATAGAGAATTTTATATTCTTTAACATTTGTAATAACATAAATTTCCAAAAAATAATATTTAGAAGATTTTTTTAAGAAACTACTACATACTTCCGATTGTCCAATTGGTACCAAAACCTTTTCAGCTCTTACTATTAATGTCATATTAAGGAATACGTAGTTAAATTGGTCTTAAGTATTATAATTTTTGATGAATCATCCCTCCAATATCCACACATATAAACACAAATCCACACGCACACACAGACATCATTGTAATTCGTGCTTATTCATTAAAATTTGGACATGCGATTTTTAACATGAATCCAACACCTCTCTTAGCGAGAGGTAAAAAGCATGTAATATAAAAGGAATGTAACTAAACTAAAAATTATATACCCCTAACCTTAAAATTAATCTTAAACTCTATATACGTATTTCGAGAACTAAGTTCTCATTATCAGTAGAAATTACAAAATATAAAAATTAGGCAAGAGAGAAGTAGAGATTACTCAACATCTTACTCTCTACTTCTCTCTTGCCTAATTTTTATATTTTGTAGTTTCTACTGATGATGAGAACCTAGTTCTCGAAATACGTATATAGGGCGCGTGCATGTGACGTCACGACGATTTAAAAATGGCAGCCTGGTGGACCAACAAACCATACTTGATATATAAGAATTGTGACAAATCTCAACAAAAATACCTCAATTTTGTGCTGTAGTTGGCTGTGCGAAAAAAAGTGGTACTGGTGATGGGTTATCTTTTTATAGGTTCTTATCTGAGAAAGATTGTAGAGGTAGAATAATTCCTGTAGCTCTAGAACAACGAAAAAAGTGGATAACACCGCTTAAGAGAGCTGATCTGACAGATAGCAAAATTAAATACGGCCGAATATGTTCTAGGCACTTTATTACAGGTATTTTTTCTATACGAGCCTAGCATTAAATATTATGGTAAATTGAAATTGATATCTGCTTAAACTAAATGAATTTTGCCAGATGTAAACAGTAAGATCAAAAATTAGGTTAATATGGGATAAAAGTGGGTTGTTTAAACTAAGTAAAAGATATATTTAATCAGAAATTATTCATTTAGAGTCCGCGATAGTTAAATAACGTAGATAATAAAGAAATACTAAAATTATTGCTAAATTAAAGGAAAACCAGCTGCTTTGGAAGACAAAGACAATCCTGATTGGATTCCGTCTTTAAACATGGGATACACAAAGGGACTACAAAATAAAGATACCGGTTTAGACCGCTATAAAAGGTTAACAGGTCGACACACTAAGGTTTGATGGTTGTAATAATTATTGTATGTTGTAACTAACATATTTATTAACGAATTCAAATACATTTTACTAACATTCAATATGTTAATAACTAATATAATTATGTTGTAACTAACAATACAATAAATACATTTTATTGACAGTAGAACACATAGCTGCATAATATTCTGAGTTTTAAGTTAGTGGTCCAAAGACATACTAACGTATGATTAATCAAAAACTTCTAATTTGAAAGTAATACATTAAATTTAAAACTAAAAATTAAAATTTCTAATCCAGATAATTTTTAGAATGGTATTTTAAACTTTATGACAAATAATTTATTTTTAGAGCTAATTTGTAATAAATTTGTTTTGGAACTATGTATAAATTACAATAATTACAATTACAGAAGCAAGCAGAAAGTGTTTCCGTGGAGCCTATTAATGAGGAACATGATTCTAATACTAATACTCGTAGCACTAACAATGAGACTTGCACTAGTTCTAGCACTAGGGAACATGGTTTACCTGAGACTATTGATAGTTTAAAAGCAGAATTAATGTCTAGAAATGCTGAAATTTACCATTTGCGAGAGGAGCTTTCGAAAATAACTCTGACTATAGATGCATTTGAAAATAATGACGCAAGAACTCAATTTTATACAGGCATTTCCACATTTTCACGACTCATCATAATATTAAAAATAGTAGAACCTTATATAACTGAAATTCCTTCTATTACAAAAATTCAACAGTGCCTATTATTTTTTATGAAACTACGAGAATAATAGTGTTCACTTAACTGAGCCATAATACAACTTCAACTATCACAAATTTTAGATTGAAAAATCACAAAATAAGCACAGGAATCAAAAAACGCCAACTTCGCACGATATCAAAGGCAGTGAAACTGTTTGTTGGTCCACCAGGCTGGCGGGTTGCCTGCATTTGATCACGTGATGCACGGGCCCTATTGGGGATTGAAAATAAGATCGTAGCGCCAAAGTGACTTTCAAAGGAACTAATGTTATTAGGATAACGACATAACCTTACATTTATTATTTGTTTATGTAAAGTATTACAATTTCTAAATATTATGTAAGTATTATGAACATAATAGATAAATAAATTATTATGTATGTAGTAGGTATTTTATATATTTAATAATGTTTCAGGTGAGTTCCAATAGTTATTTTTAAATTGAAAGATTATTTGGACAACCTGAAGGCTTCGCATAGTTCGTATTGAGTATGTAAGGGTGAAGAAATATTGAATTCGGGAAATATTGTGTTATGTGGAAGACTAAATGCCTGCACCAAGATCAAATAAATCTTCAATTAGCTTATTCGTCGTATAAGCGAAAAATATCGCATCAAAATATAACAGCTAAATATATACTGTCATTTGTGTTTCGATGCGATATTTTGCTCTTATTCGACGAATAAGCTGTTTGAAGATTTACTTGATACTGGTGAAACCAGGCATTTAGTCTTCCACATAACATAAATATCCCGTATTCAATATTTCTTCGCCATTACATACACCACGCGAAGTATGCGAAGCCATCAGGCAGTCGAAATCTTTTAATTTTAAAATAACTTTATTGAAATTCACCTGAAACTTTATTAAATATAGAAGTTTACCTAATATTTTATTTATCTATTATGTTCATAATACTTACTTTTAGAAATGTAATACTTTACAAAAACAAACAAATAATAAATATAAGGTTATGTCGTTATTCAATTATAAAAAAATATCTATAACGTGTTTGCAAACGTCCGCATTGAGTAATCACCACATATTATAGAAGGAATTTTCAACTCTACAGATGATGTTTTAAAAGTATCTTTAATAAAATGTTCATGTAAAGCTGGAAAAGTAGCCGTTGCAAATTGCAAACATTATCTGTAATTTTATTGTTATGTACAAGGTGTTGTTAGGATCTAATTAAATCTAAAGGGCGCTCATGCTATTTTGATATTTATTTAATTTACACTAAATAGTTTTTCATTTTTATTATCCAAGCTTTCAATATGTCAATCTTATCACATCCTCCAAATACATCTAAAACTGGATCTTTTTTCCCTTCAATGGAACTTGATGAAAACTTATTGTGTGATCTTTTATACGAAGAGACTTCCATTCCGGCGTGGAATAATTTATCTTGGCCATTTTTAATCAGTTAAAACAATCTTAAACTTATGTTTACAACAATATTTGCATCCAAGTTAATAACACGTAATATAACCTATCCTAACAACGATAGTTCCGCAATGTGCCACCAGATGTCATATTGCTTATTTACAATCCCCAATAGAGTTTAAGAATAATTTTAAGGTTAGGGGTATATAATTTTTAGTTTAGTTATAGTTTATACCTTAGACCAGGATTAGAGGGGAGACAGGGCATGCTATGTATTTCGCCGTAAGAAGACTTTCCAAATCATCATAACGACTTTCAACCTTATTGAAACGTCAAAGTCAGCTGCAATAGCCCAATCGACCAGATGTGTTACATACATGTGCAGTCGAACGAATAAGTTTTCAAAATCAACAAGCGTCACCCGACGTTATCAATCATTATTTTGACTTCTGATGTTCTTGAATACATACGTCTTTAGTTTGATTCATAGTTTTCTTAGTTTTAAATTGTTTTATTTATGTTATGGATAATCAAGTATTTATTTAGATTTGGTCAACTGTAACAATAATATTTAACTGGTCGACTAGCTATTCCAGCTGATTCAATAAGGGTCAAAATCGCAGAGATGATTTGGTAATATACGCGTGAATATGCCCTGTCTCCCCTCTATTCCTGGTCTAAGGTTTATACCTTAGACACCTTTCACTGTTTCATTATAAAAGGAATGTGTATAATCCCTAAAATTTTAACTGCCAGTTATATATTATATTACATATTGTATTAACTCGTTTCTTTATATTAAAATAGTAAATATAACATATTAATTATAAAAGCATATATTGTAAATTACAAGTAAATACTTATTGCCCGCACATTAAAATAATGAATAAAGTAATTAAAATTGAAAACTTAAATGGAACATATGGATTACAACAGTAAATATTTGTTGGTGACGTTGACAAATATATATATATATATAAACATTATAGATTATAAAATGGCATAATTATATTAATAAAATATAACACTGAAAGACGTTGAATATAGAATATACGGATAATATTAGAATAAAATTTGTATAACAATATCAAATAACAATAAAATCCATCCTATCCCAGTGCTACTATGATAGATCTGAGACAGTTCTGTATTTTTACTTCCCGCCATACCGTAAGTGAGGTAATATTTTCGGTCCAAAAATTCGATAGAATTTTCAGTGAATAAGCACGAATTAGGGTACCCACCCCACAACACGTTTTTGCTATTTTTACAATGTCTGCGTGTGTGTGACTATTTTTCATCCACGATAACTCTTACATCAAACTTTAAATAATTTATATTTTCCGTATTTAAGCTTTCTGCTGTAATGTTGTAGTACATATCAAGGGAGTAAAGTTTGTCATTATTTGTCGCGAGCGAAGATTGAGGAAGATAATGACACTTTACTCCCGTGTTATATACAATATTTTATATACAAATGGAAAAGAAGAAAAATGAAGCACATTTCTATAAACGAAGAAAAACTATTTATTTTAAAATTAATTTCACAAAAATCATTATATTTTTTTTTAAATAAATATAATTGATAATGTGTAAAGAATTGTTTAGATGTATTTTAACGTTGAATTTCTGTAACTTGGTTACAATGAACAGTGTTAAGTGTTCAAATTAAATAGTATAAATAACGAAGACAGATTTGTGAAAAATTCATGAATCTCACTGGGATTTGAACCCGATATCTAGTCGGACACTCTACCGATTTTAGTGTCTAAAAACTTTTTGTTGTTGTTACTTCTATTTAAACCCCTGTGGAATGGACATCTTACCACTCGTCACATTCTATGTATAAACTTTCCTTCTCTCATTACATAGTATCAAATATAACAGTCTCTCTCTTAAGATGACTATTACTATTCGACATGGGCATTGCTCCATCCATACGTATTTATTACATCAGTGGTTGATGTTCAACGCTAGCGCCATCAAGGTACTGAATCTTAAAATGCGCTGCTACATTGCTGCCATCTGTTATTCGAATCCATTCTAGGGGTTGCCACATTATAACATGCATTCGGCAAATCTGTTAGTTATGTGATCAGGGGTAGTATTTTATAAGTAAAAACGAGAAAATGTTAATAGGTAAAAAATAGCTATAAAAAATGTTCATAGTTACAGAAATAAAAGAAAGTATATATATGCATCTAAATAAGTAGTATCCTCGTACTATGTTTCAAAATTTTAGTGCAACTAGTACCAGAGTTATTAATAAAAATGTGCTATATGAGGTTCTCTTTTACAGGGCTGTAACTCTGTAACGAAAACTTTTCGGACATATCTTCATATAACATTTTTTACTCAAAATGATCTCAGGAATAAGCTATTAATTTTTTTTACACTATTCCCTGTAACATACCGAGTGTCTACTCTTTTGTGGACCATAGGAAATACAGTAGTAAAATTTTCATATGGCTGCAAATTCTGACCTTTTAATTTTAGAACAAAAGCGTAAATACAAAAAGTTCAGAATTAAAACTGCATCTAACAAGTCCAAAATTATTGTTCACAAGCGTTTCGTTTGCAATAGAGAGGCAAAATAAAAGTAATAATTTTTAGCTATTTTCAGAATGCCATGAGCAATAGCATAAAATGTTAAACAGTTGTATTGCTTAAATGGCAAATCTTAAAGACGGATATTTTATTTTACGTTTATCTCATGATATATATGTTATATATGTATAATAGGGCAGAATTTACATCCATATGAAAATTTTACCATTGTATTTCCTATGGTCCATAAAAAGTGGACACCGATATAAACACACTAGCAATAATTAATAATACTGTTAATAATATAACTTAAATATGCAGGTATATTATAAAATTAACCTGCAGTTGTCAAACTACTGATTTGACAAGTAAACCTACATAGTAAATCGATGTCGGCTAATTAGCCAATCACTGTCACGGAATTGTAAGATCTATTTCGCGCGACGCTCTATTCTTAATGTTCAACAATCAAACTCAAAGTAGATTTCTGCAGACCCAGCTAAATTTACACTATACTACTAACATTAAGAGTTCTTATTTTATGAATTTTAGTGACATGACATGTCCAAAATTTGGATCTATTTGGCAACCGATATGTCAGTTAGAAAATTCTCAATGGAATAAATGGTTCCATGCTCATAAGATATCCTTAATAGTTCGTCATGATGATCCTATTACAAGAAATTTACATTTAGCAAATTCATCAGGCCGCTTTCAGGTAATATTAAATTCTTGTCTAAAAACTTTTGTTGCTGTAATTATGTTTTAGATGGTACAGTGTAGACAATCAGCTTTTATACTGAATTCGAAACTTACAGACTGGTCTTCATTTACATTAATAGAAAATCATAGTTTTGTAAAATTTTTGTACAAAGATTCTGATAAACCCACTTGGTTTTGTATTATAAGAATAATATCAAAGCTACCATGTGCTGTAATTAAAATAGGTTTTATAAATGGAACACCTGGTTATTTAAGACGAAAGGTATAATAAATGATTATAATTATGAACACAAAAATAATATAAGTATATTTCAGGTATGTGAAGAATTAAAAAAAGAATTAGCTCATTTGTCCTTACCGTCCCACAAACACAAAGAGAATGCTTGTACACTTCTGACTAAACCGTTAGAAAAAATATTAATTAGGTAAGTTTTTGTTATTTTTATCTTTATTACAATTTTCTAATAGGTGTATTTCAATAAATATGCTCTTGCACATGGTGTGATCAAAATAACTGACACTAAAAAATTATTTGATGATTTGTACCAAACCAAATTTGAAGTTGGTATGATTTACCTTCTTTTCGTCTTTCTTTATAAGTAAAGTGTTCTTTCTTTTTGGAAAAAGTAATTACTATTACAAGAAAAGTTTAAGTCTATCGGGTGTAGAATTGAAATATGTAACATAGAAAATACAATGGCTTTAATAAAGAAAATTTGCGGATTGAGAGTGCTGTGGAAAATAATGAAACAAAATAATTTTTATTATAAACTGTCCATAAAACATTAAAATGTGACCAATTTTATTCTTTTATAAGTATACAATACATTAAGAAATTTATGAACAAGGCAAAATTAAGATAAATTATTTTTTAGAAACTGTAATAATGAAAAAGTCGAATTTAGGTAGAAATTTTTTAAATCTTATTTGTCTTTCGGATGAATCTACTTTTTCATTAAATGGTGAAGCCAGCACACAAAATTTCAGATATTGGAACAAAGAAAATCCACGTTTGATGGTTACAACTCACACACAGTATCCAGATTCCAGAAAATGTATTTTTAATTCACGAATGATTGGTCCATTTTTCATTGACTGGTCTCTAGATGCAAATAAATATTTGGATCTACTTCAAAATTTTATTGGTCAAAAGTTGGAATACATTGCTGGTGAAAATGATACTGTCTGGTTTTTGCAAGATGGTAGTCCCGCACACAGTAGTATTGATGTAAAAAATTATTTGAGCCAATGTTTTCCTAATTCTTGGATAGGTCGAGGTGTACCAGTAAATTGGTCAGCGAGGTCTCCTGATCAAAATCTTGTCGACAAAAACTCATTAAAAAATGCAATAAGACAAGAATGTTGAATGTAACATAATAAAAGCGCGACATAACTGCAATTCGCCGAGAATTTTCTGCAGATTAGGCCATGGAAATATTTTTGAACATTTATTATAAATAGTATTTCTTTTCCTTAAAATTATTCATTTAAATTTTATTATTACCGTTATCATTTTTATTATTATTATTATTATTATTATCAATAAAATATGGGTATACCAAGTATATTTGTTAATTTCTATTAAGAAATTTTGTTTTGCTTATTTAATGAACTTGTCAAATTGTAGCTATAATTTTTATTCTTTATATTTTTCAGCTACAATCCGTAATTTTCTTTATAAGAGCCATTTTTCGTTTGCTTCTTACTCTTGCATAAAACACAATTAAGCAACAATACTCATTAGTTTTTATTCGCCATACAAAAAAAATTATTTACAGCTCAATTCTCAAAAAAACTTAGGTTAATCCTCATATTTGGATTAGTAAATTCTATTCTATTCCGGTATTTAAAATTTAATCTTTGAAATATTATCAAAAAAGGTAGTAGGAATAGATAAGACTACATTTTAAAACATAAACTGTCAAAATAGAGAGTAGAATACGTTAATTCAAAAATGAGGATTAACTTAAACTCTTTCGTGAATCGAGCTGTTAATCCGTAGTGTTACATTTAAATATCTCCAGAACACCGACGGTTCAACCATTTTTTTATGCATAGATCGTTAGATATTGGCGAAAAAGTAGAATTTCATGAATTTAATATTTACAAATTATACATACCGTGTGTCTCAAGGAAACCTTGACATAGTCATTTAATATGGGATAACAGTTTTTTGTAAAAAGTGTCCGGCAGAAAATGAAACCATTATATTGAACATAATAGTAGATTACCTCTTGTACGTTATTTATTATTCATTACTTTATTATCATTGCATAAATTAAAGATAATTATAAATATTTGTAAAGAAATATTTGTTTCACTATTTTATACTGTGATATCAAAATGACTTTAAATTCTCATCATGGCCGAGTGAATAGCTTGCTTGCTTATTGACCGTAAGAACGCTTATAGGTTGAGGTTCAAATCCCCGTCAAGCCAAGGTTTTTATATTTTTTTTATTTATGAATTAATTAAAAATATTATGAGATCATAATATGAAAGAATTTAAATTACAAATAAGTTTCTATCATGCCATAGGTAATACTAGTTTCAATGGAAGTAGTGATCATGACTCAAAAGTAAGAATTTAAGCTATATCACCTATTTATATATATAGCATAGTAAAAACACAATACATACACATATTCGTTGTATCCTAATCATGTTTTTTTTTTTTTAATATTAAAAGAAAATATAGTGCATTTTTTATTACATCAATGTTTTGATTATTGCAATCAATTTTGTCATTGTTATATTCAAGTATAAAAATGAAATAATTTTCATCAGATTGATTATGTAGATGTCATTAAAATTAAAATATTCTATTAATCTGCGAAAAGTTTTGTGCTATTTAGTTCTAGTATTTTCTTCAAATTTTCTTGATTCACCCCAGCACATTTTCGCGCCTTTTTCTTGAGGTTATCGAATTTTCTCTTTATTACAAAGTTCTAGCTGGATTTGAATAACTTTTATTTAAAATATTTTTTAATACGGTGCATGATCCTGAAGATATTCCAGGTTTTACATTAAAATGGGACACCTGTATATATATACACACATAAACACCCACCCACAATGCTTTGATTGTTTCAGGAAAATTATGTATTGAAAACAATTACCAGACTTTTTATTTACAAAAAACTATTTTCCCATGTCATGCCTGTCAAGGTTTTGCTTGGGACACACGGTATATATATATCATTTTATCATTTATTTATTATTTATTATTTATTATTTATTATTTATTATTTATTATTTATTATTTATTATTTATTATTTATTATTTATTTATTATTTATTATTTATTATTTATTATTTATTATTTATTTATTATTTATTATTTATTATTTATTATTTATTATTTATTATTTATTATTTATTATTTATTATTTATTATTTATTATTTATTATTTATTATTTATTATTTATTATTTATTATTTATTATTTATTATTTATTATTTATTATTTATTATTTATTATTTATTATTTATTATTTATTATTTATTATTTATTATTTATTATTTATTATTTATTATTTATTATTTATTATTTATTATTTATTATTTATTATTTATTATTTATTATTTATTATTTATTATTTATTATTTATTATTTATTATTTATTATTTATTATTTATTATTTATTATTTATTATTTATTATTTATTATTTATTATTTATTATTTATTATTTATTATTTATTATTTATTATTTATTATTTATTATTTATTATTTATTATTTATTATTTATTATTTATTATTTATTATTTATTATTTATTATTTATTATTTATTATTTATTATTTATTATTTATTATTTATTATTTATTATTTATTATTTATTATTTATTATTTATTATTTATTATTTATTATTTATTATTTATTATTTATTATTTATTATTTATTATTTATTATTTATTATTTATTATTTATTATTTATTATTTATTATTTATTATTTATTATTTATTATTTATTATTTATTATTTATTATTTATTATTTATTATTTATTATTTATTATTTATTATTTATTATTTATTATTTATTATTTATTTATTATTATTTATTATTATTATTAATTATTATTATTAATTATTATTATTAATTATTATTATTATTATTATTATTGTTATTATTATTGTTATTATTATTATTATTATTATAATTATTATACAGTTTTTTACGTAGATTAACGTGGTGTAATTAGATTTTTTCAAAACTTAACAATGGGGGATTCCACCATTTTTTTTTATAATTTCATCAGAAAATATTAGGAAAACTAAGACTATGAAAATCCGGTGAAAAAATTCCTATTAATAAGCGAGTTATGGTCTCCCGAATTTTGACAAGAATGACGTGACGTCACGCATATGTGTCTTTATATCAAACTGTTTTAATCATGGACCTAAATGTTCTTGAAATATATGCTATTTAAAGTTATATTTACATAAAATAAATGAATATTTTAACACTGTATAAGTCTACATACTTTATAATTACAAGTGTATTTAAATTATTAAGTTCAATGCAAGAAATTTATGTTAAAATAAAAACTGTTTGAAAACTGCAGTACAGGAATGTTAGCCCCTCCTTTCGAATTTGAATTTCTTAACTTTCATTGGTAATAACCCCCACCTCCTAACACGCTATTTATTATGCATGTATATGCGGTCTTTCGGTCGCCAATCAAAATATTATATATTTATTTCATATTGGTGTCGAAGCGCTATAACAAAAACCCCTTATTTTCGAAATATTTCAATTATACCATTTCATTTTTTTATTAATATTCGTTATTCACCATATACATTCGTATTTTTTTTACTATTTTCCTTTAATTCGATTGAGCTGGAATCAACTTATGTTCCTATTTTTTAAAAAATATGATGTTTGTATTATATCTCGAGAATTATTAAGTTTTGAAAAAATCTAATTAGACCACTTTATTCTACGTGAACTGTATAAAAATTATCTAAACATTTTTTCTGTATCTCTCATAATAAGCGAGATATGAGGTAGTTTCAAAATAAGCGAAAAACAAGTTTTAGCCTCTAGCTCAAAAACAAAAGACGATCGGAAATTCCTCTGGTGTCTGTTAAAGTTGTCTCAAAAAGTTGGCCTGTAAAGACCTACATCACTTTTCAATAAGGTGCATAATAACAAAGTTTTTCATATAAGGAACTCGAATTTTTGTTCCATCCTGTATGTTTAAACGGAACACTCCATTTATTATTATTTAAATGAATTTGCTGTATATATGGAAAGTTTATAGAATTTTAGTAATAATAGATAATATGAAAATTAAAAGTTACTATCAATTTTTATTTTCTTGATATATTTCTAAACTAGGCTTAAGTATCAATTTCATGATAGCTTCGCTAGCGTGAATTCGACGAGTCAACCAATAGGATTGTTTGATTAGCACAAACTTGTGTCATGATGTGGATTTGGCAGCGCGGCTTGAAAGTTGATATTGTTTCAAGTTTTGAAGCTGGCGCGCATGCTTACATTGTATTCTGCAATCTCATTTTGTTTTTGTTTAAACATGATATAACCTAACTACTATAAATATGGACAATGAAGACTTTGAAGAAAAAATTCGTTTGTAGGCCTGCATGCGGTATCCAAACTACAAAAATCATTTAGTATGTATGGAATTGTGGTGTCAAGTAGTAAAATAAATATACAAATAGTGAACATAAGTATTCACATATATATCAGAAACAATGGGAAAGTATTCGCCATAGATATATGGAGGAACTGAAAAAGAGGAAGTTAACACATTCGCTGCTGAAAACAAATTGTCTTACCTCGCTTGGGAACTGAATGATTAAGGAGTACTTTTTTGTGCGTAGAATTAGGACTAAATTCGTACAAAGTTATAAAAATCATTGAAATGAAAGAACAATTACGTCTTTAGGCATCAAGCGCATTGGCTATAAATTATTACGTCCCAGTCATGGGATAGGTGTATTGTTTAGCTTATATTATAACGTTCATCAACATTATGCGCAGCGAACGTGTTAAGCAGTGGTCCAGTAGCTGTAAAAAAGAAGAAATGGCACTTGTTTGAGAGGTTGTAATTTCTTAATAAATATGTTGAAGATAGTACGTCAAGGGGCACCCAGTACCTACGTACACAATACTACATATGTATATCTTAAACCTTAGCATATGTTTTAATATTTTATAATTTTTTATAGAAATGTGTTTTGTTTCTCTTTATAAAATGTATTTTTATAATAAAGATACAATAAAAGTAAACTTCTTATTTGCCTGTCCATTTCTTTATTTTATTTTATAAAATACTATTAAAATATTGTGATCACTTGTGACAGTTTGAATGACAGTTCTAATTCAATGCACAGCGCAATCGCGACAACACAAAGTCGAGTCGCGCCGGCAGAGCCACGCTAACCACGCCAGCGAAGCAATCATGAAATTGATGTTTTAGGGACTCACAAGTTACAAATCATGGTACCTATTGATATGTCATAAATGTTATTTTGGTTTAGTGTTTTTAACGTAACTCTTTGACAGCTTATCCTAGGTAAAAAATGTAAGAATTCTTTTTTATATAAGAAAATGTTGAGCTTAATTTTGTATTCTTACAAAATTTTGATACGGGCCAAAAACCTACATATGCCACCATTTTCCCTAATTGGCGGGAGGTTCCCATGCTCCGATTTCCGGAAACTTTTGATATGTTATTCAGCGCAATTTTCTGGACAGTATTCCATAAAAAAAAGCTTTTGTTGCAATTTCTTTGAGGTAAAATCGTAAATTTCCTGGACTACTTGATGTATCAGAATATCAATGGGGTATGTGACCAAATTTCTGTTTTTACATAATATGATACTTTAAAAAATGCCCGTATTTTTTTAAATCGATTAATTATTCGTACTTGATGAGAAAATAATTAATAAAAATTTGGGGAAGGGATATGTAACGTGAGCATGTTAGAATCGTAGAAGAAGACGGAAGACGGATAGACTGAGTGGGAAAGAGATAGTTACAGCCAGCTGTCGCCATAGGCGTGTTTCTTCGGACTGTGATTCGTGATAAAATTGAACAAAGTGAACATGATCAAAAAGAAAATTGTTTCTTCGTTCGTTATTCGTTATCCCAACTCTTTCATTTTATGATGACAACACGCCATTCCCCTTTCCCTTCTGAATCAGCCTTTTCGCATGATCACTGTGATTGAAATAACAAAAGATTTGAAAATGGGGGAAAAAGCAAGCAATGAAATATTGGAATATGCAAATTTATGTCTACATCAAAATCATCCGAACTACTAGAACTTGAATCAGTAGATTCAACATGTATTATTTGTTTCGATTTATCTAATATTAGATCCTGCAGGTATAAAAAAAAAGTTAAAGAAACTTGTTTTCATATTTTACTTCACATTCCATACCAAAAATATTATTTCTTCTTCAGCACAACTATTTTCGATTTGGGTATTACTTCAATCAAAACAGCTGATTTATCATTTGACGTTTGCCGCTAGTTCGTTCGACGTTGTGTAGGTTTCGCGTCGATCGAATTAATTTTGTTGTTTCTTTGAAATTAAATTTAATCATGATTCGAATGAATGACGTCACATACTGAGGTTGAGCAAAGCGTGTATCTACGTATAAGAACTGTATACGAGTCGCAACCCCAGTATTTAAAACTTGTATTTCACTTGAAGTGGGATCAAAATTCAGGTCAAATTCACTGCAATACTCAAAAAATATTGTAAAGTATGTTGTATTCATTACAAATATGTATAAATAATGAATATTTCAAAATGACAAATAAAGAAAAACAGAGAATACCCGGTTTTCTTTATCACAATAAAGAATAATGATTATCGAACAATGTATTTACCAAGAAAATAAAATTCTCTTACAAAATAAATAAAACAATAAGCTTAGAATATTATAATTTTTAGGTACGTGTGCAAATGTTTAATAAACATATTCAATTTTTTCCCGTGGCGTTAGTATGTGTGATCAAATTTTCGTTGTTTTCCAACTTTCCATTGGTTTTCGTTAATGCATTGTACTTAATTTTGACATAATTATTCAATATAATAGAATAGGTTATTACATATAATATTTAGCAATTTATATACCGGGTGTAACACGAAAAGCGGGCCATATGCGATTAACACGGGAAAATAGTTTTTCCTTGCGCAACAGTGGCCTATTAATTATAGACAATAATTCTTCAAATAAATGTTTTAGAGATTTAAATTCTACATCCAATTCAATAATCACATTTTAGTTTGCTCTTTTTGTAACCGACTAAATTAAATTTAAAATTATATAAAAGTTTATTCTTTATATTGTTAGCCATGATTGTTATATAAAATTGCAAACAAAAGTAGACATTTTACCTGCCAAAAATTGTAAAATATGATTGCATCAAAATAATACTAGGTACTTAATATTTTGATAATTTTCTTCATGTGAATAATACTACTCGGTATCTTTATTACACATTTACATACGTACCTAAATATTATATTATTGTAAGCTTATTGTTTTTTTTTTTATTTCATTTTGCAAGGAAGTTATTATTTTCATGGTGAATACACTGTTGAGATATTTTTATTATTTATGAATATCTTGTTTGATAGTCATTATTCCTTTTTATGATAAAAAAAAGACTGGAATGTATTCTGCTTTTCTGGTAATGCTAAAATGTAAATGTAGTCGAGTTACAGGATTGTATTAATATTTTTAAAAATTTTAAGTTTATATAATTTACAAATTATAATAATTTTGAAGTAGATTTCCTTGACCACCCATGAGGTGCTACTATTAGCCCGTTAACCCTTTTTGCTACGGCGGTTTTACCCCGGAGGCCTATTTCTGTATGTCAAAAAAACTTAGATTTTAATCGGAATCATCCCTTTCAGTTTCATTCAGAATCTGAATAATTTAAATCTATAATACATGGCTGAACAGATGCAAAATGTATGAAGTATGAATTTTCTAAATTAGTGACATGTTCCTGGTATTTATTCCAATGTTCTGGGCTTATTTTTACTACGTCTTTTCTAATTAAACTAATTACCGAAGAATTAAGCTGTGGCGATACATTTTTCCTCCTAATATTTGTTTTAAGTTGACCCCGTACTAATTATATCGGATTAAAAATACAGTGATATGGTGGTAAACGTACAACAGTGTGACCTGCGTCTTTTGTCATGTTATCAACGACATGTACTTTCGGAAAATCATTTTTCCTAGCAAGCTCCATTAATTCATTTTCAAATGCTTTTTCTGGAAATTTCGCGTGCAAGCAGACGGAATTTTTTCAACTTGTCGAGAGTGATATAAAGCATTTCCATCACTATTACAGAATTTTCTGCGATATTAGATATTAGCTGCTCTTTAAACCATTTTTCGAATAACACTGCAGTCATATCCTCATTTATAATCTGCACTACAGTTTTTCTTTTTTTACCTATATATTTTGCAGATAATAATAATAGATTTGGGACCCATCCATTTTTTGCTTCCAGCATATAAAATAACTCTTTTCGCTTTAGATGGAGGAGCATTTAATTTACAATTAACGTCATCCTTTACCCATCATGTGTGTCATACCATGTTCCGTCCAAGGAGATAATACTTTTGCCTTGCCGTTGATGCTCTTTTATAATATTTAAAAACTCTATTCGTATTCTTGTGGATTCCGTGATTGCTCTTCGTTTGTTTAATGTTATACATGGTGTTATGTAAGTGCATAACGCTTAACTCATAGTAGAACTGTCCCCATATCTCCTTACCTATTAATTTCAGAACAAAAGTGTAAGGAAAAAAAATGTTCAGAATGGAAAAACTACATCAACGAGATCCAACATTGTTGTTCAATTGTTTCTTATGTACGAGTTCGAAGCAAAAAATACGTCATTTAAGGCAATTATCAGAGTGCCATGGAAAAAACAATAATTTATATTTTTTGTTTCTGGCATATCTGACATTTTTTTATTTTATTCTTATTAGAATTTGTGATTATTATTTTTTTCTTCTAGATTAACTCTTGCCATTATTCTAATAATAATAAAATAAAAAAAAAAAAATGTCAAATCTGTGAGATATGCCAGAGACAAGAAATATAAATTATTGTTTTCTTTTTCCTGACACTCTGATAATTGCCTTAAATCGTGTATTTTCTTTTGCTTCTAACTTATACATAAAAACAATTGAACAACATACTTAGTACTCAATCAATGCAGTTTTTTATTCTGAACATTTATCTTCATTACACTTTTGTTTATATATAAATATAAATTATTGTTTTTTCATGGCACTCTGATAATTGCCTGAAATGTTCCTACTTCTTTGGAGAAAATATTTTATATTAATATCAATTATTAATAAGAATATAATTATTTTTCTTTTTATATCTGAACAATTAAAAAAATCCTTTTTGTTAGAGAACATTAATAACAAGCTTTTTTAAACATTATTTGATACGAATATATTCAATCAATATATATTTTATTCGTGCTAAAAATGACTTGGAAAATACATTTCAACTGTGAATATTTGTTAATTACAATTTATTTATATTTACATATTATTTATTCAAATATTTACATTTTTCTTCTTTCTAATATTCTTCTCATCCATTCTTCTCCTGTATCTGTATTATCCA
This sequence comes from Ophonus ardosiacus, assembly GCA_943142095.1. NCBI lineage: Eukaryota > Metazoa > Arthropoda > Insecta > Coleoptera > Carabidae > Ophonus > Ophonus ardosiacus. The sequence continues at coordinate 23,298,251 of OW964833.1, read as the reverse complement.
ATATTTCGTTTACGCTTCTTTCTTCCTTTGATCCATCACACTCATACGCTAAGTGCCATAATGTTTCTTTCTTATTGTTGCAGATTCGGCATTTTTGTTCCTCTTCTGTTTTCCATTTTTTGTTACCATTCTCTTCATTACCGCATCTAATAATATTTTTGTACTGTTGATTATAGCTTGATTCTGTTATCCTATTTATTTGTTCTTGTCTTTGGTTTTCTTTATCAGTTTTTATTATTCTTCTTTGTAATATTTCTCCTCTTTGTCGTTGTCTTTCCACTTCTATTGTAGATAACCCGTTTCTCTCGTAATATTTTTTCCGCCTCTATTTCCCATTTAGAATTTGATTGGTTATTTTCTCCCTTTTTTTGTAGGTCTTTACAGCATTCTTCTTTCATCCTTATTTTTTCTTCATATTTCATTGCTCTCTTGCCAGTCTCAATTCTTATTTCGTTCCTTTTGGTTTCTTCTACAATTATATATTTTGGTGTTTGTATTTCTAATCCCAGTATCCATCGCAAGTATTTGCATTGTATATTTTCTAAGGATTCTTGTTCCGTCCATCCCCAAATTTTTGCAGCGTAGAGTAATATACTTTTTATTAAACTGTCAAACATCATTAATCTTGTCTTGTATTTTTCTCCGAAATTTCACTCGCCAATACCCCATATTTGTGCTAGAGCTAAATTTGCTTTTTTGCCATTTCTTTTACATGTTTCCCTTTTCCATTATTTTTTTGAAAATGATATTCAAGGTATTTATAATTTTTTACTGTTTCTGTTATATTTCCTTCCCATTCTCAGTTTTCTACGTTTTCTCTTCCTCCAGCTTTTCTAAACTTCATTATTTTCGACTTCTGTGTATTAAGGGTTAATTTCTTCTTTTGTAAATAATTTTGAAATCTGTTTAATAAGGATCTCATTTCTTTTTATGTTTTTTCAATTATTGCAAGGTCATCTGCATAGGCTAATGTCCAGAATTTCTTTTTTCCAACTACTATTACTCCAGTTTGTCCTTTACTGAAATGTTCTTCAATGTCGCTTATGTATAGCGCGAATAGTATTGTACTGAGCGGGCATCCTTGTCGCAGTCCTTTAGACGTCCAAAATATGTCTGTTTCATCTTCGTTTATTCTCACTTTGTTGCGGGTTTCTTCGTATATGTTGGCTATTCTTGATGTTAATTGTTTACTTATCCCTTTTTTATACATCATATCAATAAGTTGTTTCCGATTTATTTTGTCGAATGCTGCTTTTAAGTCTGCGAATAGTACATACAACTTTCCTTTTTCTTTTTGTATTTCTCGGTCTATTATGTAGTTTAATATGTAGATGTTATCGGTAGCACGTCTATTTTTTCTGAAGCCGTTTTGTGTGTCCGGCAATAGTTTTAGCTCTTCTATTTCTTTAGCTAATCTTTCATTTAGAATCATGGCATATAATTTATATAACGTATTTAACAGTGTTATTCCCCTTTAATTACTTACATCGTCTTTTACTCCGTGTTTATAAATCGGGTAATAATTCTAATTCTCCATCTTTCCGGTAATTCTCCTCCTTCCCATATATTATTAAATAATTTTGTTATTAATTCTATTAAATTTAATATGTTTTACAGGTGTCTCATTTTCGATGCTTTTTTAGGGTATCTCGGGAAATATTAATGATAGAGCAAAATCGTTTGCACATTCCAGAGTCAACTTTTTGAGAAAAGTTTAATAGTCACCACAGGAATTTTCGATCTTCTTTTGTTTCTGAGCTACAGACAAAAACTTGTTTTTCGCTCATTTCGAAAATATCTTATAATTCATTTATTATGGTAGTTAGAGAAAAATTGTTTTAACAATTTTTATACCGTTTTTTAGGTAAAATAAAATGGCGTAATTAGATTTTTTGGAAACTTCATAATTATTGAGATATAACACAAACTTATGATTTTTTAAATGGCAACGTATGTTGAAAATAGTCTCATCTTTTTGCTTATTTTTTAAGCTTTTCAGTGATATATAACAAGTCTACATTCTTTTGTTTTACACATGAATAAAAGATAATTTATTAATTTTTTGGGGTGAAAAAATTGAAAATTATTAAGAAACAAATGAAATATACTGTAATACTTCATCATTTGTTTATTTTGATTCCATATCTACTAATTATGTTTTCAAAATTATTCTAAACCAATTATTTTTTGATTAGTTAAATTATTATTTATCAACGTCGCAGGTGGCCTTGACACAATTCGAAAAATAGGCTTTTAAAGTAAATAAATTAAAAATATGTGTAAAACTAAAGCAAATAATATTAGAAATAAACAAATGACGAACTATTATAGTTTTTTAATTTATTTCTTAATAATTTTCAATTTTTTCACCCCAAAAAAACAATAATTCATCTTTTATTTGTGTGTAAAAGAAAAGAATGTAGACTTGTTATATATCACTGAAAAGCTTAAAAAATAATCAAAAAGATGAGACTATTTTCAACATAGGTTGCCATTTAAAAAATCATAAGTTTGTGTTATATCTCAATAATTATGAAGTTTCCAAAAAATCTAATTACGCCATTTTATTTTACCTAGAAAACGGTATAAAATTTGTTAAAACAATTTTTCTCTAACTGCCATAATAAATGAGTTATAAGATATTTTCGAAATGAGCGAAAAACAAGTTTTTGCCTGTAGCTCAGAAACAAAAGAAGATCGAAAATTCCTGTGGTGACTATTAAACTTTTCTCAAAAAGTTGATTCTGGAATGTGTAAACGATTTTGCTCTATCATTAATATTTCCCGAGATACCCTAAAAAAGCATCGAAAATGAGACACCCTGTACATCCAGGCTTCGTTTGGGATTTGGTCTTCTCCTGTTGCTTTTCTTTTCTTCAACTTTCCTATCTGTAGTAGAATTTCACTTTCATCTAATTTATCTTTAACTTCGTAAGTGTCATTTTTTAGTTTAATTATTTCTCGACTTTTGTTTCCTTCTAATAATTGCATAAAATATTCGCATCATACTTCTGTTTTTACATTTGTACTTATTTGAATCATTTGTTTTCGTTCTTGATTGATGTATTTCCAGGTTTAATTTTCATTCTTATTCGCTCAGCTTCTTTTTCCTTTTTTACCATTTGTGCTTCGTGACACGTTTTCCTATACATTTGTCTTAGTTGTAAATAATTTTCTCTAGTTTCTAGTCCTTGCCTCCATCTTCGTAGTGTTTTTCTTAACTCTTGTTTCTTCTTTCGGTAATCTTCAGTCCACCACACATCTTCATATCTTTGCTTAGTTTTTGTTACTTCTTTTTTAGGTAAAATTTCAAATATGCTTTCAACCAGTTCATTAATATTTAAGTTTTTAGAATGTATTGTGCTTTCTAATTTTTGTTTATAAATTGCAATATTTTCTTCAGACCAGTAATAGATTGTTTTCCTTATTTTGTTTTGTTTACTTTCTTCTGCACATATGTTCTCTTTACATGAAATCTATATTGGTTGATGGTCAGAATCTATTTTATTGTCAACTTCAAATTTATTAACTTGATCTAGTGCTTCTTGGTACGTGATTACATAATCTATAACTGACTGTCCCCTGGGTCCTATGTATGTAAAATTACCTTCTCATCTCCTGTTACATTTCCATTTAAAATACTCCATCCTCTATCTTCTATAATTTTATCTTTTGGTTTTCTTCTCAGATCGTTTATTTTATGTCTATATATAGTTCCTTCTTCTCCTGTTCTAGCATTGATGTCGCCTCCGATTATTATGTATTGTTCTGTTTCATTTAGTTTTCCATCTAATTCGTCCAGTTGTTCCTTTAATCTACCTTCATTATACAGGGTTAGTTAAAAGTAATTTTTTTAAATGGGAACCTGTTAATTTTACTCTACCATTCGATAGAGCATTTTTTTCTCTTTACAACAGTATTTTTTTAAATATATATTTACTAAACTGCTATTGTTATGTGAAAATATCATTATTTATAATAATTTATAATGGAAACAATTTTGAAAATTATTTGTGAAGTTAAATACAAGTTAATTGTTTTGTTATTGATCATGGCCTACAGTTTTGTGTTAATAATAATAATAATAATAATAATAATAATAACCTTTAATAAAAAAAAATAATAATAATAATAACCTTTATTATTCAACAGGATGAATCCCCATTACAGAATAATATTACAAATATAATACTAATAATAGATACATGATTAGAAAATTATATTATGCTATTCAAATTATTTTTAAATTTATTAAATGTAACAAAAAAATCAATATCTGAACTAACATTATTACATTTACGGCACATAGTGTTAATTGGAGAATTATAATAGTAATTTGTGCGCGAAAAATTATAGACAAAAATAGGATTACAACGAGTATTACAATTATTTACATAAAATTTTAAAGCATTGACTAAGTCAATATCATTGATTAGATTATTAATTATTTTATAAACAAATAATATTTGATGTTTTGTTCGTCTGTTTGCAAGCGTATCAAGATTGAATAAATTAAGTAAAGCAGACGAACCACAATATCTTTCACCGAATATTCTATAGTGTACAACTGTGTAAAATTTGATTTCAATCTTTTCAATGATATTGACCAAGTATGCTTGAGACGGAGAACATATAATGCAGCCATAATCTAGTTTGCTCATAATTAACGATTTAAAAAGTACAGTGTGTCTGCTGTAAGCGGGCCACCATTGCTTACTTTCTTATTTGAACATGACGATTAAATGGACAAAGTTGGGCGATATTATACGACAAATTTAACGGTGGAAAATACAAAACAATTGAACATCAAATACACGACTTATTCAACAAAATAACATTTTTTTAAATGGAATGCCATATTGAAAATGGTACCATTTAAAAGATTTTTATTATCTGAATATAAAAGTTCATTATCACTATGCCTCTAAAATTAAAAACAAAAGAGTTATTTCAAGTTGAAATTTAAATATTTTATTTCATATTTTAATACACATATATCAATGTTGCATGTTATATTTTTGAAATCATTAGTCGATCGCAGTATAAATCCTACTAACCTTAGACAGGAACTGACTAAAATTTCAATATAATGTACAAAGTTTAATTTTGGATCGAGATAAATTCCAAGGTCTTTAATTATTGTACAACGATTTATATTTACGCCATTCATCAAATAATTGAAAGTGATAGTAGTATGTTTTCTTGTAAAACTCATAACATTGCATTTACTGAAATTGAAAAACAAATGATTTTTAATTGACCAATTAAATATTGAATTTAGATCCTCCTGAAGCAGACAGCAATCATTTACATCAGAAACAATACTGAATAATTTAAATTCGTCAGCATATATGAGACATTTAGAAAATTTTATGTTAAAATGTTATGTTAAATAAAATTTATTTCATTTTCAAATTAATTTTTCTCAATATTTTTGTCATGTAAGCACATAAAATATTTATATGGTTGAATTCAGAACTTTGGTTTGTAACTTGAGAACCACTGGTTTAATTTTTTTTTTTCAATAAGTCAATGTCCCCCTTGATCTACTGCAACTTTTATTTGAATGATTTTGTTCTGTTCCTAATAATTAAGAAAATAATTGGGGTGTCCAATATCTGTGAAATACCCTGTATATATATATTTATTTATTTATTTATTTATTTATTACGAAACACCTGTTGACTGTTTCGTTATTCAAAATATGAATAAATGGAATACAAAAGATAGTAACTGATAAAATTGAACGTATAAATAATAGGGCTGGAAAAAATATCGATATATCGATAATTATCGATATTTTTAAAAATATCGGCCTGCGATATTATAAAAATTATTTATCGATATTTCGATATTTATCGATAAATGTCGATAATTATCGATAACTATCGATCAATATCAAAAATAGCGACAAATATCGATAAACATCGATAAATATCGATTATTATCGATAAATATCGATTAACATCGATAAATATCAATAATTATCGATAAATATCGATAAACATCGATAATTATCTGTTAATATCGATAAATATCGATAAACATTGATAATTATCGATTAATATCGAAATATCGATAAATATTTTTTCTCCATACAAAACGACACAAACACAACATACTATTGGCTGGAACTCACCTATTCTATGTAGCAGTAGCTGCGTACTCTGAACTGAAGGCCCGATGAATAACACAACCATTTAGTCATTTCATTTTGACATATTATGGTTTGTAGAGGTTATTTTCAGTATAAAAATATGCAGTGTTATTGCTTTTTTAACACTATCTATCTTAATAAAACCGTGGACAAAAAATTGTTTTCACAGATAAAATGGTTATTTATAGCCGTATGTATGTATAATACATATTTATGGTTGTTTTAATTGCTTTTTTTTTTATCTTAATATCGATAAATATTGATATTTATCGATTAATATCAATATTAATCAATTAATATCGATATTAATCGATTAATTTCGATATTTATAGATTAATGTTGATATTTATCGATTTTACTTACAATTATCGATATTCTTCGATAAATATCGCAAAATCGATATATCGGAAAATATTTATATAATTTTGTTATCGAATATCGATATTGAAATTTGAATATTGCGCAGCCCTAATAAATAAGTGCTAAAATGAAATAAAAAGTTTAACGAAAAGTGATATACTATATTATGAATTAACATGAAAACAATATACATAGTTAAGATAATAATGTATCATTTAAAACAATCAAATTTGGCAGTTTAGCAAGAAATGGGATTAGAAATGATATGATGCAGTTACAAGTATTATACATTTATTTACAATATACATGAGAACATGAGATATAGTTCACACAAATTATTAAACATAAGTAATATAAAATTCAAAAACCACCCTACTCCTTTGACCAACTGAGTGACCAGTTTCTATTTACGTTTTCTTATTTACACGAAATACTCCCATTGACTAGTGGCTGATCTATATTGGCAAATCTTGTGAGGGTTAACTGCGTAAATATGCATGTATTTTTGGTACATATTTACAAAAAATCTATAAAAACTATGTGAATAAATTGTACATATTTCAAAATGATAAATTATTATCTAGAAACTATAGCTTTGTTCCAACACACTAGCAAATCAATTTAAACCATCCAGAACTGTATGACACATGCGCATTTTTAAAATAGCCATCCAATTTTAATACCGCGCATGCGTCGAACAGTTCCGAATTGGTTTGCTAGTGTGTTGGAACAAACCTTATTTAATTTTCTTATTAAATGAAGAATATACAGTATCACATTTCAAAAATAACTTTTCGAAACAAATCTTATCTTCATATCTTGTCCCAATTTCTTGTAATTATGTCAACAAAATAGTAAAATATTGGTATGCAACCTGCTAGATTCAAACGCAACCTTAAGGGGATATCACGCATACCCATGTATCTGCAACCTGTCATACATTATCTGCAACTTCATGCGTTTCGTGCAACTTTTCATATTTGACATCTGTTTTGTTTGTAAACAGCACAACGAGATTATTTAAAAATGGCTGGAGTTGAAATACAATCTAAAGAATTCTATCAAACTTTGATTGATTTCGTAAGAAATGAAGAAGAACCATAAAAATAACATGTAGCAGCTAATAATTTGTTGTCCATTTTCGATATTTGTATCTAATTTCTCCCGTTACAGAGTATGCATAATCATTTTTGCGTATTTATTCAAACGTAGAATTTTATGCTGTACAGTCCTATCTTCGGGAGTGCCAGTCACCAGGCCCGAACTGGGACTATATTTCGGTTCGGGAGTTTTATCCTGACCGGCCTCCAAATAAGCTAATTCAGCATATAATGTTTTACTAGAAAGAAAGCGACGATTCATGCTTTCATTAACCATGCCATAAATTACATTGTGATAATTAAAACTTCAAATAAGTATCATAAAACTCAGTCCACCGGCCCATACCTGGGCCGGCCCTTCGGGAAATGTCCCGAAGCTCCCTTTGGCCAGTCCGGGCCTGCCAGTCACTATCCTGTATGTACGTTATATGATAGATTTTATATATCCAGACATTTTTAATACGTTTTCGGCGATGATTAAATGGTTGATATCAATTCAAAGGAAGATGACATATTGAAAACTAAATAAATAATAATCTACAATTTATTCTTTCAGATGTTTCATAGTCTTAATTATTATTTTTGTCTTGTTAATTTAATTATTGTTTTCTTTTAGCTGTAGAAAGGAAAAATCCTGTTTTCATTGGTATTGCTATCTAAGAGGTCCATATAAAAATTCAAACTTTGATGCCATAGTTCAAAATTTAACATTGTTAAAAAAAAAATTGAACATCATCATTCCAAAGAAAATATAAAATAATCTTAATGAAGCGTAATTCAAAATTCAATATTTTCATGCATGGAAGTTATTAGCAACTATTAAATTCATCAAAATTTACTTTTTACCTTCCTTCATCTTTAGGTAAGGAAGGTATTGTCTTTGGTGAGTTTTTAATGAATAAGCACGTTTTAGGACCCCTAGAATACGATTTTACTAGTTTTCCGATGTATGTATGTATGTATGTATGTATGTATGTATGTATGTATGTATGTATGTATGTATGTACGTATGTACGTATGTAAATTAAATTCTCGATTTAATAAGTGTTTAAAAAAATTTATTTATTTAATTACAATACAACAGCATAACTGCTCAAAGACTTATAATGAACTGAACAAGTTTATCTAATTCTACGGCCTATTTAAACTATTTCTTATCATACGTGTGGGTAGATGGAAACTTTCCAAGGGAAGCTTGGTTTAGGTCTCTCTTACACAAACAGGATATGATTATTGTGAAATATCTACAGGCCTTACATAATTCCTCCCTTCCAAAATTTTACAATAATTATAGAATGTTATTTTATTGTTTCTAATTCTATATCTATTTGATTCTTAATTTTCAATTTCTTTTGCTTACATAGGTTCACAAACTTATTCTTATATTTATAACATATCATGAATATTATAACAATAGTAATTATACAATACAATATATAAGAATGATGGTTATTATTTATTTCTAATTCTTGTATTTGTGGAACATTTTTCATATTTATATTTACTGGCGTTATATCTTTCCATTCGGTGTGATTTGTTATTTTTAGAGTATTAAAGGAATTAAAATTTTCAAATTGTATTTCTTTATGTGATTGTTTGACAGTTGATTTGAATTTGTTGTTCTTTAGGGCTTATAATTATTAAATCATTTGTATTCCCAATTTGTTCCCATGTGTTTTCTAATTTCATATTATGATATAAACAACCATCGTTCTTTTGGTCTTTTACAATATTCGTGATACATTTGTTTATACTAATATATCGACTATTACAATAATATATTATTATTTGTATGCAGTTATAAGTGCTATATTTATTTCTATCATCTACATAATAAATACTTTGTTTCTCATTGAGCATAATGAGGGTATTATCTTTATACATAGGGATGGGAGTCAACTGAAATAAGGAATAAGTATTTTGTGTAAATGTACGGATATTTATTATAAAGTGTATTTGTTCATTGTCATTTCTACAATATGTTTTAATAATTTCATTATTTTAGTCTATTTATTCGAATATTTTTTGTACCTAGTTGATCTTTTACTTTGCCTAATAATGTGTCATATTCTTCTACTTTTATTTTTCTGAATAATGGTTTTTTAAATTTCGTTATTAGTCTAGGGTTTTCTTTAGCGAATACTTTGTCATTTATCTGTAAGGGATTATTATTTTCTTTATAACGTTGTTGTTTTTCTGTTTCAATTTTTGTTTTAATGATGTCAAATACTTTGGTTTGTTCTTCTTTATATTGTTGAATTAGTTCTTCTTTTATGAGTGGAACTGTTTTAAAAGGTATTTCGTTATTTTTTCCAAATAATATTTCGTTAGGGGTTAATTTTGTAATGGAGTGCTTTGTATTATTATAGGCTAATATTACTAGTTCTAATTTTTCTAACAATATTTTATTATTAAATTTATTGTTATTTTCTATTAAACGTAGATGTTCTATGAGAGTGGAATGCAATCTTTCAATTGCGTTACTTTTTGGGTTATTTACGCAAGTATTATGACTTTCTATATTATGTATTCTAAGCAGGTCTTGTATGAGACTGCCTTTAAATTCGGGACCGGAATCCATTATAATTTTGTTTGGTATAGTAAATGTTTGGAAGTATTTTATTAATTGATTCAGGATACATCTTGAGGATTTATTTTAAAGGTAGTATATTTGTCCTTGTTTAGAAAACTGATCGTAGATCGTTAGGAAGTAATTTTTGTCTAGACATAGTAAATCCATATTTATTATATCAAAAGGTTTAGAGGGTGTTGGGGTGAGATTATCAATTGCTGGTATTGGTTTCTTGTTATACTTATTCAATTTGCAGTGGTCGCAATTATTAACTATTCGGTAATGCTTTTTATCATATTCGGCCAAAAATATTTATCTTTTAATGCGTTTAATGTTGCTACTATCCCACGATGATTGGTCAACCCGTTGTGGAAATTGTGAATTGTTTCTATTTGTTCATCCGCGTCTTCTATATCTGTTACTATTTTATTACAAGCGATTATTTTTATGGTATCATATTCAAAATTATTTTTTTATGATTTTAGAAAGTATTAGGTCCAAATCTTTTTCTATTATTGCGTAATAACGTAATTTTGGGATAATGTACTCTTTTAAGAATTTTGTGATCTCTTCTTCCAACATAAATTTATTAAATTTACAATGTATTCTTATTTTATTATGATCAAATAATCGTTTTGTTTCAATTTCGGTGTTTCCGTCGTGTGTTTCTAGTATTAATTTATTATTTGCTATGTTAAGTCTATCATTTATAAATCTTAATCCATTTACAAGGTTTTCTGGGTCTGAGTGTATCGTATTATTGTCGCTATCATTATTGTTTATTAGGTCGTTATTATTTGTTTCAGGGGGCGTATATAAATTAATTTGTATATTTGTGTCTTCAAATATTTTTAAAATTTTATTAGAGACGTCTTCCCATTTTAATTTGTTTAATCCACATCCTAATTTTGTAATATTGATTTCGTGTAATTCATTTAATATCATATAGTCTCGTAATTCTTTAAGAGGTTTATCTAAGTTTTTAATGGTAGGTATATCATTAAATTTTTCTTTTATAATTAAATGAAATATTGTTTTGTTATTAATATGTTGTATGATAATGTTCTTATTATTGTCTCTTTGGTTATTACAATATTCTTTACTTTGGAATGAATCATTTATATCTTTGGCTAATACTTGTGTCATGTTAAAGTCTTTTGATATACAGTGTGCAAATATTTTTGTATTCGTTACGTCTCCTGTATGTTATGTGATATGTGTTTCGTTTCTTTGTCGTGATAGGTTATCGGCGATGATATTCATTTTTCCTTGTAAATATTCTATTTCGAAATTATATTCATTTAATTCTATTTTCCAACGCATAAGTTTTTGATTCGGGTTTTTCATATTGAATAGCCATGCAAGTGGTCTGTGGTCGGTTTTGATTATGAATTTTCTACTGTATATGTAAGTTCGAAAGTTTTTTATGGATTGTATTATTGCGAGTAATTCTTTTTCTATGGTACTATAATTTTGTTCAGCGTTACTTAATGTTTTTGAAAAATATGCTATTAGCATTTCTTTGTTATTTTCATTTTTTTGAAGTAGTACAGAGCCTATACAAAAATCTGAAGCTTCAGTTGTAAGAATAAACATTTTATTGAAGTCGGGGTATTGTAATATTGGTGAACTGGTTAGGGTTTCTTTACATTTATTAAAACAATTTCTATATTGTTCATTGTATATATCAATAGTTTGGCCATTTCGTAAACAACGTGTGAAGGGTTTTGTGAGTTTTGCAAAATCAGGAGCCAGAGTGTAAATCGAGGGTTGTAAAATATTTTGAGGGTCCTATATGGTCTAAAAGGGTATCTATATTAGGGATTGGAAATCTATCGTCTTTCGTTTTAGTATTTAATTTTCGGTAATCAATAACTAGTCTAGTTTTGCGTTTGCCGGATGCATCTATTTTTTTTTGGTACAATCCAAATAGGTGAATTCCAAGGAGAATGTGAAGGTTGAATTACATTTTCTTTTAATAAAGTTTGAATGTGTTCCTCGATGTCTTTTTCGTATATTTGTGGGAGTCTATAATTTTTTGTGTGTATAGGAGTTTCCTCGTTAACTATTATTTTGTGTGTACAGATATTAGTGCTAGATAATTTTTCGTCTTTCTTTGGGAATAAGTCTTCGTATTCAGTGATGACTGTATTCAATTTTTGTTTTTCAAAATTATTTAGGTGTTCGTTTCGAACTTGAATGTTATTATTTTGTTTTATTGTGTCTGAATATACTTGTAGTGATTTTTCTTTTCCCTGTATTTTAACAATATTTTTTGTGAAATCGATTTGTATATTTAAATCTTTGAATGCTTCTATGCGCAAAAGTAGATTGTATTCTTTGTGAAAATTATAAACATAGCATTTGACTGGAATTTTGTTTAATTTTAATATAACATATTCATTTATTGTAGTTTTTCCATTTACAGTTTTAAAAGTGCATTTTCCCTTTATGAGTTTTCATATTTTTGATCTTGACTAATTCCGGAGTAATTAAATTTATACTAGAGCCTGTATCAAAAAGAATAGTGTAATCTTGTATTTGTAAAGATGGGAGATTATACGTGATGCTTGACATTACGTGTTTTGTTCGTACTCTTCGTTTTCTAATTCTAAAAAAGAATCTTCGTCTGTTTCGGGTTCGCGTTCAGTGTCAATTAATTGTTCTGTTGTAATTGGATCATCTGTCTCGTCAATATTATAATTTTGTTTTATAGTTTGTGTCGACATAGGGTCTGTTAAACGAGTCTGTTGTGTCATGGGTTTTGGTTGGAAAGAACGTTTTGTTTCATAATTTTTTTTTAAATTTTGCCTCGATGCGAAAGGTGTAGGCTGTTTGTTACTATTGTTTAATTGTATCGGCTTTGAAGGGAATTGTTGACCTGGAAATTTCTTAGGAGGTATGCTGA